>CM070874.1:56180582-56725582 GCA_036365515.1 Torymus aiolomorphi | reverse complement strand
CCAGCAGTTGCCCTATCATCGCATCTTCATCATGCTGTTCCTCGAATTATGTGCCCCCGAGCCGGTCCTTGAGGCTGTTAATTACCAGGTGCTCACCGCCTTCTGCCACACGCTGCACATTCTGCGCCCGGCTAAAGCACCTGGCTTTTGCTACGCCTGGCTAGAACTCGTATCACATCGTGTTTTCATCGGCCGCATGCTCGCCATCACGCCACAACAGCGTTGCTGGGGTATCTATGCTCAACTTCTCATTGATCTCTTCAAGTACCTGGCGCCATACCTTCGTAATGCTGAATTAGGTAAGTTTCCCATTGGAATTTCAATAAACTTTTCCGTATTTAATTATGAGATAACACAACAAAATGTTTTATTTCTGTTTTACCAATAATACAGCTAAACCAGTGACACTGCTGTATAAGGGAACACTGCGAGTTCTTCTTGTCTTGTTACACGACTTCCCGGAGTTCCTTTGCGATTACCACTACGGCTTTTGTGATGTGATACCACCGAACTGTATCCAAATGCGTAATCTCATTCTCAGTGCATTCCCACGAAATATGCGTCTACCTGATCCGTTTACTCCTAATCTGAAGGTTGATATGCTGCAAGAGATCAGTCATGCGCCTCGTGTGCTTACTAATTTCGCCTCGATGATACAGCCACTATCATTCAAAAAAGAATTGGATTCGTACCTAAAAGCCCGAGCGCCTGTTACATTCCTCAGCGATCTACGTACCAGTCTTCAGGTAACCACAACTAGAATTTGTTAATTATAATTTATTAAATATCTAAAGTAGAAGATTACATTGTTATGCTGAAAAAGCATAACTTATTTTACAAGCACATAGTTGTAAATATATACGTAGTTTTTTGCACTTCAACAGGTTTCGAATGAGCCCGGCATGCGCTACAATATCCAACTGATGAATGCTCTTGTGCTATATGTGGGTACCCAGGCAATCGCGTTCATCCGCAGTAAAGGTCACACTCCAAATATGTCAACAATTGCTCATTCAGCTCACATGGATATTTTCCAAAATTTGGCTGTTGATCTTGACACAGAGGGTCGCTATCTCTTCTTGAACGCCATAGCCAATCAATTGCGTTACCCCAACAGCCACACGCATTACTTCAGCTGCACGTTGCTGTATTTGTTCTCTGAAGCTAACACGGAGGCCATACAAGAACAAATCACCCGAGTTTTACTGGAAAGATTGATCGTCAACCGACCACATCCATGGGGTTTGCTTATCACCTTCATCGAGCTCATAAAAAATCCAACATACAAATTTTGGCAGCATGAGTTTGTACACTGCGCCCATGAGATCGAAAAGTAAGTGTTTAAATTTCTTTGATAGTGTTTCTATTTTATATTTTCTTTTGCTTTTGCGAGCTTTTTAGTTTGTTCCATAATTCAAACTTATTTTTCGAGCAGTGTGAGTTTTGAAAATCTTTATCATTATGCATTACATATTAAGCCATCTTTACGGTTTTTTTTACCGTATTATGATTGAATGAGTAAAAACATTGCTTTATTATAGACTCTAAAATTCATACAAAAGATTCCACTTTTCTAATTTATGTAAGAAAAAATAAATTAGTGTAAATTATTTAAAGTCCTTATGCAATCTACTTTAATAATGAGTGAAATTTCCATACCGGCATAATATTTATAACTTTTTTCTGCATTCTGAAAAAACAAGATCCAGTGGTAAGAGTGATAAAATTAAGTATTAAATCTAAGTGTTTACTCTTTTAAAATTTTTTTAAATAATTTAATTTTTAATGCTTACAGTTAATAGTACATTTCGACACGGGTGGGGAAGTCGATTATTTAGCTGGTGTGACTTTTTGCACGAGCGAAGCGAGTGCGAAAAAGTCATACCACCTAAATAATCGACTTACGCACTAGTTTCGAACGGTATTTTATACCACGAGCGCCGAAAAATCATATCAAAGTTGTGATTTTGAGGTTAGAGTTGTATAAAATGTTTTTGAATTGAAAAATATGCTTTCTTGCTTTCAAATTAAAAATATATCAAATTAATTATTTAAAATATCACATATTATAGAATATGGAACAACCTAGTTTACAATTTGCTTCGCAATATAATATGATGTATTAAGAAAAAGTATAATGTAAATTAGCACTATTATGTAAAGAGCTCCAATAAGCTTTTATAGCTTTTAGTTTAAATTTTCCAAAATCATTTACATTATATTTAAGTGCATTACACCACTATTTTTAGTGAAGCTTTTAAATTTTTTATTTGAACATTTTTTATAAGCATTGAAATCCACCTTTTTCAAATGATTATTATTGATTTTACATTGATAAAAACAATTATAATATTAGAAAGCTCTATTAAAAATTGTGAATTATATCTAAAAGTACTCAATTAGTTACATTCACAGTTCCCATATTTCATTTTTATTTTAAGATTCTTTGACTCACTCAGTTTGATTTGCTGAAAGGATTTTCAGAACAAATATAATTGCTTCTTATTACTCCCTACAACGTTTTGGCATCAGAGCTTTGTTCGTTCATCGGCTTATTATTACACGTAATAGTCTTTTTACAACTTTATTTTTATGATAAAAAAAGAATAAGAATTTCAAATCTAATAAATTCAGATCTTAAATTCATAATTTTTGTTATATAAACATAAAATTTACGGGACATCTTTTATTTATATGCTTATTTATTAAGTACTTATACGGGGTATTTTCAATATTTTTAAAATCTATTAACAATCTAATTTAAAATAATCGGAATAAAATAAATGATTATTAATATTTGTTTCTATTCTTAATTTTTTATTTATTTAATTATTTATTTTTTGCATTATTATATTCATCACCATGTTATGTTATTTTTCTTATATTAAAAAGTTAATTTATTTTTTTCCTTAAACTAATTCATATTGAATTTCGTAAAGAATAATAATTGTTGTTTATTTGATAGGGTTATGTGGTCTTTTTATTGGATTAGCCATTCACTGAAAATATTCGAACTTTTGTCTTCTGCCTCTTTATCAAATGAATACTAACGTAATTTATCTTGATTTATTCATTTTTCAGGTTGTTCGAGTCAGTAGCTCGTTCATGTATGGTTCAAAAACAAGTTCAACCGACTCCAGAACCGGAAATCCCGGAGTGATAAGACGTTTTCTTCTTTGTCGATTTTTCTTGTACAGTATATACGTGAAAATAAGCGTGTAAAAAGTTGTTGATCTAGGTGTACCATACTTCAAACTTTACAATTTTTTTGAACCTAATTGATAATCGTATAAATATATACATATATACATACATTAATTATAAGGCGTAGTGTAAGTTAGTAGAGTAAATATGCAAGTAATATGTTAATATTTTAATATGAAAGAACGGACTTTCGTTGCATTAGTGAGACAAAGTATGTAAGACAAAAAAGCAACGAAATTCCTGAAGTCTCCTAAATCGTGTCTTTCTAAATGATGTATTCACCGATAGGTGTGTTTAGTATTGTATTTTATACTTTATAGAATATACAATGAAAGCAAGGACAATTTTGAAAAATATTTGCGAGAGACACAGTGGCATTCCATGGAATGCAGTGGTAAAAGATAATAGTTTCTTCTTTTAAGTTTAAGATAAAGTAACGGGTGTTGATTATACTGATTTGAACTCTCATGTAATGTAATACTTAAGTAAAAAGCGGAGCAAAGGCTCTGAAGTACGTCCGGAGCAAGAAGCGCAGGAAATGTCCAGGCGTATTTTTTGAAGAAAAATGGTACCCCAATGTAATATTGTACAAAAATGTGTGTTTTCGATAAGTTTACGCTTGTAATGCGACAAGAAAAGAAAGAAAACGTTATGTAAAGATTTACGAATGACATTTATTAAATAAGTGAAAAATTTCTATATACATTGTTCTGTACATGAGTGATAAAACCTTTTATCAGATAAAAATGATTCCAATAACAATACAAAGTTCAATCAATTAATAAATTGCTGAGCTTTAGTTTTAAAAAGCTACTAATTACTCATTACTAATAGACTTGATCAGTTAAATTTTGAGGTAATTATCGGATGATTTTTAAAATTTGTTTATCTTTTGATATTGCTGGTATACCTGGATTATTTCTTTTGATATTGCTGGTATACAAGGATTATTCCTTTCTGTAAGAGATACAAAATAAGTCAATCTTTCAGATTGCGTAACACTTTCTTAAGTTGAAAAATATTTAAAAACTTTCGAGTTTTGTAACGGTTTCTCAGCATTTTGAAAACTATTCATACATCAAATTATTCAAAATAACTTTATTTTTTAAGAATAACAGAGATTATAGGGCTGATAATCAATGTACATCATTTTCAAAACTTTCTTAATTTGAAAAAGAATGATTTATCTTTAGCCCATTATTTCAAATATATCTGTCCCAAATACACAGCTCTCATCTACTGACTGCGCAGGAGTTACAAGACTTATGATGTTAATAGGCTCAAACATATAACCGCAGTAAATATCCTAAATTTCATTTTTTTTTTTTTTTTTTTTATTTCAAAGTATTCTTTCTAAAAATAGAACATTTAATAACCAGAAGTTACTTACTCAAGGATCGAATTTTCGATCGTTAAGAATGGGTTCTGATCATGGGTTTACAGATCAGAAAATAAATTTGACTCATAATTTTTAAACATTTAAGTAATAAGTATTTCTGATTTTTAATCTATTATTTGATAATTTTCGAAGTGAATTTTTCTATTAATAAACGGTCGCTTATGATTTATGTTATAGAATGATTTATAACCAAGTTTTAATTAAAAACTAATCCTTAAGGCTCATTATCTTCGTAGAATTGGAAGAAAACATGATAAGTATTGGGTAAAGTATCTTAATTATGATATTTTGCTATTAGTATATTACAGTATTTTTTAATTCTTCGATTAATTTTTAAAAATATGTAAAAATGTAAAACAACGTTATTAAATAACAAAGCTTTTCCGTCTTCTACATAGCATAATATGGCTTTAAAAGAAACTAGACCTTTGAACGATTTTAACAAGAACCGGCGCAAAGTGATCGTCACCTTTATATTGTTTTAAGAGATATTTGCTAAGCTAAATTAGGCTGTCTGATGGCCACGTGTTGCATGATACGAGTCTCTCTCCTGATCTGGAAATTTGGTTGGCAGATTTGGACTGTGCAGGTGACACTTGGCGTGGAACTTAATTCCCGCTATGTCCACTTCATAATCGCCTGAGAGTACATACTGATTTGTTACCTCTTGAGTAATGCCCTTAGAGTTCAAATTTTGCACGAAACCAAGACAGACCTGTTTCGAAAAACAAGGGAAATAAATTATATTGTCACAAAAATAAAAGCGTAATCAAATATTGTATAAGACAATATTTTTTATGAAACTATTTTCGAGATATTGAAATGCATTTATTCATCTGTGAGGAAACATACATTCATGAGTAAATGTACTTCTATAAATTTATTTACATATTAATTCGTTCAACAAATAAGGTCAATTGAACGATCTAACGAACTTACCTGTAAGTGATGTTTGATCGCAATTATATGAAGAGCCTCGTTCGAAGAGATTACAATTTGTATTTCCCCACTCTCCCCGTGCTAGAGGTCGCGCGTTCACAGTATCCAATCAAAAATGCTCTGCCCGCTGCGTGGCGCACCGCCCCGCCACCTCACGCCCGCGCGCATCGTCATTCTTTTTAGCGTATATTTGAAATTGTTGTTTTAGTGCACTGTAAAAAGTATTTTGTAGAATTACTACATTAGATGTTAGAAATAAAGGTACCACCACCTAATGCGGTAATTTTACTCTCAAAATTACAGCATTCAATACTGTAAAAAAATTTTTACTCAATCAATTTACAGTATTAAATGCTGTAATTTCGAGTGTAAAATTACCGCATTAGATGGCGGTACCTTTATTTCCAACATCTAATGTAGTAATTCTACAAAATACTTTTTACAGTGTGGTAGGTATGTTTCGGTGTAACAGATCTTTTTTGAGCGGGACTGTAATCTCTTCGAACGAAGCTCTTCATATAATTGCGATCAAACATGACTTATACAGGTAAGTTCGTTAGATCGTTCAATTATATTATAACGCTCGTTCTCGAGATTACAATTTGTGGATCTTCAGAGATTCAACAATTTCAAAAGAGAAAATTTGCAAAATATTTATTTAATACATAATATTAGAACAAAGAGATACTTAAGAATTAATAACCTTATCTGCAAACGAGTAATTACTTTCAAGAATTGGTTTGTTATAGAAATTCGTGAATACTTTAGTTATCTGACCATCCTGCTGTTCTTCTGATTGTTGCTTTAGATGTGGTTGCATATCTAGTCGAATGAGCTGTGAAGGTCGATGTGTCAATGCCAGACTTCTGTAAGACGTTTTTCACCCATCTACTTATTGTCTACTCCCACAGCTTTATGCGGTTTGTTAACAGCTATGAATAGGTTATTGACATTGTCTCTTATTTGTTCTGTGACTTTTAGGTATTCGATAATACACGAGTAGACACAGATGTTTAAATTATCACTGAATTTTTTAATGCAAAGAAGTGGCTGGTATTCTCCCGGACCTGATGTTTTTATTAGATCTGGTATTTCAATCTCCAAATTGTTATCCGTGATTTTTATTTTGCTTATTTTTATGCTACTAATCGTTTGAGCTCTGTGTGCTGTACTGAGAATCAGCATGGTGACTGTTTTTTCGGCCAGGTCCTTCAACTTTAGTTCATCTAGCGGGTACATTGTCTTCAGATAATCCAGCACTTTATCTACATCCCATGTGTAGTTGTATTTGGGTTTAGTCGGTTTTAGTCTGAAGACACCTTTCGCGAATCTAATGATAGTAGCATCCTCGCCTATTTTCTTTAGTGATATTAGAGAGATAGCGCACCGAAGTATGTTTATTGTTATCGTTGTTTGTGCAAAAGTTCCACCACGATTTTTGTGCTGAAATATATTGCTTGGCCGTACTGGGTGCCAATGAAGATAATACAATATCTAGTGCGTCTGTTGGAACATTTCTCTTACGGAAGACTTCCCTGATATTAATCCAGCCACCATACTCACGGCCTTTCCACATTGAATGTCGTGCGCCGAGCGCCGTGTTTCGTGACCCGTCATCCTCCAATTCTTGTAGACCGCGTTGCTGATTGGTTGGAATTTTTGGTATTATCAAAAATGGGCTTATGAATAACAAGGCCTACAAGAATTGGAGGATGACAGGTCACGAAACACGGCGCACGGCGCACGATGCACTCAATGTGGAAAGACCGTCAGGTGTGCTGCTTGCGGGTGGGCTCTGTTCCATGTCTGACTAGGCCAGTCTGGTAAGATTGTAATTCCGGTTGCTTGTTCCCTTTTTGTTTTATTTTAACGTTTTTAACATTAGATTGAATGGTGGAAAAGCATATAATTTCAAGTCCGCCCATTTCACAGTGAATGTATTTATTTGAACTGCTTTAGAATCGGCATCCAAAAAAAAAAAATTTAGAGTATTTAGCTTTTTTTGCGAATAAATCGTATTCTGGTTGGCCGAATGTGTTAACTACTATATTAAAATATTCATTGTTTACTTCCCATTCTGTATCTATGTTTTTTAGCCTGGATAGTCTATCCGCCTCAGTGTTCTCTTTTGATGGGACGTAGGAAGCGAAAATTATGTTTCTTTTTTTGGCCCAGTATCAAATTTGTTTTGCTATATTGTGAAGTGTGGTGTGTCTGACGCCCCCATTCTGTTCACCGCGATTACGGTAGTATTGTCGATCCTAAGCAGTATTTCGCTATCTTTTATATTGTTTGCTAAAGATTCTAGGGCTAATTTTACGGCTATGAGTTCTTTTAGATTTATGCTTAACAAGATTTGTTTTTTATCCCAGAAACCGAATACTTCATTTGAGCCGTCCGTCGCACCCCAGCCAGAATTTGATGCGGCAGTATAAATTTGTCTGATTGAGCACACTTCTATGTTTTTAAAGGTTTTTAAACTATTTTTAAGATTTTTTCTTTTTGTTTTGGTGGGTTCAATTGTGTATTGCTCGGAATTTATTATGAATCCTAAATATACACTGTGTGGAAGGAACCAGACTGCTTTTTTGCTCGTTGATGAGAAAACCTAAGGACCTCAGTAGGCTAATTGTTTTATTAATATTTGTTTTGCAATCGATGAAGTTTTTCTCAATGCAGAGTATATCGTCCAGATATATAACGGAAGTTAGTTCTTGTGATCGTAGATGATTCATAACTACTTTCATTAGTTTTGTATAAATATAGGGGCTTACATTAAGACTGAATGGCAAACATGTAAATTGGTAAATTTTGTTTAGAAATATGAATTTTAAAAGTATTTACGGCTTGATTTGTGAATTGATGTAGAGAAATAAGCATCCTCAAGATCCATAGATCCCATAAAATCCCCAGAAAAAAGTAATTTTAAATTAATAAAAGGAATGTCTTCCATTTTAAAGTGTATCGTTCTAATAAACTTGTTTAGTTCAACCAGGTTTGAGATGAATCTATGTGAATCGTCTGATTTCGGTCTAACGAAAAATTTTGAAATAAATTGATTTTTGCTTGGCTTGCAACGTTCGACTGCCCCTTTGTCTAGTAAGTTTTTAATGGCTTTTTTTAGTATTTTTAATTTCTTCCAGTGATTTTATTTTTGTTAGTGGAATTTTACTTCGTTTTACATTTTTATAGAATTTTATTTTATAACCCGAAATGCAGTCATGGATAAATTTGTTGTTTGTTTTCTTTTCCCAATTTTCTTTATAGTCTGCTAGTCTACCGGCAATCTTATCTGAAAAAACTCTGACACGAGAAACGTCTTTATTCCTTTACTGAGGTCGTCCTAAGGTTATGTACGTCTGTTGTCTCGCGCGGCAAGTCTGTTGTGCGCAAGGGAGCTCTCCCTGTTAAAAAAAATCATATGACAATCACTTCATGAATCACGCCAAAAAGTCAATTGATTTTCATATGATTGTCATATGATTGTCATATGATTCCCAATTTATTAAATATATATTCAAATAATTTTGTATAATTAATCAATAGCAGATTAGGGAAATAAGATCAATGGAAATGATTTATTTAAATCTACTGTAATACAGAATTCAGGAGCGGCCGGTCTTAAATACCAAGTTAAAGAATTTAACGGAAATAAATACCATAAAAGGCTTAAAGATTGAAGGAAATATCCAAAGCAGACAGGTAAAAGCAGGAATAGGTCAAGTCATCATAAAGCACATCCAACAAAACAAAATTTTTATACATTAAATACCGTGGGGAAGTTGTTTAAAAAATCAATAAAAAAAAGACTTTTATGTGTATCTACCCTCTTCATTGTCCTTTTTCTTTCTGAGGTTTCTTCTGCCTGCAGGAGTCGGCCACTGGGCTCGAGCCGTGAAAGCTCATGTCAAAAACCGTGAGCCTTCTTTCTTTTTCCATATACACCGTTCTTTTTTTAAACACCCTTCCCTACGATATTCAATGTATAAAAATTTTGTTTTGTTGGATGTGCTTTATGATGACTTGACCTATTCCTGCTTTTACCTATCTGTTTTGGATATTTCCTTTAATCTTTAAGCCTTTTATGGCATTTGTTTCCATTAAATTCTTTTCCTTGGTATTTAAGACTGGCCGCTCCTGAATTGTGTTACAGTAGATTTAAATAAATCATTTTCGCTATACTCTGGCCGAAAGTACCACATTCCCGTTCGGTTCAAAAATGGGAATGTCGTGTTTTCGGCCCGGGTATGGCGAAAAATAGTATACGCACCACGGAATAAAATTGGCCAGCCCCCAGCTCATGTTTGCCACCCTCGCCTTCGGCTCAGCTGGCAATTTACACGAACCGTGGACTGTCCAAGTTTTTTCCTCCCTTGGTGCGTAATATACTATTCCATTGATTTTATTTCCCTAATCTTTTATTGACTAATTATACAAAATAATTTGAATATATATTTAATAAATTGGGGACATGAGAGTCACATAAGAATCACATGACAATCATATGACAATCATATGACAATCATGAAAATCAATTGACTTTTTGGCGTGATTCATCAAGTGATTTTCATATGATTTTTTTTAACAGGGCTGCCTTCCCTTTTTCGGGGCGTTTGCTCAACCACCGTACAGCGCACTCGTCTCGGCACGTCTCTTACCCTGACAGGGACGTGAGAGCTCCCTTAGCAGGAACAACAGACATACGCAATCGTCGGGGCGACTTCTGTTTTCGTTTTGGAACGCCTTGCGTGCCAGTTTTTTCAGTGTACTTACTATTAGCGAGATCTCTTTTAGGTGAGCTCGGACGAAATAAATACTCAGAGATTTATATATATAAGAAAGAATATCTTTATTCGTCACTTCACCTTACAAGTTCAAGCACAGTTCCGGCTCGATAGCCCGCTCGCACAGAACACTCGCTCGAGAGCCGAATCCACGCGCTCTCAGTCCTCCCCAGAATTTGAGTCCTCGCACTCCTCGCGTTCTTATACGGCCGATGCCACGCTCGCTTGAGCCCTTTTTCCGTCTTAACGTGTCGCGCTGTCTCGGACGATCCGACTCGCGTCTCGTCGTACTAGCGAATGGCGAATCCCCTGTGTCTTCGCGTCTTCGCGCTCGCTCGCGCCCTATCTCTCGCGCCTACATTCAGGGTCCAAGGCCCGCTAAGCTTTTAGCTTCTAACATTACTTCTCTTTTTATTTTTGTTGGGGTTTCGGTTTGCGCGGTTGTTGATACGGGTGTGGTTGCGGGTAGGATGCCTGCTCTGCTTTCTGATTGTATGTTCCGGACTGGTTCATGGGTTTCTGCGACGTCCTCCTGCTTTACTAGTTCCAGTGGCCTTGATTGAAGCCTGCCTGAAGAGGGCCAGGCCTGTTTCCCTGCAGTGAAGTGGTTTAAAGACTGTCTTTGTGTCGTTGAACCTTGTTTCCTATTCGTGTTTTTCCCTGGGTACCGTTGAGATCACAAAGGCTCGTCTTGACTTTGTTTGGCAATGCATCAAGTCGGATATCAAGGTGTCTGCGTCCAATATTAGGCTAAATAGTGTCTTTCTGTCAATATTTTCCTTTTGTTCTATTATCAACGTTGCTGCTAGACCTAGTGAAGACAGAGCAGAGCTAGCCAAGTTTTGACGGAGTTGCATATCATTATCTTTCGTCTTTATGGCTTTTGGTAGTTTCCTCATTAATTCCGGGTTCATTTTTGGGGGTTGTTAGATCTTTTAGATGACCATATTTCTCAAGAAGTTCCACCCGTTCATCTTTCTTCATTCCATTTTCATTCCAGTATTTTCACCTTTTGTGTACGGACGAGTGGAGGTCAATTTTTAGGCTTTTATCCTCTGTCGGGTCTATGCCGTGAACTTGTATTAGATCTTCGTCTAATGGTTCTTCAACTTTGGCCACCTCGTTTTGTTTACTGTTTGTAAATTATATGAAATATATACTTGATATGTTAGACGTTGTGTCAAGGTGAGAAGCACGGTGTGTTCACATCTGATCCCGCGCGCGCGTGCCGGTCCACTCGTGTTTTCGTCTGTTCTCATTTCCGCGAATCGCGGTATTTGAGATGTTGTAAAACTGCCTGCGAGAGTGTATGTATTTTTTGTTGCAAATAACCCCCTGTGAGCGTGTGCATGTTTTTTGTTCGATTGTCACAACTACCAGCTAGAGTGCGTAATGTTTCTTTTTCTCACACCGGGCCGAAAGTGCCTCATTCCCGCCCGGCTCCGAAACGAAAATATGGCATTTTCGGCCTCAATGTGAGGAAAAATAGTATACGTACCACGGGAGTAAAATTGCCCCGCCTTCGGCTCGGGTGGCAATTTACGCGAGCTGTGGACTGTCCAAGTTTTTTCCTCCCATGGTGCGTAATATACTATATGTTAACCACCACAACTGCCTGCACATGCTTTTTTTTTTTTTTTAATGTCGAGAATAAATTAATGCGTGCTACTTCCTGCGAGAGTAAACGCTGATATTACTATGATTTTTCTTATCCTCGGTGCGATGTGGTTGATCTTCTTCATCCTCCTCATCGTCCATCGGATACTCGGGTTCTCAAAGTTCGGGCTCATTCGCTTGTTGTTGTGCGGTGATCTCCTCCTGCGTCTTTGAAACTTTTCTTCAGAGCTTCCACGTCGTCTTCTAAATCACTACATTTTCAAACACGTCTTTCCTCTAGCGCACGAAAAGAAAGAATGACAATGCGCGCGGGCGCGAGGCTGGGCCCTTTCTACATATGTGTGTTCTCTCTGTTCTAGACAACTTCTCTCTATGTCTGTCTCTGTCTTATATAAACGGAACAGATCTATCTGTCTTTGTCGGGAACACACAGAACACACAGAACACACATATGTAGAAAGGTCCCGGCGGGGTTAGTGTTGTGGTGTGACCGTTGTGACCGTCATAAAACGGTCATATGACCTCACATGACGGTCACAAGACTCATCAAAATATGACCCATTTTCGTCATAAATTCAAAATCTCTTTCGCGGTAATTAATATTAATTTCTTTTTTATTGGTCATACGACCAAAATTTTTATGACCGTCATTCAATAACTATGTAGTTGAGGGGAGCTTAATTTAAGAAAATTTAAGGCTTTTATTTATTTATAATTTGAATTAGGTAAGATCCGTGTGCGTACTTTAAAGCGCTTAATTACAGCTTCTACTTTTGCGGCAAGTATTTTTTTTTGGTCATATAACCGAAAATTTTATGACCGTCATTACACAACTATAGGGCGTATTCCGAAATGCGGAAACTCGAGTACGGTGTTTCGGAACGGTATATTAGATTATGAAGCGTTCCGAAATGTGCAAGGGTGCGATCCCATGGCGTTCCGAAAAATTAGACGGAACCATTTAAGCCCGTGAGTGCGAGAAAGAGGTTCTTCCGTGAATGTCTCTCTCGCTCTCACGAGCTTGAATGGTTCCATCTAATTTTTCGGAACGCCATGGGAACGCGCCCTAACCAACCACGTTCATGAAAATACCTCTTGTGTCTGAACCTCTGTCGACGATCGTCAACGGTCGGTCATTACATACCCATGGTCATTCCCAGCAAGTTAAGGGCGTTAAGGCTCATTTACAACGTCCAGTTTGTCTTATTAATTACGAAACGTTCCCTAACATTACAGCACCGGACAGATAATTTCGGAGCGATCCGAAAAGTCGTACCGCAGTTTCCGCATTTCAGAATACGCCCATATAGTTGAAGGGAGTATAAATTAACACAATTAGTGTGCGATCCCATGGCGTTCCGAAAAATCAGACGGAACCATTTAAGTCCGTGAGTGCGAGAGAGAGGTTCTTCTGTGAATGTCTCTCTCGCTCTCAAGTCTCACGGGCTTAAATGGTTCCGTCTAATTTTTCGGAACGCCATGGGATCGCACCCTTATTTATAACTTGTCTTGTCATATGACTGTTTGAAAATGTGACGGTCATTTCACAACAAACATTTGAAATTTTCACTTGTGACGGTCATTTTGGTTATGAGACGGTCATGTTTTGTGTCATAAGACCCAATTTAAAATGAACGCGTCATTTTGCAACACTAAACCCTATAGGCGGGGTGGCGCGCCACGCAGCGCCCAGCGGGCATTTTTTGATTGAATACTCTGAACGTACGACCTCTAGCACGAGGAGATGAGGGAAATACAAATTGTAATCTCGAGAACGAGGCGATGTAACATAATTATAATGTGTATGTATAGAAATTTATTCATATCTGTGTAAGTTTCAGTTAGATTTCATAATGTTATGCAATATTCATTTTTAATGTTGAATGCTTGATAGCAACATTTATTTTGAATTTTTTTTCAAATTAACCACTTTCTATCATGTTGAGTAGTTACCTTATTTATACATATTCGAGACAAATTAATCAAATCATATCTGACGCGATAACAGGATAAAGAATTAACAATCCAAGACTAAACTAATTACAAAAATATTTTCATGAATGAACATTTTCATAACATTCGTAAGGTTTCTCGATTAAACTAATAAAATAGCCTTACTTGTTTTTTGAAAGTAAATCCATAGCCCGTAGTCGTGGTCATTCCGCAGTATTTTCCATTTCTATAAATAGGCTCGCCACCCCAGCACCAAGTATCGATATCAGGATCGTGATCATTGAGGAGAAGTTGCACGTATTGTCGAGTAACACCGGTTTCTCTTTGCCTTAAAAGAGCATCTTTGCCAATAAAATCAACCCCTTTCTGTAAAAAGATTGAAAGATTTTTATAGTTTTACTCAAATGTATAATTATTAAAAACAAATTGTTATTCTACAAATTGAACTTTTCTCTTTTCTTAAAGAAATAGTAATTCGCTTCGGATTCTCACCAAGTATTTATTTCATTGCAAGTGGACATTCAAAAGTAAAGAATGAGGCTTTTAAAACTTACGTCAAATTTAACTCTCCACGCACGACCACATTCTAAGGGAGTTGTGAAAGTATCCAAATCTTGCCCCCAAAAGGCGTAGAATTTTTCAACTCTCAAAGCTCTTGTAGCATAGTAACCAGCATGTCTTATTTTGTATTTTTCACCAGCTTCTATTAACCTTGTATACACATGTAGAGCAAACTATAAAAAGTAAAAAAAAAATCATTGTAACAGCTCTATTTACAACATCTGTCACGATCTGTTAATTTCCGTTACCTCGTTAGGAATGTAAAGAACATATCCAAGTTCTCCCGTATGCGTTAAATTCATGGTTCGGATTCCATTAGCTAAGCCAACATCTAACTCCTACAATCAATAATGAGCCGGTTTAATGAAATTTTAATTTAAAATAAAATGAATAGACTTATCAATTCATTAATAGTTGGCATTTATTCTGCACCTTAAATGTAAAGAAGGGGAAGCTTTTGGGGTTCAAGTCGGTATCAGTTAGTTCGGAAAGCAACTGTCTGGTAGCAGGTCCCATAATGCAAATAGCCGTGTACGCTGATGTAACGTCGGATACAGCTACAGAGCCGTCTGACGGTAAATGCCTTTTCAACCAATATTTACAGCGAGTTTGTTGAATCGTCGGTGCTATCATCATGTAACTGTGGAGCGTCATACGATTGTTTTTGATATTTAATAACACGTTTGCTAGGAAACAATTTTACTTTAAATTTGAAGCTTACTGATTTGGAGCTATTCGAGCTAAACTACAGTCATTCTCGTAGCCTCCCCGCGAATTTTGCATCCCTGTGTGAATGATACTTCCAACTGGCACATCAACATCGTTTGAACACAAATATTGTAGGAAGTCCACCACTTCGGTTCCATTTGACTGAACGCATAAGAATAGTATAAAACAATGATTGGGCAAAATGAAAAGTATCTGAAAATGTTTATAGCGAAAAATTCCAGGTAACTTACCCACAAGTCGATTTTCGTAAAGGAAGAATAGTCACTTAATCCTATTGTCTCTCTACAGGCAGCATACTCTTTCTCTACGTGATTGAACCAAGGAGGCTTTCCTAAAGTATTGGTGTATGCGATCTTGTACATTTGGGAGCCGTCTATTGGATCTAGACCTATTGAAAATTTTTTTTTAAATAGAGGGTAAGATAAATAATTTCTTTTACTTCAACACTTGTAAAGTACATATAAAAATCACATTATCTATGAAATTTAAAAATTTTACTCGACAAATATAATCGCAAAATATCAGCATTAATTTTATGAGCCCGTCAAAAGCATTGAAATCCCACGTAACGATCCTCACTCTGATCATTGTCGGACTGGAACCAGCTCGGCCTCTCGTATCCCATCACCTGGCCGAAGACGGCGCCGGCCTCGCGCAGCTTTGGATAGATTGGCGACATGCGCAGATTACGACCGGTCTTGAACTCGTGCATGGGATACTGAAGAGCGTAGTGCATGCCCGGCACTTCCTTCACGCGGTCACGTAGAAATTTGCGGTTGTTGTGCAGACCAAGGAAGCGTGATATGTCGAGCTCGTAGAAGTCGAGCGAGGCGAGGCCCTTGATGATCAGCTCGGCGGTCGCTCGGCCCACGCCACCCGCAGCTGAGATTCCTATCTGTAAATCGGTTGTAATCTTTTTGTGTATCGTTTCAGATAAATAAATGGGGATCATTTTTTTACTTTAAATGAAGTTTACTGTTGAAATGAGCATTAACAGCGGGTGAAAAGCAAAAAAAGATTGCAGTTATTTATTGAGATTTTTTTTTATATTAGCAATATCTATATTGGCGGTATTACTATATAACTATTGCAAAAAATGTCGATTAAAACTCGCGGGGACAATTCCCGCACTCGCGTAATTGCTCGAGCTTGACCAGTTACACGTACCCAACAATCACTAAATGTGCGGGAAATTGCATTTTCTACACTTGTTGCAAAATATACTAATGTAAGGTTATCAAATGATCGCTATGCCTTGGTAAAAACAGCTTAAATTTCTCCTGAAAAGAAATTTGTTAGCCCCTTACAATGATTTGCTTGCTCTACAGTAGTTACACACTAGTTTTCAAAGTTTGTATAGATCATTATTTGATAGGTCATAGAATATTTATAATTTTACGAGTAATAAAAAAGAATTTGTCCCTATATTAAAACAATAGTATATTACGCACCATGGGAGGAAAAAAGTTGGACAGTCCACAGCTCGTGTAAATTGCCACCCAAGCCGGGGGCTGGCCAATTTTACTCCCGTGGTGCGTATACTATTTTTCCTCACATCAAGGCCGAAAATGCCATATTTCCGTTTCGGAGCCGGGCGGGAATGAGGCACTTTCGGCCCAGTGTAAGGAATAGTATATTACGACCCATGGACAGTAAAATAAGAAATGTCTCAGATCACATGTAATTGGCCGAGGCGAAGCCGAGGTTGACGAACATGTGATCTGAGGTTTTCTTTACACTTTAAGGTCTGTATACTATTTTTCTGCTCGACGGCGCCGGAAAGTGGCAACTTCGTTTCGCGCAGCGGTCGGAAAGTTGACGCTTTCTGGCCGGAGGGCAGAAAAAATAATTACCGTTTTCATTCCCGCAGCAACAAAATAATTCCTAATTTCCGGCGATTCACCCACGATCCATTTACAATCGGGAGAAAATGCCTCCGGACCGTTGCAAAGCATTTCCAATGTTGCATTTTGCAAAGTCGGAATTCTATGCAGCATTTGCTCCAGTAAAATGTGAAAATGATCCCAATCCGGTGGCAAGTAGCGATCATTCGGGTTCTCTGAAAATGCGTTTCATTCTTCATGAAGTTTAATATTTCTTACGTGAAAAGCCACAACATACAGCCCACAAACCTGGAATGAGACCGTCTTCGAATACAGGTTTAGCTATAGGTTCAAAACCACCTGCTAGGATACGTCCATTATTTTCTCGAAAATAAACGTATCCATCAAGATCCCTGACGACCGGCGTCATTGGATCTAGACCAGGAATTGGTTTCGTGTGAAGATAATAATGCTCAACTGGGTGTAAAGGAACCTGCATTATAAAAGTAATTAAATTTCATTATATTGCATTCGCTAACTCGAATAAGAATAGAATAATATTTTCCTCACACCGGTCCGAAAGTGCCTCATTCCCGCCCAGCTCCGAAACGGAAATATGGCATTTCGCCTTCGGCTCGAGTGGCAATTTACACGAGCTGTGGACTGGCCAATTTTACTCCCGTGGTGCGTATACTATTTTTCCTCACATCGAGGCCGAAAAAGTATATTACGCAACTAGGGAAGTAAAGAGTTGGCCAGTCCAGAGCACGTGTAAATTCCTACCCAAGCCGAAGGCGAGTATATGGTTTTTCACCATACCCGGGCCGAAAATACCACATTCACGTTTTCGAAGCGAGAGCGAAAGTGGTATTTTCGACCAGGGTATGGTAAAATAGTAGATTACGCAACCTGGGAGGTAAAGTATTGGACAGTCCATAGCACGTGTAAATTGTCACCCGAGGCGAAGCCGAGAATGCCATTTTACCTCCCGAGTAGCGTATACTATTTTTTTGCCTAGCGGGCAGAAAGTACCACTTTCGCTCCCGGTCCGAAAACGTGAATGTGGTATTTTCGGCCTCGCTAAGCAAAAAAATAGTATACGCTCCACGGGAGTAAAATTGTCCAGCCCACAGTTGGACTGTCCAAGTTTTTTCCTCTCTTGGTGCGTAATATACTATTTCCTCACACCGAGGCCGAAAATACCACATTACCGATTTTGCGCAGAGAGAGAATGTGGCACTTTCTCTCGGTTTTTAGCACTCTGTCTCGGGCGCTCTCGACTTCGATTCGGGCCGAAGCACCTCACCCTCGCTTGAAATAGCTCATTTCTCTCCTTGTTGCTTCATATACTATTACTTACTTTGACGTACGGCTCGCTCAATTTGCCTACGCTACGCGCCCAAAATCCGGTACAATTCACAAAATATTTACATTCTATAGATCCGCGTGAAGTTTCAACAGCTTCTACTTTATCATTAACACTTTTAACTCTTGTTAATTTACAATTTTCATATACTCTTACTCCTAAAGTGAAAAAGATTCTTATGAATAAGTAACATTTTTTAATAAAATAGTAATTAAAATTATAAAATACCATTTCTGATAGCTTCGCCTACTAGAGTTAAACAGATTTGATAAGGATCTCCTACACCATCCTCAGGAATCCAGAGGCCCCCATAAATATCATCAACTTTCAACATTGGACATATTGATTTTATTTCTTCTGGTGTAACTAAATGACATTCAGTGTTAAGGGCACTAAAAAAATGTTTTCATTGATAAAAATAAAATAAATATTATTCTGAGTTATAACAATTCTGAATATTTTTTTAAAATCTCATTTTATCATCATAAAAAGTTATTTTTGAAAAAAATTAAAAAAAATTTTATCAAGCTCTAAACTGAAAAGTTTTTAAAAAAGTTTTCTTTTTTGGTAGTTTGCCAACAAAAAATAATTTGAAATTTTCAGAATGATTTTTTAGATAGTCAAATTCTTTGCAAAATATGACTTGACTGATAAAGTAACATAATATTCAGCAATGAACTGCCAGTGCATCAATATTTACACAGATTGTGCTTTCATTCGCCTAAAAACTGTCATTCGATCTCCTGTTCGAGCCAGAGAAAGACTACCGCATTGTTTCCAGCCAGTAGGTAAACCTTTAGCTTCAAGCTCTTTATATAAGGCTATACTATCTTGAGCTAGTTTTACTTGAGACAAAGAAGGTTTGAAAGCACCTACAAGACCAGATGAATGCCATGTTGTACCCCCACCCAGTCTGTAAATAATGTTATTTTAGCCTATAAAAAATTAATGTAAAACATTTACATGCTAAAACTATATAGCATAAATATAAATACAATGCTTTACCTGCTACTTTCTATCAATACTGTACGATCTCCCCAGCCCGCTACTGCAAGATGATATGCTACAGCAGCTCCCATTACTCCACCACCACATATTACTACATCACTTTCTGTTGGAAGAGCATCTTCATTTGTAGATGATGATGCATTTGTTCTTACAATACCTTTGTGATTGACATTCAAGAGTTTTATTTTCTTTGTGATAAAACGTGGACAATAAATTCCTGGTCTTTGCCACATGATTATTGTGCTTTTATCACATTGATTCCATATTAAATTGACATATTTCTTATTGAATATATTAAAAAGATTTACAAGTCTTGTACTTTGATTTTTGTACTAGCATGATACAACTATAAAGAAAAAAAAATATAAATCAGTTGTATAAATACCACATGATAACAAAATAACTGATTTCTTTTTTAAAATTAACTTCATTGAAAATTGCAAATTTTGCATAGTCAGAAAATTTTAACACATTAAATACATTTTGAACCATATAAATCATTTGAATTCAATTAATAACATACAAGATACATATTAAATTAATTAATTTATTAACTACTTAGTGACAACTATATAAAGTTAAATATTTTGATACTTACATTGTAAAAAGAAACTATATAAAAAATAAATTTGTAATATTTAAAAGTTGTGACGACGAACTACGTAGCTTTTCGTGCAATGAAAATTTATAAAGGTTATGGGAAAAATCAGCTGTTAAAAAATCATAACAAGAACGCGGGTGTGGGGGGCATACACACACACACACACACACACACAGACACACACACACGTCAGACGTCATCACGTCACTCACACACACGCACACACACACACGTCAGACGTCACTCACACACACGCACACACACACACACACACACAGTACACACACACACACACACACACACACACAAATTGTGGGCATTGTCAATTGTGGCATGGTACAGAAAATTCAAAATTATCTACAGCCATTGAGCCATCATGTAATATTTAGCACATGTTGCGATCGAACTGTACAGTCCACAAGAGGCGCTGTTGAGATATTCTGAAATATTCATATAGATATATATCTAATATCATTTGATAATTTTTAAGCTTGACAGCGAATCCACATTGCATGATTTATGCCTTAGGCTGAATGTACATAAGCGCCCCGCTGCGCCGCGCCGTGCAGGGGCCTTTCTAAATATGTGTGTTCTGAGGTCCGATTCTCTAACTTTACGGCGCTATAAGCATATAAACTTAGGAATGGGCGATTCCTTAAAAAAGAATCGATTCCTAAGAATCGAATTTTGAAAAGTATCGATACTTAAGAATCGATTATTTTGGAAACGAATCGAAGAATCGAGTACTAATTTAAAAAAAAATATTTATTTGCTTATTAACATTTTTATTCATGTTTTTTAATTTTTATATCACCATACATAACTTTTTAAATAAAAAAGGAGATACAAATGTAATTTTAAGGATTTAAACAATAGATATTTCTACAATTTTCTTATATTCGTTTTGAATCCAATGAATTTGATACCACATCATACAAACCACCTAAAAAAGAAAAAAAAGAAAACTTTTATTTAAGAATTTAGAATTATGTTTCAGTGCTTACACCTGATTATACATATTACTACATTTTACTTACCAAATTACCAAAGAAAAATGAATAATACATAAATATACTTAAAAATTTTAAGCCATGGAAATGTACAAAGTGGATAAGTATTTAATTAGAATATGGAAATTATCTTAATATTTTCAAAACAAAACTAATAAAATTGTTATACTACCAATGTCAAACGATTAAAATTCCTTTCTTTCTTATTTTTATAGAAGGATATGGATAAATAAAGGGAAAGGGAGAAAGAAAGTTATTATGGTGTTTATTAGCATACGGATACACTCATATACCCATACATTAAATCACATTCTAAGCGCAAAATACTTTGTTAATAAATAAATTATTATGAAAACAAACACCAGTCTTCTAACGATAACGAATTTAAAAATAATATTATATTTAAATGCGTACCAGTTATTCTGTTACGGTTATCTCTTTTAATTAGTCCTGCTTTCGAAAATAGACGTTCGGATGGAACACTTGTAGCGATTGCTGAAAGAAGGCGCAAAGCTAATTTGCTTAAAGACGGAAAACTTGTTTCCATATTTTTCCAATATAAAAATACATTTTCTTTTCTTGATATCCGGGGTAATTTTAAATATTGTTCTAGTTCGAGATTTCTGTCAGTAGCATACAAATTTGGTTGATATTCTGGTTCTTTTAATGTGTCATGAAAATCCCAAATACTATTTGTCGTTTCCACTTCAGCTACAGGATGATTGGTAGATTTTGCACCTGGTTTGACTTCTCCAAGCTTTTTTGAAATGTAGTTTAACGCGGTGCTTACATCAAGAGCATCTTGTATGTGAATTTTCTTAAAGCGAGGATCTAATATAGTAGACATTCCCAGAATTGGAAGATACTCAAAATTTTTAAATCGAATAGATACAACTTGAAGAACTGTATCTTTAAATTTGATTGGCTCACCGCAACGGCGCAATCCATTCCGGCCCTGGCAGGGCCGTACTCCGATAGTCCATAGCGCATGCGCAATGAATACTCGATTCTCAGTCAAATGAGAATCGATCCACTAAGAATCGAGTCATGAAAAGAATCGATAGAATAATCGATTCTCGAAGAAAAGAATCGGGCGATTCTCAAAGAATCGAGTAGAATCGCCCATCCCTAATATAAACTGTTACTAGCGTTAATCAGCGCGCTACGCGCGCCACTGTTTCGTCTTTTGTTTCTCTCCTTTAGAGATTCGAGACGGATTCGATTATTCGAGATTTCGAGATCGTTCGAGGGCAAAATAGATTATCTCGAATGCTCAATTTATATAAGGGACTAGCGTTAATCAGCGCGCTACGCGCGCCACTACTTCGTCTTTTGTTTCTCTCCTTTCGAGATTCAAGACGGATTCGATTATTCGAGATTTCGAGATCGTTCGAGGGCAAAATAGATTATCTCGAATGCTCAATTTATATAAGGGATGACCAGGGGCCTTTCTACATATGTGTGTTCTGTGTGTTCTGTGTGTTTTGTGTGTTCCCGACAAAGACAGATAGATCTGTTCCGTTTATGTAAGACAGAGACAGACATAGAGAGAAGTTGTCTAGAACGGACAGAACACACATACGAGGGTCATTTGACAAGTACCTAGCCTCACCGCCAGATGGTGCCACTATCGCACCAGAAATACACTACAGTGCAGTATCTTCCTGTAAACGGTTACAGACGAAATTTCAGCCGGATCGGAGTTGTAGTTTATTTTTTAGAGCGTGTGAAAGCAAATGTGTCCGTTGATTTTTGAAAAAATGGAGAAAGAACAATATCGGTCGGTGATTCGATTCTTGTTTTTGGAAGGGAAATCGCGCAGTGAAATTAAAGAACACTTGGATGCAGTGTATGGGGATGCTTCTCCTTCGATGGCGACCGTTAAATTTTGGTATAACGAGTTTCAACGTGGTCGTACGTCGGTTTTTGATGATCCACGCCCAGGTGCTCCGAAAACAGCCACTACGGAGGAGAACGTGACAAAAATACACGATATCGTTTTGTCAGACCGCCAATTAAAGGTGTACGAGATAGCTGCGATAGTAGGCATCTCAGAAGAACGCGTGTGGCATATCCTACATGAGATTTTAGGCATGAGGAAGCTGTCAGCAAGGTGGGTGCCGCGTTTGCTGACTGCAAACAACAAGCGCATCCTTGTGACCAGTTCAGAGCAGTGTTTGGAGCTGTTTAATCGCAATCCAAAAGAGTTTTTGCGTCGTTACGTGACCGTCGACGAAACATGGATTCACTACTACACTCCAGAGACCAAGGAGCAGTCAAAACAGTGGACCTTACCCGGTGAACCTGCTCCGAAGAAGGCGAAGACGGTCCCGTCGGCCGGAAAGGTAATGGCCACTGTTTTCTGGGATTCTCAAGGTGTGATTTTTATTGACTATCTGGAGAAGGGCAAAACGGTCACAGGACAGTACTACGCCGAACTATTGAGCCGATTTGACGCCGTGTTAGAAGAAAAACGGCCCCATTTGTCTAAAAAGAAAGTGCTTTTCCACCACGATAATGCACCGGCTCACACTTCTGCACTCGCCACGGCTAAATTGGTCAAATTACGCTACGAACTGCTGCCCCATCCACCGTATTCTCCAGATTTGGCTCCGTGCGACTTTTTTTTGTTTCCGAACCTAAAAAATTCGCTCGCCGGGAAGAGATTCCACTCCAATAACGAAATAATCGCCGCCACGGAGGCCTATTTTGCAAACCAAGAGAAAACATTTTTTTCAACGGGGTTAAAAAAATTGAAACACCGCTGGACCAAGTGTATTCAACTAAAAGGAGATTACATTGAAAAATAAATTTTATTTTTTGTAAAATTTTGGTGTTTTCATTTGTAGGCTAGGTACTTATCAAATGACCCTCGTATGTAGAAAGGGCCCCGAGTCGGGGTCTTCAAGCAGAAGGGCGTTTCTGCAATGGTCGCCGGGTTGACCAATTAGAATTTGGGAACGTTGCTCAATTAAGCGCTAAAGCGCACAGAGTTGCGAGAGGTTTAAATAAAACTCAAACTCAAGAGATTTAGAGTTTATTCCGTGTTTATTGAATTAGATATCACTTTAATTAATGTCTTTAACAATTCTTTCGTTAATGTGTTCGTGACTCGATATAAACTTTAACTGACAATAAGATAAAGCCAGCTTGCGCGCGCTGATGCAATAACCGTTAACAAATCGGATTTCGCGCACTTATGCAATACTTGTTACGAAGCTTTAAGAGTACTTCGTAACTCTCGACTAAAAGCTCAATGACGCAACGTACACGGTAACAAAGACCAGACTAGTTGACAGCCGACTGTTAGAGCTTCTGGGCGCAACATGCACAAGTGCAGCAGAGTACCAAGCGAGTTGGTAACGACCCAGGTCTGAAGCTACGAAGCGTCTCATGTGCTCGGTAGCGACTGACTCTGGCGGCCTGGGGCTCTTCTTTTATATCCCTGACGCGGACCTTGAACCGTTGACGAGAGGGTATGGGAGGAGCCAGTTCCTCTGGTGGCGGAAAACTGAAGTCGGTTCCGAGACCCGTAGGTGCCTAGAAGGGCCGAGAGCTTCCCTCTCTTCTCTCAATCACAGCGAGCTTCGTGGTGGGGGAACACCTGTGGATGCTCAGATTCTGGCCGAAAATCCCTTCTTGACTTGCGGCGCTTGTGCCTGACTCTTGATTGGTTCCCCTCTGTAGGCCGTTACGTTGCGATGTAGTAGCTCCCGGTTGGTAGTGGGGACAGTACGATGTAGAGGTTGTAAGGCGCCAAGTTGCTTCAGAGGCCTCCCCCACTCTGAGGTAGAGAGTGGAGAAAGTGGCGGTGGAGGGGCGTCAGACCCGAAAGTAGGGTCGAGAGCGCTGAGCGGCGAATGACGGTTGGTGGGGGAGAGGGGTTACTGGTCTCTGATTGGCTGTTACTCTGCCAGCCGTTACGCTCGTAGCCCCTCGAGTTGGTTGCGTCATGGACCCACGAGCTGATGCAACGTTGCCCAACAAATTCCAAGAGTTGTTGACTGTTGATGACTCATAGCTCGTTCCTTGCCATGTTCAACCGTCGTGCATTCCAGAGGCTCTTCGCTAATGGCCCTTCTCTGAATTGTTTGTGCGCTGCTGAGCCGTTGGTTAATGGATTCCGGGAATTGATTGTCCGTTGGTTGTCGTTGCGCTGGCTAATGGATTTCGGGAACTAATTGACCGTTGATTGTCGTCGTGCTGGCTGTCCTCCTATAAATAGAGCTTTACCCTACCTGAGCGAGCTTTTTCCCTAGCTATCATTATTATTACAGTTCGTCTCATAATTATTATTTATTATCAGAATAGTTATTAATTTAACCGTAGATTACTATCGCTATTTATTGCTAAATCCCAATTTATTCGTTAACGCATCGCTATACGGGCGCAATTATTAGTTATTAAAGGTAATTAATTAAGAAATTCATTCTCGCTTGTTTATCCTTGATTCCTATTCGTGTTATTGTTTATAACTTGGTTAAATTAATCAAAATATACCATTAGAGTTTTAGACCGAGATTGTTATGGGAACGCATTCAATTATTATTATTTAATATATTATTTCATTTAATTTTTATCAGAAATCAAGGTTCCATTGTAGAATAGCCTTTATTTGTCGCACGACTCGTTCACGCAAACGCAGTTCATAACAAAACATATATGCCCTGTCTACAACCACCGATTTTTTTTTGGCGCATGCGTAAAAATCACCAGAGGGGATTAGGGATGTATGAAGAGCCAACTGTAAAAAATTAACCCTAAATATTGTTTTCGCTGAACACACCTAAAAAGATCAAAACATGACTACATGAGTTTCTGCTTTCTAACATTAACAAAGAGTCAAGTGTTGGAAGAAGATTAGTGATTTAGAGATTTTATTATAAGAAGATTTTTCAATTAATGTAAAATGGATGATCATAATCTGGTTGTTGAAGTACTGGAAATAAGCATTAATTACCTTCGATTAATACAATTACTAAGAAATCAAAAAAAAAATTCAGAAGATGGTGGTGCAAACCATTAATTAGAAATAATTACTTAACAGGATATGGTGCTTATGAGAGAGTTTTTACGTATTTTAAGATGAATGACGAAGAAGAGTTCATGAATTTTACTAGAATGAATGTACAAGCATTTATGTATTTATGTAATTTAGTTAAAGATAGAATAACAAAATATAGTCGGAGAGTACCAATACCTCTCCAGAGTTAAGACTGTGTATAACGCTAAAGTAAGTAAATATAATAAATGCAAGTTTAGATTGAATGTTAATTTACATATATTTTTACAGCTATTTAGCACATGGCGATTGTGTACAAAAAAATGCATTGTTTTATGCAATTGATGTTTCAACTATTCACCAAATCATTCGAGACTAGGTTTCAGTTTAGAAAGCAGAAACTCGTATTCTTTGATTTTTAGGTGTGTTCAACGCAAACTCAATATTTAGGGTTAATTTTTTTACGATTGGCTCTTCTTACATCACTAACCCTCTCTGGTGATTTTTGCGCATGCGCAAAAAAAAAATCGGTGGTTGTAGACAGGGCATTAAGGTCTGAAATGTTCGAAATGCGCATGCGCAGAACCCAATATTTTTCGGAATGTTAATAGAATTGGTGTCGCTACATGAAAAGCAAATTAATTTGCCTAGGTTAAGTTTCTTTATCCATTAATGTTATCGATGATCTTTTATCTATCGATAAAATGGAGTGACATGAGAATATAAATCATAAATACACACCCATAATCTCCATAATGATCGATGATGATCATTTTTAAAATATGATCAATAATTAAATTTTATTATTAATATTTGTTTATTAGAGAAGCTACGAAGTTAGGGTTAATATATGTACAAATAATTTTGACATTTTATTAATTGTTTAGAATATTAAACAACAAAACATATTCTCATATTTTCAAATAAAATATTGTATGATTATTTGTAAAATAGTAATTCAGGAAATGAAAAAATTGATAAGTTTCATGAAATAAATATTTTCTTCTTATTTCAATGTAATCAAATAAAATAAATAGCTTTATCGCCAATAAATAATTACAATTTTGATAAAATATTAAGAAATAAATTAAAAAGTATTTTACAATAAACATTAAATCCTAACTTAGTAGCTTCTCTGTTATTATTTGTTTATACAAATATTAATAATAAAATTTAAATATTGATCATATTTTAAAAATGATCATCATCGATAATTATGGAGATTTTTTTTTTTTTTTTTCCGAGGTACTAGGTGAATCTTCCGAGGCCCCCGTCCTTGCTTACAGCATGGAGGGGGCCCCACTAACAAGGAAACCGATCGAGGTGTCCGCCTCCGATTTTCCTGAATTTTTTATATGTTGTAGAGGACCGAAAAATAAGAGACTCGCAGTTTTTTTATCGGCCCAATCCCTTATTAAAGGGGTGAAAACCGCCCTTAAAGTTTACCCCCGAAAACGGTTTTTTTTTTAATATCTTAAGTTCTAATCGATATTTTGAAATGAAACAAAATGGAAAATATTTCTCCTTGAATTATGTAACCATCAAGTATAGTTTGGTCCTCGAGGGTGGCAACCCTTACTTTTTATTTTAGAAAAACCTTATTTTTTAAACTATTTCTGCATATAATATTTGCAATAAAATTAATTAATTATTATAAACATCATTTTCTGACTTAAAATAAAAAATAAAGTCTACGTGGTTCAGGGTTTTTGCAAATAAACACGTCATCAGGGGTAAACAATCCTTTAGGCACAAAATACTTTCAAACTATTACAATTAATATTTTAAGTTATATATAATGCATAATTTATTTTTATTTGGACTATTTTTTCTATGGGCCCAATTTCCTATTAAAGGGGTAAAACGCACCCCTAAAAATCACCCCTAAAATAGGTTTTATCTGAATATCCCAAGTTCAGATTCAAATTTAAAATGAAACAAAATGAAAAATATTTCTCTTTGCAATGCCAAATTAGCTACCCTTATATTTTATTTCGGAAAAAATTTTTTTTATAGCACAGTGTGACCTAAGCCCGCACTTAAGTCACGCCTATCCGTGCGATAAGTAGCCCATTATTGCACCGTGTATATCGCACTCGCTACACTCGTGCGCTAACCTCACGGTGCAAAAAAGGACTGCTTAGCGCACGGATAGGCGTGACAGCGGGCTTAGGTTAGGCTGTGCTATAAAATATTGTACGATACTAGAGTCTTAAGTAGCCCATTACACGGCGTGATAATACCCTCGCTGCGCTCGGGCCCTAACTTCACGCCGTGCAGTAATGGGCTACTTAAGGCACACGTATCGTAATGTACTATTTTAATTTTTTTTGTATACAATATTTGCAATAAAATTAAATAATTATTATTAAAATTCAAAATCAAAGTTGGCTTGTTTTAGAATTTTTTCTAATAAAAGCATTATCGGGGTTTAGCAGCCCCTTGGACAAGTATACTTACAATTGAACCATTGAAATAATTATTTTGAGGTGTATAATGCAGATTTAGTTTATTTTTGTGTTAGTTTTTTTTATCGAGATAGCGTAATTAATGAAGTCACTTATAAACTCTTATACTTATTGTGCAATTTATATTCGAATATTTTGTTCGTATTTATAGGTAAATAAAAAGGATGGAACTGGGAAAAGAATAGGTGAGTTAAATGATTGACTAATCTAACGAATAGAAAAATATAAATAAAAATAAAAAAATTAAAATATAAAAAAGTAAAATATAGGTATATTTTCACAAATAGTCAAAAAATATTCAAAGAAACTCTATACAAATGAGCTTATAATTTAGTTCTTATCGCAATTAATTTTGTTTAAGAATTATAGGTTGAACAATAATGAAAATCTTCAAAAAAATGTTTTAAGCAGAGTGATTTCTGACACCATGAACATTTTATAATAGTAGTATTTTTACATCCTGGTACCTCACAATGAGCTTGGGATCCACCAAAGCTAAAGTCCACCGGATTTAAAAATTCATTTGGTTTATTATCGATATAACCGCTTTTATACCAAGAGTATTTAAAAAGATTTACGTATCGAGGAGAAGATAACTGATTGTGCACCAGAGAGTGCAATTTAATTACATTATTTCGTACGTGCAAACTTATATCCTTATCCAACAAAATTACACTATCGGAAAAGTGTCTCACAAAATTTTTCCATATACGAAAACCAAACACATCCAGCGGTTGTATTTTTCCAGTTGTACCTTTAGGAATTTTGAAAAGTTTGATGTTTTTATCATCAGGTTTTTCTCTTTCGACTGCTTCTGTGCAATGTCCACTCCAAGAATCTAGCAATAATATACTATTTTTTCCAACATTTGGAAAAAATACATCCCTTAACCATTTTCGAAAATGATCTAAAAATAAATTGTAAACAAATAAATTTTGCAGGTCATTATAGTAAACTATTGCTATTTGTGTGCGTGTGTGTGTGTGTGTGTGTGTGTGTGTGTGTGTGTGTGTGTGTGTGTGTGTGTGTGTGTCTGTGTGTGTGTGTGTGTGTGTGTGTGTGTGTGTGTGTGTCTGTGTGTGTGTGTGTGTGTGTGTGTGTGTGTGTGGGTGTGTGTGTGTGTGTGTGTGTGTGTGTGTGTGTGTGTGTGTGTATCTCGATTTATTACATGAAATCAAATTAACAAAAATAAATAATGAAATTCATTGATAATTTACAAGAACTTTTTTATAATTTTCGGAGTTTACGTTAAAATACCTTATTTTAAAAATAATTTACTAATTATTGTAAATCTTTTTTAATACGAGTCTACTGAAATTAAAAGTTTACAAGTAAAATCTTTAAAATAGATATAAGCTACAAGTTTACGAATACAAGTACACTTTATTTAATTTCACTCACATGATGTCATTTTGCCAGATTTAGATGCCATCAAACATAAGTTATCTGGCTGAAATAATTTTTTTTGTATTATTGGTCCAAATTCATCTTTAGTCTCTTTTAAAACTATAAATAATGGAGAGAGCAATTTTCCAGCAGCATTAATTGTAGGTAATATTATATAACTATGTGTTGTTGATGAAACAGATTGCACAACACATTCAACAGTCTTTGTTCCTTCTTCTGCTAATGTACGACCAGTATGTAATTCTAATTGAAATCCACTTTGATCAGCATTGTAGGTATTTTCAGTTCCAACTTCTGAAATCAGTAGTTTGATGTCGGCTACAAATTTACTGACTTCTTGATTTACAGTTTCTTTGTCCTCAAGAGTTTTTTTGTTATAAATTTGTTGATTTTTCTACTGTTATTTTTAGCTTCTAAGGCCCACCTACGTATATCAATATCGTGAATAATATGGCCAGCTTCGAGAGATTCTTTGAGATTTTTTAAAACAAATTCAGAAATTTGATATAATTTTTCTTTGTAAGTTCCACCTTTGTTGATTTGACTAGCCCATCGACGCAGTTGCCGTTCTGAATTAACTAATTTAAATCGATGTATAACACTTTCTATACTGCGATTTTTTTTAGTTTTACCTGATCTCCAATATTCGACTGCTCTTTTTTTATAATCAAAGCTCAACTCTTCATCATCGTATGAACATACATCATAATCTTTTTTTTCATTGAAAATTGCGTCATCTTCAATGGCTTGTACTTCATAATTTTTAAATTGCTCTTGAAAATCTAATGTTTCTTCTTCCATTGTTTCAATCGCATTAAAATTATTCATACTGTCGTATAAAATATTTTCAAATTTTTCAGCTAAATCCATTTCAACAAGATTAACAGGACTTTCTGGTATCTGAAGCCCTGAGAATGCTGCCAATAATAAATTTATGACGTTGATAGGATTTACCTTCATTTTTTCTATTCTTTGATTTTTATGAAATAATAAATTTTATTGTAGGAAAAAAACAAATAGCGGACTCTCGAAAATGTGTACCTCGCAACAGAACCGATAAAAATATACTGACTAACTAATCCGTTTTTAGGCAGCCGTGGACTCCAAGCTCACTTGCGTCATCTTTGCTTATGCATGTTTACAAGATGGGCTTATAAAAAATCGCTTATTCATATATATAAATAGAAATCAGGAAAATATTTATTTAAAAATAAGTATTTATGAAAAAGTACAAATGAAATATAATATGATATGCCTAAATACGCAAACATAAATATTCTAAAATTATAAGTAAACTATAATTATCAAGCAGTGATATATAAAAAAAACTAATTGCAAAATATACCATGAAAATAATTTTAATCCTGGCTCAGCTTTTAAAAGCTTTTCTGCATACAAATATTTATGCAGAAATAATAAAAATATAGTCATGTAATTATTTATTCCTCTATTTATCTTATGCTATTATATTTTGAACATTAAAATAACCAAATTGTGAAATTCTTTGTCAGTGATTTTTATTCATTAAATAGAAAATTGAGCCTATAGACAAATCAATCTGCAATAAATAAAATATCCATGATTATTTATTCTGATTATACGCACCATACACCTCAAAATATTTATTTCAAAGGTACTAATTGTAAGTATACGTGTCCAAGGAGCTCCTAAACCCCAATAATGTTGTTATTAGAAAAAATCCTAAAACAAGTCAACTTTGATTTTGAATTTTAATAATAATTATTTAATTTTATTGCAAATATTGTATACAAAAAAATTAAAAAAAAAATTTTTTCCGAAATAAAATATAAGGGTAGCTAATTTGGCATTTCAAAGAGAAATATTTTTCATTTTGTTTCATTTTAAATTTGAATCTGAACTTGGGATATTCAGATAAAACTTATTTTAGGGGTGATTTTTAGGGGTGCGTTTTACTCCTTTAATAGGAAATTGGGCCCATAGAAAAAATAGCCCAAATAAAAATAAATTATGCATTATATATAACTTAAAATATTAATTTTAAGTTTGAAAGTATTTTGTGCCTAAAGGGTTGTTTACCCCTGATGACGTGTTTATTTGCAAAAACCCTGAAACACGTAAACTTTATTTTTTATTTTAAGTCAAAAAATGATTTTTATAATAATTAATTAATTTTATTGCAAATATTATATGCAGAAATAGTTTAAAAAATAAGGTTTTTCTAAAATAAAAAGTAAGGGTTGCCACCCTCGAGGAGCAAACTATACTTGATGGTTACATAATTCAAGGAGAAATATTTTCCATTTTGTTTCATTTCAAAATATCGATTAGAACTTAAGATATTAAAAAAAAACCGTTTTCGGGGGTAAACTTTAAGGGCGGTTTTCACGCCTTTAATAAGGGATTGGGCCGATAAAAAAAATTGCGAGTCTCTTATTTTTCGGTCCTCTACAACATATCAAAAATTCAGGAAAATCGGAGGCGGACACCTCGATCGGTTTCCTTGTAAGACCATCACGAAGCGTCGGGCTCCGCGGTGTGAGGGATTTCTACCCCCTAAACACCCAAAACTTTTCCCGCGGCGTTCACCGGAATCCGGCCCGGAACTGTTATACATATTACTTCGGACCGGTCGGCGTTTCTATGCCCTACGGTAATCATATATATCTTGTCTGGTCTGTCTATTTTTCGTCTTCTGTATCAGTTTTCAAGGCAACCGTCAGTCTTTTTGCCTTGTAGTACGTGAGTCACGTAGCGTGCTATGTCGTCCCAGTTTTGTTTGCTTGATAGCATCAGTGTCACGACGTTATCCGGTGTGATGTCACCTGTCTTCGCCTGTAGTCTGTGTCTCGCGACTATCCAGCGGGGGCACACGAAAAATGTGTGCTCCGCGTCGTCTCTATTATGTCCGCAGTACCTGCAGGACGGGGTCGTTACCTTCCCCATTCGATGCAGATACTGGCGGAAGTATCCGTGTCCGGATAGCAACTGGGTCAGGTAAAAGTTCACCTCCACAGCTCCTCTCTTATGCCAGAGTCGCACGTCCGTTATGAGGCGTCTCGTCCACTTGGCTTTGTCGCTGTCTGTCCATCGCGTTTGCCAGGATGTCAGCGTCGTCGTCCGTGCGTCTATGGAGGCCCTCGCTCTTCCCCTTTCTTCGCTATACTCGTAGATCCTCTTCCGCTCGAGAGCGAGAAGGTCTACTGGGACAACCCCTGCGATCACTAGTACCGCCACCTCTGAGACAGTGCGGTACGCGCATGCAATTCGCAGCGCTCCCAGTCTTTGTACCGCCGCGATCTTTTTGCGGTACTTCTCTATTCGCGTCGCGTCCGCCCATATCTCGGCCCCATAAAGGAGCATCGAGTTGGTCACTGTCATAAGCAGTCGTCGTACGCTCGGTTTCGGTCCCTTCGTATTTGCCATGAGGCGGGCGAGGGTGGTGGTCATTAATGCCGCTCTCTCAGCGACGCCACGTATGTGCGGCCAGAAGGTCATCCTCGTATCCAGGGTCAACCCCAGATATTTGGCGGACCGCCCAGGATGCACAACGGACGTCCCCACCGTCATGGGTATCGTTGTGTCTATCCGTTTCCTAGTTAGGTATAGTAACTCCGTCTTTTGCATGGCCAGCTGTAGTCCCCGACTTTGCATCCATTCATCTACCCGTCTCGTGGCTTGGGTCAGCCTCATCTGAGCCAGTCGTGTATCCTTGGTCGTGATGACGATGACCAGATCGTCTGCGTAGCCGACCAGATAGACCCCCGGCGGCATCGGAAGATCCAACACCTCATCGTAACCTACGTTCCAAATATCGGGGCCAAGGATCGAGCCCTGCGCTACTCCCGCCGTCATTTTTCTTTTCTTGACCCCAGTCTGCGCCCCGTACGTAATGTAACGGTCTCGTAGATAGTCCTTGAGGATTCGGAGAAGGTATGGGGGCAGCGGGAAAGCGTCGGAGAATGCCCGCACGATGTCCGTCCACCTCACCGAGTTGAAAGCGTTTCGTACGTCGAGTGTTGCCATGAGCACTATTGGCCTGTTCTTGTGGGGTCTAGTCTGTGCTCTGTCAAAGGAGTCGATCACTTTTTGGATCGCCCCTATCGTCGACCGTCCTTGTCTGAAACCGTACTGTCTGTCGTTCAGGCCGCCAGCGTCCCGAACCGCCTGTTGGATTCGCGGTCTCAGAAGCATTTCGAAGAGCTTGCCAAGTGTATTCAGCAAGCTCAGCGGTCTGTAGGATGACGGCGAGTCCGGGTCTCCACCCTTTCCTTTATCAATGAGGATCAGCCGCGCCGTCTTCCAATCTTTGCTGAACACGCCTTCCGCCAGGCATGTATTATATAGGTTCAAGAGTATCCCCAGGCGTCGTTTTGCAACAATCCCGAGGATTTCCGCTGGGATGCCGTCCGGACCTGGTGCCTTTCCTGCCGAGAGCTGCGCAACAGCCAACCTGAGCTCACCCCGGGTGAACTCCTGCACCTCGTCGTTGCCAGTATCGTCGCCCCCCCCCCCCCCACACTCTTGTTCAAAGTGTATAGGGAAGAGTCCGTCAATGATTCTGTCCATCGTTTCTTCGTCCCTGACTACCGGTGGATTGTTGCCTCCCAGGTTACGGGTGACGATCTTGTAACCCGCTCCCCAAGGGTCTGAGTCCACCTCGTTAATCAGTTTGGCCCAACTTTCCTTTTTACTGTCATTGATAGCGCGCCTCAGTTCTTTGCGCGCTACCCGGTACTCCTGCGAGTGGGCCATCGCGTCCGCTCTGTTGCGGGCGCGCTGGGCCCTCCGTCGGAGCCGTAGGCATTCGCGTCGGAGGCGCACAATATCTTCGGTCCACCAGTACACCGGTTCTTTATCACGTCTCGTCCGTTTTCTTGGCATAGAGGCGTCACAGAGCCGTCTCAAGAGCCCCGACGTTTCCTCTGTTAGCTTTTCAGCCTTTTCCCTACCACCGATGCCGCGAGGGATCGCCGTTGTCGGGTCCGGTTCCCTGTCCAGCTGTGCCGTCAGTTTGTCAACGTCTAGTTTTTTCATGTTCCATCCCGCAGAAGTTGGGGCGGTCCCTGTTCTGTTCTGTGATAATTATGGAGATTATGGGTGTGTATTTATTATTATCATATTATAATAATTATTATTATAATAATTAATTGTTATAATAATTATTATTACAATAATTATTATTATAATTATTATTATAATTATCATTATAATAATTATTATTATAATTATCATTATAATAATTATTATTATAATTATCATTATAATAATTATTATTATAATTATCATTATAATAATTAATGGTTATAATAATTATTATTATAATTATTATATTAATTCATTAATTATTATTAATTCTATTAACATTCCGAAAAATATTCGGTTTTGCGCACGTGCATTTCGTACGTTTCAATTCCTTATGTGTTTATGTGCTTATATTCTTATAGCAGTTAGGGACTCGCCACAAATGGACCGTGCCGTGCCGTGCCGTCGCCGCCCGGGCCGCCCCGTACCATAGCGTGCCGAGCGCTTTTCGAATCGGAGTGCGCCGTCTATCAAGAGTATTGCTTCCGTGCTCCAAGCCCTTTTGGACAATATGAGTTTGCCATGTGCAATCTTTGTTTATGACGAAAAAAATCAAGCATAGCCTGGATTGCTCCGAAATATTCTGCAGGTAAAATCATTGTTAAATCATTGTAAATTTTGCTAATGTCAACATTATGTTAATTTTACGGTGTTATAACACTTTTTTTTGTTTAATACTGTTTAATAATTAATTTACAGAATGGACCAAAGTAAAATGGAAAAAATGTTAACGTGTTGTAAACTACATGTGACAGCAGTATCGTTATTGATAATAGCTAGAATATTAAAAAAAAAAAGAAAAAAAAACTCAGGAGATGATGGTTTAAAAAAGCTCACTCGTAACAGTATCTACTAAAACATGAACAATAATATATTTTATTACAAATTATTATTATTATTAAATTAAATTAAATAATTAATAATAATTATTAATAATTAATTAATTATTATTAATAATTATTAATAATTAATTTATTAAATTATTATTTATTTTTTTACAAACGAGGACACAACAGTTCCATGTGACATACAGTAGGTTAAGAGTTGCTTTTTTATTTTAATCTATGCTATTCCATGCCATTAAACAAAAAAAAAGTGTTATAACACCATAAAATTAACATAATGTTGACATTAGCTAAATTTACAATGATTTAACAATGATTTTACCTGCAGAATATTTCGGAGCAATCCAGGCTATGCTTGATTTTTTTCGTCATAAACAAAGATTGCAGATGGCAAACTCATATGTCCAAAAGGGCTTGGAGCACGGAAGCAATACTCTTGATAGACGGCGCACTCCGATTCGAAAAGCGCTCGGCACGCTATGGCACGGGGCGGCCCGGGCGGCGACGGCACGGCATGGCACGGTCCATTTGTAGCGAGTCCCTTATAGCGCCGTAAAGTTAGAGAATCGGACCCCTGTATGTTCTGTGTGTTCCCGACAAAGACAGATAGATCTGTTCCGTTTATGTAAGACAGAGACAGACATAGAGAGAAGTTGTCTAGAACAGACAGAACACACATATGTAGAAAGGGCCCTGCGCTGATTAGCTCTGCCGTTCCGTTCCATTCGTATATTCTTACAAAAAAATGAGCAGTTGCATGTCTATGATATTTATAAATCACGGACGATGTGTATATGCTCCAAAATGAAAAGTTAAATAAATGAAGGGATCGTTTAGATGACGGACAGTTCAAGAACAAAAGTATTTTAAACCGAGAAAGAAAACACAAGACCCAATTGATATGATATACTATGAATTATAAAATTGATTAGAACATTGGAAAATGCAGCTATTGATGAATAAGATGAAATTAGGCGATAATGGGATGTCCTTTAACCAGTTCAAATAAATTATGAAATTGATTAAAACTCATGTTAATAAATCTATAAAACTCTTCATGATCCTTTAATGCAAAATATTTAAATAAAGTGCTATAAGCACTATGAATATTTCTTTGAGGTATCGCTAAATGTGGTCGAACCCACCACCTTCTGCAAGATTGTTGTTTCTTTTTTAATTTTTTTAACAATTTCAATAACTTTAATGAAATTATACATTTTTCTAGTTTTTTTTATTTTGGCTTCAATCATGATCATGACCATGAAAATGATAGATGTACGACATAGATCTATAGAATTGTACCATTAACAATGGAATATAGAAACGGAACTATGGACCAGCGCAAGCAGAGTACCGCGCAGCGCAGCGCGGCGTAACGGTGAAAGTACAATGGTGTTCCGTGCCATGCTACGTGCTCTGTTCCGTGCTCTGTTCCGTGCTCTGTGCCATCAGTGCCATCTGTTCGCGGCGTCCACACTGTTCCTGTTGATTCCATAATTCTGGTCTATAATTTTGTTTTCTTTTTTTTAACAATTTTAATAAGATCACTATTTCTAATAAATGTACACAATATTCTGCTACATTTATTGCTCTCAATATTTTATTACAATTATAATTTTTCTGGAGTCGTTCGTTCATCTTTTAATACTTTTAATAACATCACTATCGCTGTATTACTATATACTATATACACTTATATTACACTGTAAAAACTGCTGTCCAAATTTACGACTTACAAAATTATAATAAAATTACAAATTTGATTAATATCTCAATTATATTACAAATTACAAACCTCGTAAAATATATAGGATTATACTGTTTATAGTATTATAGTACGCAGATAAAAATGTTATAGAGATGGCACACCAACGTTAAATTTTGAACCAGAATTGTGGAATCAACAGGAACAGTGTGGACGCCGCGCACAGATGGCACTGAGCACGGAACAGAGCACGGAACAGAGCACGGAGCATGGTACGGAACACCATTGTACTTTCACCGTAAGGGAGAAAATACAATAGGCGCCGTCCTCTGCTCCGCGCCCTGCTCCGTGCTCTGCGCCATCTGCGCCGTGCACGGTCGTATACACAGGTCCGGAAACTCAGCGATATTTTTGGTGGTGGGGGAAGTAACCTTAGCGAAGTCAATTTTAGTGTGCGCGACGACCACTCGAAGCGTTGGCAACTAGACGACCACTGCAGCGTGCGCGCTTATTTTACCATCTCTCCCAACTCCTAATTCAAATAGTTACGCAGGGGCCTTTCTACATATGTGTGTTCTGTGTGTTCTGTGTGTTCCCGACAAAGACAGATAGATCTGTTCCGTTTATGTAAGACAGAGACAGACATAGAGAGAAGTTGTGTAGAACAGACAAAACACACATATGTAGAAAGGGCCCAGTACGCACTACGCACGCGGTAAGATATAATGTGCGCATGCGCGTCACTCAGTGGTCGCTAGCCTAGCAGCGCTGGTGGCTTGGCGGAGAACTATAAAATCGTGCTTCACTAAGCGTACACGCTCCGCGCGCTGAGTTTCCGGACCTGTGTATATGACCGTGGCGCCGTGGTATCATCATTCCGCTGATTGGTTGATTCTATTAAGATCATAGAGCATATATATATATATCCGTGCTCCGTGCCGTCTGCGCCGTGGTATAAGCATTGAGCTGATTGGTTGATTTCACCTATCCCGATATATATATATATATATATATATATATATATATATATATATATATATATATATATATATATATATATATATATATATATATATATAAGGTCGGGATAGGTGAAATCAACCAATCAGCTCAATGCTTATACCACGGCGCAGACGGCGCAGAGCACGGAGCACAGCACGGCGCCTATTGTATTTTCTCCCTAAAGCTTTGGCCACATATGTGAATACGCTTGCGCATGAATGCGTACGGCGCAGCGGAATCACTAGACGGCCTAAGCGAAACTCGCTAGTGCCAACTGTACAGGAAAGTCAGTATGACTTCGTAAACCCTCTCAACAATAGAAGTTCCTCACGAAACCATAGTGACTTTCCTGCAAAGTTGGCATTACAAGTTTTCCTAGTGACTCCACTGCGCTATGCGGATTCGTACGCAAGCGTATTCACATACGTGGCCCTTCCCTAAGGCTAGTGCCAACTGTACAGGAAAGTCAGTATGACTTCGTGAACCCTCTCAACAATAGAAGTTCCTCACGAAACCGTAGTGACTTTCCTGCAACGTTGGCATTACAAAGTTTTCCTAGTGACTCCACTGCGCTATGCGGATTCGTACGCAAGCGTATTCACATATTCACGTATTCCCTTATGCCCTGTCTACAACCACCGATTTTTTTTTGGCGCATGCGTAAAAATCACCAGAGGGGGTTAGGGATGTATGAAGAGCCAACTGTAAAAAATTAACCCTAAATATTGTTTTCGCTGAACACACCTAAAAAGATCAAAACATGACTACATGAGTTTCTGCTTTCTAACATTAACAAAGAGTCAAGTGTTGGAAGAAGATTAGTGATTTAGAGATTTTATTATAAGAAGATTTTTCAATTAATGTAAAATGGATGATCATAATCTGGTTGTTGAAGTACTGGAAATAAGCATTAATTACCTTCGATTAATACAATTACTAAGAAATCGAAAAAAAATTCAGAAGATGGTGGTGCAAACCATTAATTAGAAATAATTACTTAACAGGATATGGTGCTTATGAGAGAGTTTTTACGTATTTTAAGATGAATGACGAAGAAGAGTTCATGAATTTTACTAGAATGAATGTACAAGCATTTATGTATTTATGTAATTTAGTTAAAGATAGAATAACAAAATATAGTCGGAGAGTACCAATACCTCTCCAGAGTTAAGACTGTGTATAACGCTAAAGTAAGTAAATATAATAAATGCAAGTTTAGATTGAATGTTAATTTACATATATTTTTACAGCTATTTAGCACATGGCGATTGTGTACAAAAAAATGCATTGTTTTATGCAATTGATGTTTCAACTATTCACCAAATCATTCCAGACTAGGTTTCAGTTTAGAAAGCAGAAACTCGTATTCTTTGATTTTTAGGTGTGTTCAACGCAAACTCAATATTTAGGGTTAATTTTTTTACGATTGGCTCTTCTTACATCACTAACCCTCTCTGGTGATTTTTGCGCATGCGCAAAAAAAAATCGGTGGTTGTAGACAGGGCATTAAGAGAAGGACCACATATGTGAATACGCTTGCGTACGAATCCGCATAGCGCAGTGGAGTCACTAGGAAAACTTTGTAATGCCAACTTTGCAGGAAAGTCACTATGGTTTCGTAAGGAACTTCTATTGTTGAGAGGGTTCACGAAGGCATACTGACTTTCCTGTACAGTTGGCACTAGCGAGTTTCGCTTAGGCCGTCTAGTGATTCTGCTGCGCCGTACGCATTCATGCGCAAGCGTATTCACATATGTGGCCAAAGCCTAAGGGAAGGGCCACATATCTGAATACGCTTGCGTACGAATCCGCATAGCGCAGTGGAGCCACTAGGAAAACTTTGTAATGCCAACCTTGCAGGAAAGTCACTATGGTTTCGTGAGGAACTTCTATTGTTGAGAGGGTTCACGAAGTTATACTGACTTTCCTGTACAGTTGGCACTAGCGAGTTTCGCTTAGGCCGTCTAGTGATTCCGCTGCGCCGTACGCATTCAAGCGCAAGGCTGTGACTCCAATTATAGAGTACAGAGTGCTGTTTCGCGTGCCGGGGCCTTTCTACATATGTGTGTTCTATGTGTTCTGTGTGTTCCCGACAAAGCAGATAGATCTGTTCCGTTTATGTAAGACAGAGACAGACATAGAGAGAAGTTGTCTAGAACAGACAGAACACACATATGTAGAAAGGGTCCTGTACGAATGCTGTTTCGCGTGCTGTACGAGTGCTGTTTCGCGTGCCATGTCGTGGCAGCACGCATATGGAACGTTTAGTATTTATATCTTATAGTGTAGAAAGGTCTCGCCAGTTATCCTCTGCGCATGTGCGCACCGCCAGTTGATCTCGGAGAAATGTAGCTATGTTAACTTCTGACAAAGATATTTATACTAAAACTTCTAAGAAAAGGAAGAGGGAACAGCCATCGAATATCGAATTGAAAGCCTTATCAAAAATGCAGGTTGAAAATGTTAACATGAAAACATCCATTGTAGCCAGAATCAACATCATTATAATGAATTTTAATATGTTACCTAAACAAAAAAGGCCTAGCTTTTCTAAAAATAATGAAAATTTTTAAAAATTATTAAAAAATAATGATTCTAATTTCTCATCTTGTATTAGTAAATTTTTTAAGTTTAATAAGATTTTTAGATTCCTTTTTCAAATTTTATGAATTTTAAGTACTGCACAGAGTGAATATAATTAAATTCAATCGTAAAAAAAAATGCTTTTTATTATTCTTTATTAAATTTTGTGAAATACTACCATTGCTGCCTTTTGCTTGTAATTTTGTATCTTGTATGGCTGTTCCCTCTTCCTTTTCTTAGAAGTTTTAGTATAAATATTTTTGTCAGAAGTTAACATAGGACGTGTTCTTGTTTATGCACATACTGATTGTGCACATATTAATTGTGCACACTTTAACATTGGTATATATCTATATATATAGATCTGTACCAATGCTATCTGTGCACAATAAATATGTGCACAATCCTTATGTGCACAAACAAGAACATGCCTAACATAGCTACATTTCTCTGAGATCAACTGGCGGTGCGCACATGCGCAGAGGATAACTGGCGAGACCTTTCTACACTATAAGATATAAATACTAAACGTTCCACACGCGTGCTGCCACGACATGGCACGCGAAACAGCACTCGTACAGCACGCGAAACAGTACTCTGTACTCTATTGGAGTCACAGCCCAAGCGTATTCACATATGTGGCCAAAGCCTAAGAGTGGAATCTACATAATGCCCTAATCACATAACCGCGTACGATCGCGTACGTCTGCGTACAACCGCGTCCGACGTTAAGGAAGAATCTAGTGATTTTCGCTGTTGCCAACAGCGGCAATGTCAGTGCAATAACTAGTACTTTCGAGGAACAGACCTACGTATACGAAAGTCGGCTACTACACCAACGACAACAAACATAAACAAGCAAGCGTTACTCCGATCTACTGCACTTCGTGTGAGTAGGTCTGTTCCTCGAAAGTACTAGTTATTGCACTGACATTGCCGCTGTTGGCAACAGCGAAAATCACTAGATTCTTCCTTAATGTCGGACGCGGTTGTACGTAGACGTACGCGATCGTACGCGGTTATAGCGTCGCGCCGCGCTGCGCCTGCGCTGCGCCGTGTTGCGCTGCGCCGTAGCCTTGTACATTCGTTCCGTTCCGGTCAGGAACAAATAGGCTGTTGCATATCTTATACTTATATAAACCATGGACGGGGTGCATATGCTCCAAAATGAAAATTAATCTTTTGATTTGTTTTTCTTAAATTGTAAGTGCACTTAAAATTTAAGAAAAACAAATCAAAAGATTAATTTTCATTTTGGAGCATATGCACCCCGTCCATGGTTTATATAAGTATAAGATATGCAACAGCCTATTTGTTCCGGACCGGAATGGAACGGATGTACAAGGCTACGGCGCAGCGGCAGCGCGGCGCAGCGCAGCGCGGCGTGGCGCTTATGTAAATCCACTCTAAGACGGCGCAGCGCAGCGCGGCGCTTATGTACATTCACCCTTATGAGCTATGATTTATGCGCTTAGGGACTGTCCACATAGCGTCTTATGTGCCTTGTCTCTTGTCTCATGTCTCAAGCGCGAAAAAAATCGTTGTCCAATTCTTATACATTTATAGTTTATGGCAATAGAAAATTATACAGAAACAATGACCATAGATTAGAAATTATTAAGATTGCGGACAACGATCTTTTTCGCGCTTGAGACAAAAGACAAGGCACACGAGACGCTATGTGGACAGTCCCTTAGTACTCATCAACTCGTCCGCTGATTGGTTGAGATTTAAAAGTCAACTAATCAGCGGAGGTGTCTATAAGTACTAAGCGCATAAATCATAGCTCATAACGCATACATCATGCAATGTAGATTCGCTGTGAACTGCACATGATTGTATAAAAGCTAAGTACGATTTTCGACATTAAAATTACGTAACATAACATAGGTTTTATAGAAGAAAAAACACTTACGAAAACATGTTTTTAATAATTTTTTTATTATTTAAAATAACACGAAGAACAATAATTTCATAAAAGTTATAAATAAATTAGTAAAACTATTTTTATTACTATTGTAATTCCTACTTCGTTACAAATTTTACATATTTCGTTATCTTTTCCGGTATAATTGTTTTATCGTTTGTATTGTTTAATATCCTTTATAAAGAAATTCTTCTTACTATAAGTTATTTCAATTCGATTAGCACAATAATGTGCATGTATCTTCAAAATTTTTGATAATTGTTTTAAAGAGATTATATAAGTTTCTTAGAAAATCCTTGATTTATTTATAAAGTTTTAAGGCACCTAAGCAGTAAACGATTGTTTGAAATATTGACTACACCATAAAAATTTTTGTACTATTACATTGACTGATTACAGAAAAACTATTTTCACAAACAATTAGTTTCATTTACAATATCTTTGGTGCACAGGTAAATTAGAATGTAATACTACATTCTTAATATTTAATCTGTTATAAGAACAGATTCTTTTTAACTGTAAGTCTATTGTATTGGAAGCTTTAAATTTAATACAAAAATTTTTACAGTGTAATGTATCACTAGCTTTAAACATTTTTCCTATTAGTCATAGTCAGTGCTCAGCATTTGAACGAAATCATTAATTTTATAACTAGTTAAAGTGATATAACTTTAAAAGAACTGCATAAACATGTTTTTACCAATTTTTAGCTCAGCTTTAGCGATCACTTTAACAAATGAATAGATACTTTATCTATGCACATGCTTTTGTGCTTATAAAGTAATTTCTTTAGTTGATCTAGTTAAAGCAAATTTTTTTTTTATATAACAAATTTTAATCTTGTCCTTTTTTCCTGTAAGAAAGGAAAGCCTATTTAGAAAAAATAACTAATTTTTCTCAATAAAATGTAAACATTTATCTTTCATAAAATATGTCAATCGAATCAATAATATAATGAAAAACTAAATAACTTGATTGTTTTATAAAGTTAGTAATATAATACCTACTAATGAACTTTTTTTGGTTTTCCTTTCATACAGGCTTACAAAAAATAAATTTGCCCTTCTTCTGTTTTGCCGAATTTCAAATAACAACATATAAACAATATATAAATAGCTCATGGTATTGTAAAAATATGCTACACAATATATTTTGAAATTGTTTAAGAACTCATCATTTGTAATATTTCAGTTCTTTTAATTTGCATTTTGAATTTTTTCAAAATTGAAACAGTTTTTGTAATGTAAATATAACGAGATATCATTACATTATAAGAACACTTGTGCCAGACAATTAATATAAGTATTTAAAAATTTAAGAAATTTTTTAAGACCTTTGTATTTAAATTAAACAAATGTCTTTCTAACATCACTAAAAAAAAATTCATAATTGTAAAATATAATTGCTTTTTACTTGCATAAAAACAAGCATAGCTAATGTATAAATTATAGTATTTATAGTATACAAATTTTTTACTTTATCTGTAAATACAAACAAATCTTTACAAATGCACTGTAGAATTGCAAATGACTTGCAGTGAAAAACACAACACTATAGTAAAAAAATTATACATATTGAGTTATTCCTCAGTACTTCCAAGAAAACTTTATAAGCTTTAATTAAGATATCTTTGAAAAAACCATTGGCTTATTTGGATTATCTAAATAAAATTCATGTACTTGGTAAATGCGTACATGAATGTGCATAATATATTAAGTGTTTGGTAATAAATTTGTGAATTTAAGTGACAATGGCAGGTACTAACTTTAAAGTTTTTTCTACTTTAAACTGTTGTAAAAATCAAGTGTTTTGATCTAAACGCAAAGGAAAATTCCAATTTCTATAATTTTTAATATTGTTCAATTTGTGACATATTAAAATAATTTTTTCTCACACCGGGCCGAAAGTGCCTCATTCCCGCTCGGCTCCGAAACGGAAATATGGCATTTTCGGCCTCGATGTGAGGAAAAATAGTATACGCACCACGGGAGTAAAATTGGCCAGCCCCCCAGCTCGTGTAAATTGCCACCCGAGCCGAAGGCGAGGCCTCGCCTTCGGCTCGGGTGGCAATTTACACGAGCTGTGGACTGTCCAAGTTTTTTCCTCCCATAGTGTGTAATATACTAATAATTGAATTAAATAAATAACAGTATAAAAATTTGTGCAAATTGATAAATAAAATGTAAGTAATATTAATAATTATACAAAGAGTGTATGTTAAATATAAACATACTTATAAAAACGATGTTTAATTACTTTTCCATAGAATTTTAGATCAAAACCTACATTAACGGTACTTGTGTCAAATTTTTTAAAGTTAAACATTTTTAAATGAACAATTTTTAAAGGGATTTCACAACTTTTGATAACGAATATCTCTAGGGTATTCTTGTGTATTAGGAATGTCTTAGTGTAAAAAAACAGCTGCTAAGTATTTGATTCACTTTTGCGGACATTAAGGATAAACAAAGCATTTCTATAAATGTGCACAGATGTGCAAGCATTCCCCCAAAGTTTTAAGAAATCCCATGACACTAGATCATTAGCATAATTGCACATCATTTATCTTCGATGGCGACCTAAATATGCTTTGCAATTTGGACATGTGTGATGAATATCCATGCACTCGTCGATGCAGCATGGTATCAAACAACAGCCTGCCCAACATCTGCAAAAAAACATCACAGAATTGTTATTATAAATATTGGACAAATTTTTTCAATTATAATGCATTATATTTAATGTTACAAAATTTCCAATTCTAAGGTCAACGCAACATAATGACTTCTAATGGATTGACTCATCATAATGACAATATCAAAGTAAATGCAATATTATGCAATATATTGTATCCTACACTGATTACACAAATTTGTACAATTTAAACGTAATTTCAATGTTCTAAGTAATAAAATCAGTAAAAACTTCAACCTTATTCTTAATTTTATAATAATTTAAAAAATATATTTTTTATAAAATATATTTTTATGCTTATGTCTAATAATATTGTACCAAAACTATTTAAAAAATTATACAAATTATAACAGTTTATGCGTACCCAAGTAATGCAATGATGAATCCTGAAATATAAGCTACCATTCCTGGCTCAGTTCTTGTTGCTGTATCAATTTCAGCATAACATTGCGGGCATATTGTATGTGTAGAGCCTGGCCCAAGTGGCACTACCGTTGTCACTATTGTAGGTCCATTTACATCTAGTTAATGATAATATTATCGTTTAATTTTTGCAAACAATATACATTGTAATTAGTAAATTATTTCTGTAGAATTTAAAAACAATAAGTAACAAGATATGTATTTTAATGTTTATGAAAAAATGATTTGTTACCTTTAAGAATGTACAATGAACAATTGAGGTTATAATGTATAAGTAAACTATGTGCTTTTCTGTAACTCAAATATATGAATTACACATAGTCTATCTTATGATCTGAGAAAGACTTACAGGTTTCAGCTGGTGTGAATGGACTTGCTGGTGGTACCCCACCACTCACACATTGAGCATAAGTGGGTGGCGCCGTTGGGGGAAGATCGTATGGAGGTGGTGGTCCATTTTTGTTCATGGTATTAATAGCTGCCTGCAACAGGTCAGATGTGCAGGGTTACTATAAACGTGTGACATTGCATAATAATGAGCTAGGCTATCAACTTATCACAGCAAACATTTCTGCTGTCATTTGCATTTAGAGGCTTGCCACCTTGATTTTTTGATGGGCATTTGCATTTTGCATATTCAGGTAGAGCTCGAGAAACGCGGAATAACAAAATTCATGAGACTCTTAATTAGGCGAACAAGATAATTGTCCGAACCTTGAACACTTATAATCTCTTCTCTCTAGACGCGGCGTCGTCGCTACCACGCACAGTTACACGAATTGGCGAGTGCAATTTTCAAGAAACTCGCATAATCATGATCGTTTCGTCATAAATATGTAAAACAAGGAAAAGCAGCAGACACGAACGTCGCTATAGAAAGTATCCCCCGGTGTCCCGCGCGTGATCACTTTCGCCGAACGCTTCTCTCCGCTTTGTAGGTACAGTAACTGTACAGCTGAGGCGGCACAGCGCTTAATAAAAAAATCAATAAATCACGAAATGATATAAAAAGTGCCGTTTCACGAATCGATAAACAAACGGCGCTCTCTCTCTCTGTTCCTCTAGCCTTGATAAAAAAAAAACGATCTCTCCCGCCTATACAGTGTGCGCGCTCCAAAACAACAATAATAAAATTCGATCTGTCCTTCCCCTCCCGCGCGGGCTCGGGTTTGCTCGCGCGCAGCCTCACCAATTTCCCAAAATATCCGTGACGCGATTGCGAAAGCCGTCGTCGTCGACGCCGCGCGTGCGAACTCTCGCGCTGCCTGCTACTTTACAAAACTTTCAGACGCGTTATCACTATCGAACACGCGCCTTCCATCGACTCTATTTCTCACGAGTAATGTACTTTCCATAGGAAAAAAAAAGGCGCATGTGTCAGCGCTCGCGAGCCGGCATAATTATTCGAGCATTTTCCGGAATGCGATGGAGCAACGGTACGTAGGTACATCGGTCGGATAATCTATGTGTATTATAGCACCTTCCGAGCTTCCACGCGGGTATACTATTGAAGCTTACCTTTCTCTTCTCGTGCTCGACGGCTAGACTGTAGGAATAGAAAAGCGCCACGACTCCGTGCGCGCAGCTGCTGCAGCGGCGCTAACTGGCGCGCAAATTTTTTCCTCGAAGTCTCTCACTCTCACTCTCCCTCCTGCGGTCGCTGCCTCGGACGCTGCTACTTACTACCTACTCTACTGCCTCGCCCCGACGTCAGTCGATGTGCGCCGCAATAATAATTCTCACTCTCTTGCTTGTTTATCCCAGCGTGTGCACTCTCCCTTCTCTCTTTCGTTCTCTTTCTCTCTCTCATACACTCTCGCCGCAGTGCGACTGTTGTTCCCTCGCGAGTCAGCGCTTAGTCTTACTCTCTTGCGCACGCAATAATAATAATAATAAAAACACAGCTGATGGGGTGCTCTGCTGTTGTGCGCACGCGCGTCGCGGAAAAACGTGATAGTCGAGTGCTTCTAAGTGGGTGTGCGTCGGACACTATACTCGACTAGCTCAACACTACTGAACGCGCGGCGACTGATGTGGGTGTTGCGTGTGCGCTCGCGTGTATATAGGTAAGTGTGAAATCGGGCGCCCGGCTGGCGCTTGCCTCGCCGCAATGTATAGCTCGCGCTCTCTTGCACTCCCTAAAAGCGTGGTGTTGCTTCGTTTTCGCGTGAGTTTTGACTACTTAAGATATAGCTTTCCCCCGCGCAAGTTCACATTGTGTATGCCCTATACTCGCGGCGCCTCAGTGCATACGCGGACCTTTTGAATGCTTGTCGCGAGCTTTGATCGTCGAAAATCGAACACGGTCGTGCTGAATAAAAAATGTTTCTGTATAAAAGCACCATGTGATAGTAAAATTACATCAAGTTTTCGACCTCGAGTAAGACGATTTTACTTCTCTTAAGACGTAAAAATAAAAATTCTAGTAAATTTACAGAATTTCTCTAATTTAGATTTAGGTATACTGTATTATTTTTGATCGTGACCTATACTATAATATCCCTCAACTACTACGTTGAGAATAGTAAACGAATCCTACCTATTATTCTCAGAACAGTTAAGTTGCTCCACTAGTGACAATTTTACTAGTCTTAGAGCAGTAATTTTGCAATAATTTTACTGTCTAAGCAGTAATTTTATACGTGTAAAATTATACTACTCTCAAACTAGTAAACCAATCCGATCTATTTTGAAAGCAGCTATTTTACTACAAAGGTAGTCCAATTGCTGAAGAGATAAATATTTTATCGTTTTAAGAATGTTAATTGCATAAGTATTAGCCAGTTGAAGAATTGACAAAAAGTTGTAATATATACGTAGTCGTGCTTTGTTTGAGAGCTTGTACCTTGTGATAATAATTTTATCGTATTGTCCTTTTCATTTTATAAGTAAAATACGTTTTGCTAAAGTAAAAATGCAAGATAACGTGTGATATAGGTAACGGATAGTTGTTCACAAAAAGTGGAGATTTCAAGGAAATCCCAGGTATGACTGATTTGTAAATTACCGAATCGCATCGCATTTATAATATACACGACGGCGTCACACAGGTTTTTGTCGGCCGGCGGACCAGGCTGCTAAAATAGATCGGTGACCCTGAATGTATTCCATCACACTCCAAAATTATTCGAAGATAGCTTGGATTCGTATTATAGAATAGTAGTCAAGAATATTGATTTTGGGTTTCTATATTTTAATAACGTTTGTCTAAATAGTTTATAAATAACAATAACGCTTTTACTATTAGTTTATTGATTCTTCGAGAAAAAAAAAAAAAAAAACATATACCTATACTCCCTTTTAATAAGTTTTCTACTCTATTTTGGACACTACTACTGGTTCTACATATATTATTTACGCAATTATAACAAAATAATATTTTAATTTACACCGTATATTCAACAGATACAGGTAAATAATTCTTTCTAAGAATTACTTTACTGCCTGAATATACAGCAAAAGAACCATTGGGATCAGATAAAAAAACTTAAATAAATTAATTTATGAATGAATCTGTAAAATTATTTTAAAAATATCAAATACCTAATTACCCAATTCAATGTCGATAAAAAAAATTCTTCAAAATCTTTCCGTGCTTTGACACTTGTAGGCTCAAATCAAGCTAAGTATCCGATACGCCTACGGTGCGACCCAGAAATCCCCGTTTGGTACTTTTTCAGCTCCACCCATTTTATATTATAACAGGTATGTAGGTAAACTTACCGACAGAGATAAGTCTGTGGCCCGCGGCCGACGGCACGACTGGCACGAGGAATGAGGAATGAGGATCATCTTCAGATGGCGCGGCGAAGCACCCGGAAAAGGAGCAGAAAAGAAAAAAAGACGTAAGGCGAAACTGCGCGAAAAGTTGCACGCGGCCACGGTGGGGCGCTGCGCGGCGCCTAGCTCTCGCAACTACCCACGCCGTGCGCGCCCCGGTCAGTTTTCGTGCATCCAACATGGCTGGACGAGGTGCTTACGATGATATGAGGCAAGTATAACGCGCAGTGTGAGTTACCGTAACTCGCTTAGCCGACACAATATCCTCGACTCCCGGTGCAGGGCGTCGCCATGGCAGCTGGACATGCCAGTCGCTGGGCTAGCGCGTAGCTGAGCTCGGGGCGCAAGTCGACGCGCTCAGTTACGGCCCCGCGAGGTTAACTTTCGCGCGCGGAGCCTGTTTTCTCGCCCCGCGTACAGCGGCGTGCACACGCGATATATCTCGACGCAAGGCTGCGCCTGGCGTGTGCAACGGCGACGTTAGCATTGGCGGCAACGAAGCGTGCAATGACAACCGGCTGAGCAGCGGCAGTGGAAATCCGGTGGCTGGGAGCTCGGGCTCTCCCGGGATCATCCCATCTGGCGCTCGGCTGGACTCTTCGCTGCGATGTATTATATATATGTCACGCTGGATAAACAGATACGTACCCGTGCTCCGAACTATAGCCACCCTGCCGCTCTTGCTCCGGTTGTCTCTACGCCTTGTTGCTGCAGTAGGGTGTCGAGGGATACGTAAGTTTTGGGTTCTAAATAAAATAGAAAACTGATTTTTATGTTAACCTTTGCAGAGGTTATGCAGGACGTACCAGCAGTAGACCTCTACCTAACGAACCACCCTACACCGCTTATGTTGGCAATTTACCCGATGGTATTGTTCAAGGCGATGTAGACAAAATCTTTGATGATTTAAATGTTAAAAGCATTCGATTAGTGAAGGATCGTGAAACAGACAGGTATGTATCCTTACTTCTTTGACTTATTTTTTTCTGTTTTTTCATTGTTTGGCCATGTGTATTCATCGAAATGAAAACATCGTTGTCTAAAATCAGTAAAAGTTACAGATCATCTAAACTTGTACAAATTGAATATTAAATCAAATTACTATCAAATTTGTTTATACCAATTCATGTAAAAGATGATTCTAGTGAAATACATTCATTGTCTGTGTATTAGATTACCTAAAATGTGTCTGTCCAGAAATACTTCATGTGCTTCATTTGAAACTACCAACTATTCAACTTATTCATGCATGGGTTTCATGTTTATGTATTTTAAAGCAGAATTTCTAATAGTGCATTTGATATCCACAACTTAAAAACACTAGTACAAGACATATGGAATTTTCAAGACATTCTCTGCAATCTTTGTTTCAGGTTTAAGGGTTTTTGTTACGTTGAATTCAACGATTTGTCTGATTTAAAGGATGCAATCAACTTGAATGGACGCGTTAATGTTGATGGAAATCTTATTAAAGTCGATGTTGCAGAAGGAAAGAAAAACGACCGAGGAGGTGGTTTTGATAGACGAGGTAGAGGAGGAGGTGGTCCTGGTGGCGGTTTCAGCAGGGGTCGAGATGGTGGTGGCCCACCTAGAGGATTTGGCGACGATTTTGGTAGCTCATTCGCAAATAGTTTTTCGAGTAAGCGTTATGCCTAGCATAACGTTTACGTTATGCTACTGTATACACCTAAAAACCAGTCTTAAAAACATTTCATTCATTTTTACTAACTTATTTCATAATTGTTTTTTTACATTAACAAATAACTAATCGTTTTTGTAGTAAAATTAATTCAATTTTGTTATTATTTTTATTTTCATTTTGGTTTTTTGGTTAGACTTAGCATAGTTTAGTACATAATTTTTACTACACAAGGATCCAAAAATAATTTATTTTATATAATTGCATAATTGAGATTGAGTAATAAGTTAATTAAACCATAATCATAATTATATTTAATTATAATTTGATGGTTATTAAGAGTTGAAAACTGATGAAACAATATTTTATTATAGTGCACATAAAGATAAATAAGCAAAATAATTTGACTTCTAAAATACTTTTTATTACTACTTCAAAATTGAGTAATTAATATTTTAACATAAAACTTTAATTGAAATGTAAAATTATATAATTTGCTGTCCAGATAAAAATATTTATCTTTTACAGTTAACCAATCAAAAATTAGTTTTACATAAAATGGTAGTTTTTTGTCATAGATCGTAAAGTTGTATTTTACGGCTGTGGAGCGAACATTATTTTTCGTAATAAGTGTCCATAAAGTATTACGTACTTTGTGACCTGTTTTGAGGCCATGAAGTTGTATTTTTACTTTACGGATACGAGTCCGTAAAGTACGTACGTTACGGCCCGTTTTGTGGCTGTATATGACAAAAATATTATTATTCTAAACTGACTTATTTTAAAGTAAAATTTGCTAAAAAGCAATTTAGTCAATAAAACATTAAAATTTTACGTCCTATCAATAAATAGTTTTATTGCTTTCTTAAATTCTGGTAAATTGAAATTATTACTTACCTGATTATGAACATACTTTAAACACTCCTTCATCAATAACGTTATTATTTATGGAAATATAACATTTTTGGCAAATTAAAATTATACTTAAAATTTAATGAAATAATCCTTTGTATTGTACTACATTGTGACTTATATATATAAAAGAAATAGTTGAGTTATAAAATTTAGGATGACTCATTAAAAAAATTTTACGACCTACTTTAATACTTTTAAATTTCGTTGTCAACCTTATTTGACATCAAAATTATTTCCACTCCCTCTACAAGATCGCATTGAAAGAGAACTCTTAATAAATTACTTAATTCTTAAACGTCATCAAATCAACAATAAAAAAAAAAAAAATTAATTTTCAGGAGGATACACTGATCGAGGGATGCAGGGCGGTAGGCCAGGCGGCTTCGGGGGCGAACCCCGGGGTAATCGCGGTAATTATGGCAACTTTAACGAGGACGGCGGCGGCCGGGATTGGAACTTCCGCAGCGGTCCGGGTGGTCCCGGAGGCCCTGGTGGCCCAGGTGGTCCGGGTGGCCCTGGTGCCAGTTCTTCCAAATACGGCAGCAGTCGACCTGCGCGTGGTGGACCGCCCGACAGAAACCGGGACGAACCCTTCATGAAGGAGCCACCTCCAGGTATGTTTACATACCCGACCTTGTTATTTATGAAAACGCATGCATGTATTCAATTAACTGACTATATTTTAACATCTTCTGCAGATACCACTGGCAGGAAACGCTTGGTGCTGGCAAAACGAACCGTTCCAGACCCAGTAAATGCTTTAGCTGAAACCGCCGCTCGCACTTCAATTTACGGCGGAGCTAAACCACGAGAAGAAAAACTCGATGAGGGTGGGGAGGAGAAGTAAATGCATATATCACGCTGTAATAGTTTCTTTCTTCCCCGCCAACAGTACGGGGAAACAATCTCCTTTAATGGCAAATTTCATTGGAAAATACAAACTTTAATGTAAGGGTCCTTCCAACTTCCTGGTAGATGTCAACAGGCAGAATCTCCCCAAGGATATATCATTTTTTTCGTTTCAAAATGTTACGCGTTCAATTTCGTATATGAAAAAAAAAACTGTTCATGGGGAGACTCTTCTTGAACAAGTTTTGAGAAGACAGACACTAATGAGAAATTAGGAAGTAAATTTTCCTTGTGCTATGAAAAATTATATCCGTTACTTGAAAACTATTATGAAAATTCGTATGACTTTTAGTTCAGACACTTTTTAAAAGAACTTTTAATTCAAGTAAGGTCTACACACAAAGTTATTTGTATTTGTAAAGAGATTTAAGTTTGAGGATGATGCATTTTTGATTAAATTTTTTTTAACTTTATGGAGCATTGATGATGAATCTTGTACTGTGAAGGAAATTTAATTTATCATTTTCCAAGTGAATTATTTTTGAATGTACATACGCAATCTAAAAACGACTTTATGTTTTCGAACAAACTCACATTTTATTACCAAATCAACATTTTCCTAAAATTTATAAGAATATGCTTATACTTTTGAGAGAAAACAAATAAAATGAACTAATAAAAAAATTGATGCTCTTGAATAATAATAATAATAAATTTATGATCAAAATTATAATTACACATTAAAAAAAAAAAAAAATACAAAATTACAATCCCGTTATAATAAATATTGTATTTTTCATTATATGTTAAATGTTAATTAAATGCAAATTCAATTTCGTAGAATTTTATAAGCCTGTCTCTCATAAATGAAAAAGTAGACCCGCGCTTGGCGTCGGCGATGTGAAATAAGAAAATTTTCTATTTCAGTCTATTATTGCAGCACTTGTGCGATAAAAAGCATAAATTTAGTAAGAGACTGCTCCTAGAAAAGAAATGATACCGACAAAAAAAAAGAAATAATAGTAATAATACATATACAGGCACCTACATCAGGCGCGTAAATGCATGTCTGAATATCGATAATATTTATGTGAATAATTAAGAATATCGAAATAGAATAAAATAAAAATACAGCGTGCACGAATATATTTTGATATTCATGCAAATTTGTGTTGGAAAAAAAAAATTCGTGTCTTTACTTGTAAACGACATCGAGAACTCATAAATCATAAGGAATAAATGAAGTAGCATTGCACGGTGCGCGGAAAGAAAAATAATAATAGATAAAAATCGAAAAAAAAAAAAAAACCAATCGATTCTTTTCTTATGCAGATCGCACGCGCTTTTCCTCTAGGAAAAAAATTATATTAATAGAGAAGAGCGCGTTGCAGGTTTGCTCCTTTGCAGTTTTTCGAAGAGTACAAAAAGAAGCTAGTGAAATCTCTTTTTTTCACTCAATGATGATTTTTTTAAAATATTTTACCTTTATTATTTTCAACTTTAAGCCTCTATGTACCTCTTCACGATACACCCTCTCTTTGCTATGAAAAATACACAAGTAAAGGATGTAAGTAGGCATAAAAGTGGACAACAAAATAGGAAAAATCAAGTTAATTTTTGCAATGTAAGAGACGCGATAAAGTAAATCGCCGACGAAATGATAGCTCGATGCTGTGCAAGTATAGCGAATCCAAAGAACCTACGTGATTTTCGAAACACGTTCGATCTTTAACTAAATCATAAGAATGAAACATCAAAAGTATATTCAGACGCGTATATGATGAGTCACTCTTTGAATGATAACGTGAAATATAATACATTTTTACCGATTAAACGAATTATATGCGTTATGAAGTTTAATCGTCGATCGATTGAGAAAGTGTTGAGGGCGAAAAAAAGAACATTGAACAGAAAATTAGAAAGCGCGTTAAAATGACGACATGAAAATGAATTAGTGAAAAAAGGATAAACTTTGATTCAATTGTATGTAAAGCTATGCTTGTATATGAAACACATATTCCATGAATGGAAAATAAAAACGTAGTTATTTGCCTCCGTATCCGCGTAATGTGTCGTCGTAAAAAAATGGATAAAATTAACAGAAAGATAGAAGGACGTTTTGTGTAACTCGAATTGTGAATACTACCGCTATATAATATCATTAATGTATTTTGTAAGCTACCCTTTAATATATATACTGATTTGATCACTCTTACGTGCCTTTTGCATTCTTGGTTACTCTTTCAGACATATATGAACTGATTTTTCGTTTTATGTATTTATTTTCGAATGGTTTTGTCTGTGTATTAAAATATGTTTGAATTTTCTCAATGCATTATATTATACGTATATAATTAATACAGTACATACTAATATCTTTTTTAAATAATCGAAAAATTTGATTTTAAACTGATATTTATGAATTTATTTTTTGTTGTTATTTAATAAATGAATTTGATTAGAAAGATTTTCTCTTGTAGCATACATTATCTTATTATTTACGATATTATTTGTAACATAAAGCGCTATTTCGAAAATGGAGTTTTCTTCCGATTTTATGTTCGTTTGACGTTTGTTATAAATATTTTTAAAAGTTTGTATTTCGAAAAGTAAAATCTGGGAATAGTTTAATTATGTAAACTATATCATGCTTATGATAGATTTCCTCAATTGTATAAATAAAATAAAAAATCAAATCTCTTGTATTCACTTTTAAACTCCAGTTACAGCTGCTGTCTTATGTTCTTGTAAAATTGTCGTGTTCATTAAAAAATTTCTTATAGCATTAATTATAAGGAAATATAAAAAAAGAATTGAATGAACTGTTCAAATGCATAATTACTTTATTTTAACTAATTACTATATAGTAGATTTTTTATATATGAGAAATAGATTATTTTCATTGCAAAGAAGATTACATTAAATGTTTTTATTGAGCACTATTTCAAATTATTTTTCTCAAATGATATAAATTTTTAAAATTAAACATACTTAGGAGATGTTACAATTTTCTATTAAAGATTAATATTTTTACCAAATTATTTTTACGACGATTCTGTATAATACAGTAATAATAATTACACTGCAAGTATAGCACAGGAGAGAAGATAAGACCAGAATATCACCATCTTGTAAAAGCCAATAAGAGAAAAATTGCAATTGATAACTTTGTTTATTTACATTCGTGCATATTATTATCGACGATCTTTACATCTCCAAAATGAGCCGAAATTACTATGGATTAAATGTCAATGCAATTTAAATGGTTCCGTCTAATTTTTCGGAACGCCATGGGATCGCACCCTTACCTATAATATATATGCGGGCGCATGTGTTCGACGTTTACGTTGAAAATTCAAAATTTTCTCAATACTTGATTAAAATTCTTTGTTATTGTTCGAAATTTAAAGTATGGGTATAACAAGATACCATCACATCGCTAATCATGGGACATATCAAAACGCAATTATATATAGTTGCTAGGTTATCGCTTTCTAAACAATGAGCCAGTAAATTGTTTTGGCGTTCAAAATTGGCCCATTTCGAGAGAAATTAAGAAGTACATACAAAGAACAATATGATGGAAGGAAAAAGCATCAAAGTCGACAAGTACGGTAGCTTGATTATCCCGACGCCAAAGTCCAAGCGTGATAGTTCAAATCATGAAGAACCGGATAACTCGTCATTCTCGTTTGCTTATCCTTTCGATGCCGCATTTCCTTGTAAAAATAAAGCAGAAGAGTCCAAATCTACGTACATTATGAAGGATGCGTTCTTTACTGGCAAATGCGAGAAGAACGAGGATGGAACGAGGACTGTAATTTTACATTGTAAAATAAGGTTATTATAATATTTCGTACTTGTATGCAGTTTTGTAGATTATTAATATTACATGAAGAAATCAAATTATTTAAGAAAAGCACCCAAAGTTTATAAAAATATATAAAATTCTCCTTATGAACTGATCCTAAAGTAAGGATTCTCAAAATCCGAAATGCCTTACAGGCGGCGCTTTCAAAACTGGGACACCCCCTATATCTAACAATCTTTTTATCAAAGTACGAGCACATTACAAGACTGATTTTGCCCTACAACGACATCAACTCTGCCGGATTCATCAGTCTAATCGACTACATACTGGTATACTCCAAAAATATATTTTCCCTCTATACCCTCAATCCAATACCTATATATAAACTTCCAGGCGCACGAGCAGATCATGGAGCTCGACGTTCGCTACAACAGCATCAACAGTCCGGGCGTGAGCTACCTCTACCACAAAGCAGGCAAGATGCGCCTGCAGATCCTCCGATTAAGCGGCAACAAAATCGGCGTTCAAGTATGTATATACATCCACCCAACAGCAATTAATAATCGAACGTATATAATTATATACATGCAATGCATAAACCTCAGGACGCGAAGAAGATTGCGATGATGCTCACGAGGAACAGATTGCTGCTGGAGCTCGAGTTCGCCGACACGGACCAGAGCGAGGCGAGCCTAGTGTACTTCGCGACGGTGCTGCGGCCCGATCAGCAGCAGTTCAACGACACGCTGAAGGCCCTCGACGTCAGTCGACCCATCAACCAGTGTCCGTACATGAAGTTTGACAGTTCGCATATTGCCACGGTGTTTGGGCTGACGCTCAAGGTATAATAATAATGACGAGGGAACGGAGTGCGCATTGCATTAGCATGAATCTGACGGTCGTTGGCCGGATTTGCGTTTGCGCTAACTGGTACTGATGCAATCGATATAGAATCATGCTGCTGATGTGGTAATAGGAATGTATTTTTATGTGCATTAGTATATCGTGACTAAGAATATTTTATACGTAAAAGTTAACATTATTTTTGCACCACATACTTTGTGATAAAATTATGTACACAGAGTTTGTGCCCGGTATGTTTTACAATCGGAATGCGTAATTTTTACCCAAACAATATCCTACTATTCGAATATAGGCATATCCATAGATTTTTTAAATTTTGATTTAATAAAAAAAGATATATTTTGAAGGCACATCTTTGAAAATGTTTTTTTCAGGTGTATTAGCACATAATATAGTGTAGAAAAGTAGCGTTACTCTGTTTGGGGGGGGGGGGGTCCAAAGTTTAGACGACTCACTTGAAAATTGAAGTCAACTATAGTCGATATAAGCTACTGCAGATTGTGCAAAATTTCGAAATTCTAAATTACGAAAATCATTTTCGAATGTAACAGTTCACCTACTGTCGAAAACATCGAATTTCATCAATACGATCTCAAAGCAAATATAACCTGTTTCTAATGATTTATTTCGAAATGTCTATATTGTACCCCTATTAAAATTCTATTAATGAAATTCGACGATTTGGACAGTAGGTGAAGTGTTACATTCGTAAATATGATTTTCGTAATTTAGAATTCGAAATTAAGAACAATCTGCATTATTATAATGACTTCAATTTTATAGTGAATCGTCGAAACTCTGAACCCCCCCCCCCCGATTCAATCGATAGTAAGCGATAATAAATAGCTACTGCTTTTTTATTGTAACTAGCGTTAATTTGGCGCGCTACGCGCGCCCTCTCCTCGCTCTTTTTCGATTTCTTTCGAGTTTCGAGATCGATTAGAGATTTCGAGATACCCCGCAGAAACGGTCGAAAACCGAACACGAATCTAGATCGCTCAATTTATATTAAGGATATTTATTGAATAAATACCAGGACATATTTTTTACAATATTAAACATAAAATATGATTTGAAAAAAAAAATGCGATTTTTCAAATATTTGGGAATTTTTTTCTCGGAAACTATGCGTCTGACAGAAAATCGCAAGAGAACATTTTTCTCAGAAAATGATCTCAGAGGATAGCCTAGAATTGTTTAAAATCAAAATATCGTATTTTTAAAATTTGTTTATTAAAATTGTTATGACTAAACTATTGCAACATTTAATATTAAAAAGAGACGGACCCTGGACTTGAACCAGAGCCGCCGACTCGTGAGTCAGAAACACTATCAACTAGCCACGGCCGCCACCGCTCGGCTTTTTCATAATCGTCTTCATATTGTAATTGTACTCCTTGTAGCCTCTTCTTATTCTGCATATTCGTACGTATATCCATCCGTAACACAATTAACGGGTCAACTTTTCGGCTTGGTAACCAGGATATTTCGATTCTCCGAACCCAAAAACATAAGAAACCGTCAAGATACCGAGGGGACCTAAAAATCTATATAGATCCTTCCTGAGTGCCCGGACTATATCGAAAGCCCCTTGGATATATAAAGCTTATAGAGTCTAATAATTGTTCAACGGTGTGTTCAAACATTGTCATACATGTAGAAGAAGTGATCACACTACCATCTGTAGGATTTGCAAGTACTCTGTAAATGTGTGAGTAAAATATTGTTTTCTTTTACAAATCATGCTGAAAATGTTCATATTTAAACGCCCATAAAAATATTTCATGATGTGGCACATACTTGATTCAAAGTTTAATTTGTTTTTTAGGCAGTCTAGAAATATATTCCATTGATTTTTAAATTTTAAGTTCATTGTTGAAAATCATAGAGTCAAAAAATGACAAAAGTTAGATTTTTTCAAAAATCCATATACCTGATTTACTTTAATTATTATATTTTTCTAAGTCAGGCACAGCTTTATTACCTCGTTTCTCTGTTTACAATTAGTGTGAAATATTTGTAAAAAAATATTCAGCTCGCGGCCTCTTACGTTGAAATTTAGATACCACTTAGAACACAAAAAATTACGACATATACCACTGATCAGAGTATGATTATCCGCCTATTTTCAATTCCCAGTATTTTTTATGGACAATTACCAGATCTGGTGTACCTTGGTTACATAAAAAAAGTTTAGTTTTACCTAACTATAGGTCAACCGTTTAATTTTTAATATTTGTAATCCCTTGAAACTTGCAATAACCTAAAATTAAAAAAAAAAATCTGTGGATTTGGTTACATATGAGGAAATCCAGAAAACCGGTCAAAATTTCTTTTGAAGGCACACCTTCCGGATGCGGTTTTTCTTCTTTCTTATGTCACACAATATACGGGGGAAATCGTGTACAATTAAAAACGTCTTTGTCTCATTTTTTTTTCAAAGGTTGAAATTTTTCAAGAAAATGGCAAAAAAGCCCTTTTCTTTAAACCTCAGCCATTTAGTCCAGAAACGATCTACTGAAAGTTTAAAAAAAAAAAAAATTGAAACTAGAAAGAAAGAGCCTTCATTCCCTTTTCGGAAAGTTAAAAAATGTTGATTCCTTCAAAAGTTATAAGGGTTATAAGGGTTTGAAGTTGAACGTCGAAAAGGCATAAAAATGCTCTCAAAGTCAGTGCAGCCGATTTCTGCAATTTGTGCATTTTTATGCCTTTTCGACATTCAACTTCAAACCCTTATAACTTCTGAAGGAATCGACATTTTTTAATTTTCAAAAAAAGGAATGAAAGCTCTTTCTTTCTAGTTCCAATTTCTTTTTTGATACTTTAAGATACTTTAAGTGGATTGGTTCTGGGCTAAATGGCTGAAGTTTAAAGAAAAGGGATTTTTTTGCCATTTTCTTAAAAAATTTCAACCTTTAAAAAAAATGTGAGACAAAAAAGTTTTTAAATGTATGTACATACACGATTTCCCCCGTATATTTTGTGACATAAGAAAGAAGAAAAACCGCACCCGCAAGGTGTGCCTTCAAAAAAAATTTTGTGCTGAGAAAAAAACTTGAAGTAGAAATAAGTATTGAACATAGTAAATAGAAATCTATATATATAGTTATTTTACTTTGTTTTCGGGTGTCCTATCGTATGTAATATTTAAAACATAACTAGGAATTTACTAATACTTATAACAAGATTTTCTAATAACTTTTCTAAAATTTGATGGTATTTTTATTCTAATTTATAAATATTGTTTGAAATATACAATCATCTAATATTGTTTATAGTTAGAGTAGTTATTATAATTTGACTTACAATAGCTACTATATTTTAACATTATTAGCCATCTCTAAGCGCGCTTCGCGCGCCGTAATTTTAGCGAGCCTTCGCGCCACTTTTATTTTTGTAACCTAGCAACCCATTACTCCCACCAACCAAATTACGAATAAATTGATATCACAACAAATCCATCATTTTTTAAAGATAGGAATATCATAATTTGACTATTAAGTCCAATACTACTTTTATAGTAAAATGGTTACTGCACCGGTTCAAAACCGCTCCGAAAGCAAAAACTGCTTCGAAGAAAAAGGTTTGTGAAAAAAATATTGAGCCCAGAACTAGAAAATGCTTCGCATCGTTTTTGGAGCTAAGTTCGTTCTCCGAAGCAGTTTTACCGTTTCAAACACGAAAAACACTCTGGAAGACGTGTTTGAACCATATAGGACGTTTTCAAACTTATAAATTGCGTTTCAGTCCGGAGCGGAGAATTTGGTTACATCAATAATTTTTCTTCGTTTTTATACCAAACATTAGCCAAAAAAACGAAAATTTCGGTTGCTCAAAAGTACTCGTAGCATTTTCCAAAATACACAATTTGTTCCGCTCCGGATTGATGCAGTTATTTGCTCCGATTTACTACTGCCTTGATTAGAGAAAACCAAAAACAAAATTCATACATTCAATAAACTTGTTTTCCTACTATAGTACAATAAAACTCTTGAAGCACTTCATCTGCGCAAATTCGGTTTCTCCTGCCACGACATAGCCGACTTGTTAGAAAACGGTAGTCAGAACCGGAGCTTGTGTCTTCTGGATCTCGGATGCAACAACATCGGCGACTACGGCGCCGAAGTGCTCTCCAGTTGGATCAAGGAGGGACCTGCGTTACGCGCGCTTCTTCTGGAGCGAAATAATATCACCGATCGTGGCATCAGGTATATAGGTCTTTTATGTGGCTAGGGGGCTGTACACCAAATTTTTTAAACGAAAGTTGCAGTATTATGCGTTTACCGATAGATTGGTTGCTGGAGGTCAATGGTGATCGGTCAGAGGCAAGGCTTTTTTGTTTTTGACCGATAAAGGCCTTTATACGATTATTTTATACGTAATATATGGCACTCTCATGCATAACGTAGAAATTTGTTTAAATTTCCATTAATTAATTAAGCCATGTAATAATATAAATTAGTGAAAAGCAAATCAAAATGAAAGTAAGATAAAAATATATCAAAAATCAAGCTAACTAATAAAAAAGAGTCATTTTGCACAATTTTGCTACTCTATATACTTGCGAATTCATATATTATCAGTCACAATATTTTCGGTACATAACATGATTGCTCTGTAATCTTTATTTATTTTAATTTAATTTTCTGTGAGTTTTATAACGTATAGGATTGTGCTCCAAAAATAATACATGCAGTCATCAAAAACAAACTAAATTATATTCTCAGCATATTCATTTTAATAAACTGTAATTCGTTGAAATCGTAAGTGAATTTGGCAACCGCGCAATCTCAGTGACGACCAAGAATAGTTTTCGACCATGTAGTACGTCCTGAAATGGTCAATAACGATTTTTGACTACCGGAGCTGTGTTCCGTAATCTACTACCCTGGAGGAAATCGAAAATGTTAGACTCGAGTGAGGTGTTCCTTACGAAAATAAACTGCAGTTTAAACTACTGTCTAAACTATTGGCTGAACGTCTGTCGAACCACTTGTCGTCAGTAGTATTTTCGGATACCATTTTATGGGTTATTAGATAACTATAGTATAACTGTAGTTATACTATAGTTATAAGTATACTTATTATTTTTGCAGATGTTTCTTTTGGTTTTGGAATACTGCAAAATATTTCCCTAAGACTTTATAACACGAAAGGAACATTAAATTTTAATTTTTAAGTAATTATATTTTAAATTCTATTTTAAAATCAATCCTTAAGGTGATACGTTACCCACGCTATTACTCAAAATTGGGTTCCCGTTTTTCTCATTGAATTTTAAATTTTAAGGAAAAAACTCTTTGATACGTTATAGTTCTTTATTAAACTTAAAACGTGTCAAAGAGTTTTTTTCAAAAAGTTTAAAATTGAAGGAGAAAAACGGGAACCCAGAATTGAGTAATAGTGTGGGTATCACATTACATACCCACGCTATTACTCAAAATTGGGTTCCCATTTTTCTCATTCAATATTTAATTTTAAGGAAAAAACTCTTTGATACGTTATAGATCTTTATTAAGGTGATGCGATAGCCACGCTATTACTCAAAATTGGGTTCCCATTTTTCTCATTCAATTTTTAGTTTTAAGAAAAAAACTCTTTGATACGTTGTAGTTCTTTATTAAACTTAAAACGTGTCAAAGAGTTTTTTTCAAAAAGTTTAGAATTGAATGAGAAAAACGGGAACCCAATTTTGGGTAATAGCGTGGGTATCACATCACCTTAAACTTAAAACGTGCCAAAAAGTTTTTTTCAAAAAGTTTAGAATTGAATGAGAAAAACGGGAACCCAATTTTGAGTAATAGCGTGGGTAACGCATCACCTTAAGGATTGATTTTAAAATAGAATTTAAAATATAATTACTTAAAAATTAAAATTTAATGTTCCTTTCGTATTATAAAGTCTTAGGAGAATATTTTGCAGTTTTCCAAAATCAAAAGAAATATCTGCAAAAATAATAAGTAGTTATAATATAGTTATCTAATAAGCCATAAAATAGTATCCGAAAATACTACTAACGACAAGTGGTTCGACAGAAGTTCAGCCAATAGATAGGCAATAGTTGAGCGAATAGTTTAGCCAGTAGGTTAGGGACGTTCTTCGAGAAAACGATTTTCTTGTGATTTTCCTGAAACTTGCAGAGAATGTTTGATTTTTAGTCCTTAGTACGTGCTTCAAAGCCCCACGTCCAAAGCGGTATTCAAAATAAAAATATTTGATTTAAAAGTTTTAGCGTTAACATGGAATCCCTATCTAAACTCGTTGGAAAAATACATTTTAATTTACTGTAAAAAAAATTTTCTTTGTGATTTTTTTTCAACCGTGAGATATAAAACTAGAAATCGAGAAGAATAATATGGTATACTTTTCAATATGGCAAGCGGTATTAATTTCAGAGACATAGCAACATAAAGAAAAACTCCATGTTATTTGTATATCTATATATTGTTATACCGTGAAACTGATATTTATTTCAAATATAGTATTGACGTCTTTTTCTTATACCGTCACTTTTTTATTATTTTTAGAGTAATGTATAGAGACTCATGAAGGGTTTCCATCATAAATAATACTTTCAGATCAAAGTTTTTGCGATATTGATAAAATTGAGCCGGAGAACGTCCTTAAACTGCAGTTTATTTTTGTAAGGGATTTTACGCATCGTCTGAAGTCTCTGTCTCGGACGCCTTCGGCACCTTCGACTCCGACTCGTGCAGAACATCTCTCTCTCGCTAGAAATAGCTTATTTTCTTCCCTTGTTGCACAATGTACTATTTCTCACGAAAAACTCAACTTTCTATCCACTTTACAGGCATGAAAAAAGGCGTTTTTCATACACATCTTAAAAGAAGATGAATAGAGATGAATAGACAAATATATAGACCCACAGGTTTTATACAACCGGCCCTTTTCAGGACTAATGATACGCAAATCCAACTAACAACCTTCTCGTAGCGTACATTGAGTATTATATCTGGGTAGTGCGAGTGTTAGGGTGCGTCCAGAATAGGACGCAAACGCTAGCGTAAATGCGTGCGCTTTAGTAATTTTTAGTGGAAATCTAGTAATAGCTAGTAATTTTGAATCTATATTACTAGATATTACTTGATTTCCACTAGAAATTACTAAAGCGCGCGCATTTATGCTAGCGTTTGCATCCTATTATGAACGCACCCTTAGTGGTAAAAGCATAAAACTATGGTAGTGCCAACATTCCGCAAAATATTCTTTTTTTTTAAATTGTTGTAAAATTGAGTCAAAATCAATTTTTGTCAAATTGAGTCAGAATTTTTTTCTGAAATTGAAGAGTAAGAATCAATGGAAAAAAAATATGCCAAGGGCGGTGGCTCTGTTAATCCTTTGCAAACTTACAATAAAAAAAACCCGCTGCCAATTTATTGGCACGTAGCTTCCTCAAACTTAATTTACTGATTCCTTTAATTAATTTTTAATTCCAATATTTAAAATTTAATACTTTATTTTGTACGGTGAGACAAAAATACTTTATTTTGTATGTTAAATGGTTTGTGACTTCTTATTTTTACTCTTTCTATTTTTTATCATTAAAAAGCAATTATTATTATTATACAATTTTATATTTAAAAAAAATTCATTGCCCACAAAAAACACAAAAATGATCATCACGACCAGATATTCGAGATTAAAAATTTTTTTTGAATGTTTTTAATACTGATATCTCAGAGAATATTTGATCAATTTGAAATTTTAACCAATTATTACAATTATTTATTACAATATTTAGTTAAATTTTCAAGAGATTATCTTTATTTCTTTTGATAAAAAAGTTATTTAAAAAAAAACTTGCGTTTTTATTAAAAAATGTTTCGCATCGATAATGGAAACCATCGCAATGCTAGCAGCGATCGATACATTTTTATTCATGAATTGTGAAATTTATCTATTGCATTACGTTGTTGATATTGAAATAGCTTAAAAAGAACAGGTAAGTTATAAAATTAGAGCTCAGATTTTCAAATTAATACAGTATTTATTGATCTAAAAATGATCAATTTAATTTGAGACTGATATTTTCTGGAGATCACAGATATCTCGCCGATCGCTATGTCTAAAATATAATTTATTTTAAATTTAACCTCAAATATCTTTTTTCGTAATGGACCGATTTTTTTGGGTAACGAACTTGATCTGAAGGTGTATAAAAGCTACATCTGTGCCGAATTTCAGGACGATTGGATAATGTTTACTCTTGTTATCGTGCAACAACGAAAACGCAAATTTTTTCTAAAATAATTTTTTTTTTTTAAACAAATGAAGATAATCTCTTAAAATTTTAACTAAATATAGTCTTCGGTGAGTTTATTATGTGGTTAAAATTTTAAGTCGATAAATCAAGTATTCTGTGAGTAAACACGATTCGAAAATTAAAAAAAAAAATTTTCAACTTCAAATATCTTTGGTCGTAATGGACCAATTTTTTGGGCAACGAACTCGATCTGAAGATACACAAAGGCTACACCTCTGCCAAATTTCAGGACGATTGTATAATTTTTATTGTTGTTACCGAGCGACAACGAAAACGCAAATTTTTTTTAAAAAAACGAATGAAGATAATCTCTTAAGATTTTAACCAAATATAGTCTTCAATAAGTTTATTATTGATAAATAAAATATTTTTTGAGAAATTAATTTATGAAATAAAAACGTTTCCTTAATAACAAATAACAGAGTGAAGATAAATTAAATATTAAAAAAAAAAATACGTAATTTAAATACCTTTCAAGAAAAGTTCATTATATTATATAATAATGTCTGTAAAATATAAAAAAATCCAAAAAACTAAAAATTCAAAATCGTTTTTTTGTTATAAAAAAAAAAGAAAATCAATAAAAACTCAAAAAGAGAATAGTCTTTGTCCGACGAAAATCGGTCGATTCGTTTCTGAGATATAAAGAGTTTACACATACACACACACACACGCGCGCACTCACGCACGCACAACAAAAATTTTCTCAAAATCAACAAATATTGATATACCTATATCGCCTTAAAACATTTTGAACATTTTTTGTCTCGAAAATTGTTTTCATCGTTACAAAGCTTCCTCTATAAGTAAGCCATATGCCATTAGATTTGATTTCCAAATTCTGAGATATGAAGCAGGCCCAAAAATAAATAATAGCCACATGTTGAAGTTGATATGTACGATGCCGTGTACGATGCTTTTTCGCTGAGTTATCGTTCTTCAAAGTTTAGCATTTCTTTGGCGCTTTTTTTGTTGCGAAACTTTGTTGACGAGCGTATTTCAGTCGACAAATCCGATACACCAACTGTTGATAACCTAAGGAAATTGCGAAACGAAGTCATCAGCGCCGCCAATTGGGAGCCAATCCAAAGACGGTTTATAGAAAAAGATAGGTAGACGTTGTTAGGAAGTATGAAAAAAACTTGAATGTTAATTTATTAATTTCTAATAAACGTTAAATAAAATATCATATCAAATAATAATTTTGTTTCAACGCATTCCCAAGCAACAACGATCTCGAACTAAGATTTTAACAATTGAATCTTTAATTAGTTAATTAACCGAATTATAGACAAATAATTTCAATTCGTTTCGTAAATAAATAACTCGCGATTTTCCGAATAGGTAATAACAAATGGATTAATTAAATAATAGTAAGAAGTTGATGGCCTTGTTACTACCACACGGAGAAAAATAACATAGGAAAAATTGCCATATTTGATTGTAAGTCGAGGACAGACTGAAATCCTCCACAAAATTGCCATAATTTATGGTAAAAATTGCCATAAATTTATAGTAATTTTTACAATGTAGGAAAAATTGCCATAAATTTATGGCAATTTTTACCATAAATTGTGGCAATTTTGTGGAGAATTTCAGTCTGTCCTCGACTTACAATCAAATATGGTAATTTTTCCTATGTTATTTTTCTCCGTGCAACCTCGGTGTTTTTTTATAGTGGTGGTGAAATTTTTGTAGAATAAAACACCGTTTTTTTAATTAATATATCGACGTTTCGGACATTTATTTTCTATATGTCTCTCTTCAGGAATCATAATTAATATGAAGTCAAGTGTATGTTAGCGGGAGACAATCCGCTCGTCAATGTAGTAAAAAACAGTGTTTTATTCTACGAAAATTTCACCACCACTATAAAAAGCACCAAAATTGGTAGTAACAAGGCCATCAACTTCTTACAATTATCAATTATAACATATATCAGTTATTGCAATAACAAGAATTCGAGAATGCATCAACGGACAAACCAGGCCGATGAAGCAAATAACAAAAACCGGATTGAACCGGATTAGTTTAAGGATGTACTGGCTATAAGGTCCCTGCAAAATATCTGTGAATTCGATAAACTGCAATAATTAATTGTATGCGATGGTTGACCAAATTTAAGTTCTTGTGGATGATTCAGAAGTATAATACGAATATATTAAGCTTTAAAAATTGCAAATCGAATAAAAATTAACAAAGTTCTGTTATTTTTTATAGTTTGAGTAAATTTAGTAAGTAAAGTGCCAAACTTTTAATTTTGATTCGATGTTTAATTTCTAAAGCTCATAATATTCCTGTCAAGATTTGTAATCGATCAGGAGCATTGAAAATCGACTATTTATCCGGCATTATTTATTATTGCAGTTTATTTTCCGTACAGTCCCTGCCAAAAGTTAAGTGACTAATATTAAAACAACAATAACAAAATAATGTAGGGTAAATAGATAATTTTCAATGCTCCTAACCGATTACAAATCATGACAGGAATATTATAAGCTTTAGAAATTAAAAATCGAATTAAAATTAAAAGTTTGGCACTTTGTCGATTTCAGTATTAAAAATTTACTTAATGACTCAGTTTTTGTAATTATAAAAAATAGCAGAACTTTGTCAATTTTTATTCGATTTTCAATTTTCAAAGCTTATTATATCCGTATTATACTCCTGAATCACCCACAAGAATTTAAATTTGATCAATTATCGCATACAATTATTTATTGCAGTTTATCGAATTCACAAACTTTTGGCAGCGACCTTACGGCCAATACAACCTTAAGCCAGTCCACCCCCCACCACCGACTGCCTCAGCTCACTCACGCCATCGGGCCATCAACCATAATGACGCGCTCGCAACGAAGAGAGGGGATAAGGCTTCGTCCCTCCTAGGCCGCCACAGGGCTGAAATCCAGGGAAGTCACGTGACGCAAAGAAGAGGGCAAGCCGCCGACCAATAGCGTTCCTTCTAGGATCATCGTCAACGCCCTGAGGTCCGCGTCAAGGGTATGAGCACATGAGAAGCTCTTACTTTGTAGCTCAGTTGCATTAGTGCTCGCACCCAAGCATATCTCTGTGACAGTCGTCAGTAATAAATCTACATTAGTTAGAATTGTATAGAGTCTCAGTCAAAGTCTATTTTGTACAAATCCAAAGTTATTTAATTTATTAAATAAACTCTAAGTTAAAGTTTATTTCTTTGATTTCGAGTCAACTTGGCGAACATCGCAGAAGCCGCCTTTCTGCTCGCCGACTCCGACTCGGGTGGTCGTAACAACGTAAAGACGTAGATTGTAGGTTAACTTTTACTTGTTACTCGTTGAATTATGAATATTTTTTTATTTTACTTTTGATCTTAATTAAAATAACGATAAACATAAACACCCACAACCGGACTGCGTTACATTAGTTAAACAAAAAAAGAATATGAAAGTAGCCGTAGAAGGATGCGCTCACGGAGAGCTGCAGCGCATCTACGAGACCCTGGAAGAGTACGAGCTCACGAGTGGCGAAAAAATTGACCTGCTGCTCTGCTGTGGCGATTTTCAGGCCACGAGGAACTGGCAGGACCTCAGGTGTATGGCTGTACCTGACAAGTACAAGGAAATCGGTACCTTTTACAAGTGAGTCTTATTTTTGTTGATGTAAACCCTACTGAAAAAGTGCAGCTGATTATCAGCTGATAATCAGCTGATAATCAGGTGATAATCGTGCCAAAACCGCACCTGATTATCAGCTGATTTTTACATGAAAATTTATCGTTTAAAATTTATTTATTATTAATTATTGTTATTTATTATTATAAAGTACTATCATGGTTCATTTACTTGAATCTGCGATTGATTAATGTGTTCGAAAAAATGTCGAAATATGTAGATGCTGACAAAGAAGTTTTGAATTATTTGTCATAATTTAGGAATGTAAAATTACTAACAATAATTAATAATAATAATTATTAATAATAAATGAAAATATCAACATGATTTTCAGGTGCATATCAGCTGATAATCATCTGAGAATCGGGTAACTATAAGGTGACTGTCAGGTGATTATCATCTGATTATCAGCTGATTTTGACCTGAAAATCCTGTTGATATTTTCATTTATTATTAATTATTATTATCATTTATTATTGTTAATTTTAATTTTACATTCCTAAATTATCACAAATAATTCAAAACTTCTTTGCCACAGTGTATAGATTCAAGTAAATGAACGATAATAATAAATTATAATAATAAATAATAATTAATAATAAATAAATTTTAAACAATAAATTTTCATGTGAAAATCAGCTGATAATCAGGTGCCGTTTTTGCACGATTATCACCTGATTATCAGCTGATTATCAGCTGATAATCAGCTGCACTTTTTCAGTAGGGAACATTGGGTGTTTCGGAGCCGGTGGTTTATTTGTTTTTCGTTGTTTGTAGGTATTATTCCGGGGAAAAAGTGGCTCCAGTCCTCACGATCTTCATCGGTGGGAATCATGAGGCATCGAATTACCTCCAGGAGCTGGCTTACGGTGGATGGGTTGCACCCAATATTTATTACTTAGGATACGCTAGTGTTATAAACGTTGGAGGCCTGAGGATAGCCGGGATGTCTGGTATCTATAAGAACAGGGATTTTATGCAAGGCCATTATGAGTATCCCCCATACAATAACTCTACAATGCGCAGTGCATATCACATTAGAAATTTAGAAGTATTTAGATTAAAACAGGTAACGATTATTATAGATATTGTAATAAATCATATTTGGGACTTAAAAAATTATATTAAAGTTGATTATGTTTAAAGCTTTCAGGTAAAATAGATGTATTTTTATCCCATGACTGGCCAGCAGGAATTACAGAACACGGAAACTTGAACGAATTGCTTAGGAAAAAACCTTTCTTTAAGTAAGTTTTTTTTTATATAACATTAATATATTTTAAAAATTATTTTCTATTAAGGTATTAATATCTTTTATTGATTATAGGAATGATATTATAAACGGTAAACTTGGCAGTGCTCCAGCTATGGAGATATTACAGCACCATTATCCATCACATTGGTTTGCTGCACATTTACATTGTCAATTCGCAGCTATTATCCAAAATGAGGATAAGTCTAAGACTACTAAGTTTTTAGCATTAGACAAGTGTTTACCAAAAAGACAATTTTTACAAATTATTGACATAAAACATGATAGCAGTTTACCAATTAAACTTTCATATGATTTAGAGTGGCTGACTATTTTGTTTTTGACAAATAATTTATTGAGTGTTAAGAATGGCATATGTTACATGCCTGGACCCGCTGCGCAAGGTAGATGGGTTTACACTCCGACTGAAGAGGAAAAAAAAGCAATAAAGAAAAAGTTTGGTGATTTAACTGTACCATTAAATTTCAAAATGACGGTTGAACCTCACAATGAAGGCTCCTCCAATCCACGAGTGGGCCATCCAAATTTAGTTGTAAATCAACAAACCACTGATTTTTGTAATAAGCTTGGCATTGATGATCCATTTGTTCTACTTCAATTACTAAGTAGTGGTTCTAGGAATACTTCTGGCAGAAGTCAAAGTACATCATATACTTCATCATCATTAAAAATAAATTGGTCAATATATACTGATGGAAATAAAGAGGTGGAAGATGATTGTCTTGACGATGTAGAAGAGAAAGAAAATTTAGAAGAGAAAGACAAAAAACACCTGCAATCACCTAATTTTTTTATAGATAAAATGCCAAATGATAAAGCGATGAAACAAATAATGCCACTATTGAATCTGCCTAAGGTAGAGAAAAGGCTCTGTTTCAGGAATTACCAAGGAATTCGAAAGGCGAAAACAATTCTAGGAATCCGAAAGACGTAAATACTTCAAGGAATGCATTAGCAGAGGGGCCAAAAACGTAAAATCTCCATAAAGTGAGCTTTGCTCTCTGCAAAAAAGTGCATCAAGATCTCCTTGAGAGCCGTTGATGCACTAAATTGCATTAAGATCTCCTATTGAGATCCGTTGATGCACGTGTTCAATAAAGAGAGCCTTACTCTCTGTAAAGGAACCATCGCACACCAAGATCTCCTTGAGATCCGTTGTGCCGATGACAAACGCACTGCATTAAGACTTCGAAAAGAGATTCATTTATGCATACAGTCCGTTTGATGATGGCGCCTACGCGCGCATAGCATGTCTCGAGCAAAGACAAACATACCTCGAAAACGCGTGTATGCAACAGGAAGAGTTAATCAAAGAACAGCTCGAGAAAAAGACGGAGAAAAATAATAAATTGGAAGAACGGCCTGGTCGTATTTTCAGAAGACATAAATCAATTATATAATGAAAATACGATTTTGGCAATAGAAATTCATAAAATTCATAAATTTCTCAACTCCTACACAAAAAACGTCGGGGTTCGAATCCAATTCATCGAATCAAAAATCGACGAAATTAATACCAAAATGCAGAATCTCTCTCTGCAATAAAAAAAAAAACTTTAAAAAATAGATGATCGTCTGTTCTATTGGGATTCCTTCTCAACCTATGCCAGTACCACTCCACGAGTTCCGTTCCCTGTCTATTCGCACCTCCAGAATAATGACGTCGACATGGCGATCAATATTTGCGGAGCGGAACCAAAAATCCGAGGAGTTTATCAATGAGATGGAGGCGCTCTGCACGGCGGATGATAAGTCAAATAAGAACAAGGGGTGGAAAAAGGTAGTCACCGAAGAATTAAAAATTCTCGACGACTAGCATGGGTAACTCGCCGCACAACATGTTGATTTAGCGTCTGAATACGAAAATCTCAGCACGCTTTGCCAGCAATGCACCACATCATGTGCAACTCTTCAAAATCCTCTCCGATTTCGATTTCGATAAGGAGAAATCGGGAAAACAGACGTTGCCCCGTACCTCTACAGGCTCGCACAATCTAGCTCCACCTCAGCGTCCACCTCACATAAACATGAGACCGCTCGAGGTAAACCAGTCTATGGAGGCAAAAAAGACTCTCAAACAAAAACTTAAACCTACCAAACAATTCTTTATCAGACACTGCATACGCCTTCCAAAAAATTAATAAATCTGTGGAATGTTCAAAATTTTGATTTCCTCTAGTCAATGTATCTTTACATTTCACGCAGCCGAATTTATTTAAACATTTATAAATTAAATACCCGGCTACGTACTTCATAGCACATCTCTCTAATGTAACCGTCTCAATTGCATTACTAATCGTTGATGAATCGTTTAAGTCAAGTTCAAGTATATCAATATCATTATCATCTTCATTAAAGAATTCGTTTAGTGCCCACGCTTGTAATCGGGCATTGATTTCATTTACTTTTTCTTCCACGTTTAGTTCATTTTCTTTATGACTATTTTAATCACTTCAATATAATTAGTTAATAAATTAATACATTCATCCGGTTTACAGTTAGATCCAGGAGGTGAAAAAAGTAGCGTTGTGATTGTACCGTGCTGAAAATTTTTTCTAAACTGCATTGCTGTAGGATTTGAGTTAAAACGAGACAAAGCTCTCATTAAAGAAAAGAAAATTTCAATCGGGTCTTGATTTAATTTTCCAGTTAATAAATAAAATCTACCTTCATTTTTTAATTCATTTCAAAACATTAAATTACTTTTAATTGTTAATATTAGATTTACAAAGCAGTCTGGATATTTATATTTTTTACCATCAAACATTTGAATTTCTTCAATCCACGGTATCGCATCACGTAAAGTTACTTCTACCTAAGGTCTTGAATCACATAATTCACGGCTTAAAGGGTTTCGATCATTAGGACTTCGCGCATTTAAACCATCAAAAATGCTATTCATTGCCCATAAAAATTTAGCTGCAGATACGTAATTAGGATCGTGTAATTTTTTAGTAGCAAAGCCAGTCATCATGGCTCTCGACACTGATCCACTCAAAACCTGTACTGCTAACTTGACATTCATTTTCTGAAAATTATTTGGATCTAACTGTCGATCAGTCAATTTTGGAGTAGCTTTACTACTTTTCAAGCGCACAAGTTCACGTAATTCCCGGATGGTAGACCACGAAACTGTTTCATCGTCAATCACGTAATTATTGGTAATTAAATTGTTTCTCCAAAATTTAAAAAGATGAGGGGTGTCAAAATTAAAAAAAAATATTACGCCCGTGTCGTTCAATATATGGTTTATCTTCGGTAATCCTTAATTCTGTCACGGCTGTTTGGTTAGTGGCTCCTATGATCTGAAACCATGAATCTTATTTTTAAACCGGTCTCTTCAATGGCACGAATGACACCAAGAATTATGTCTTTTAATTTATCTCTAGGTACAGGACCTTTCGAAAACGAGGAGTAAACCGCTTGCTTCCAATTGCACGACAAACCTTATAGCATGAATGTTAACGCGGTATTCGCTTGTAACGGTATTACACATAACGTGATGGGAGAAATTGGACTGAGCGAGACGACGCGACGTACACATGTATCATGTATATATTAGTGCGAGCTTATAAATAGGAAGGAGAAGAGAAGGGGAAAACGAGCCTTCGAGCAAAATATGATCAAGGCATCGGCCTTTCTCACTCGGAACCCTTCAAACAATTAACATTGCCTCGTAAAGACTCTGGACTGGGCATCAAGAACGGACGGAAATCTGGTGACCAAATTGATCGGTTCGTCAATGAAGATATCTGACTTCTAGATTTTTTGAGCCAGCTTATCACCATCAACTGTACCAGTATGACTTGTCACCACTTTGACTTACGCTATACAAAGTCTGAGCCCATTTCTTCGTCTACGGAGTATAGTTGGAATCACGAACAGAGCAGCCCACAACTCGCCACGTCATATAAGTTAAGTTCTGTCGTCCGTGCATCCTAGCTATCTTATTGTAATTTGACTCAATCGTATTGCGTACCGTTGCATCCGCTATAATCTTAGATTAATATTATTAATTTATATCGTAAAGAATTCTTGTTGTCGGATCTAGATTTATCAGAAATATTTATAATCCTACATGTATCTAATATTATTTTATTAAAAGTCTCATTTATATTGAAAATACAGATTTGATTTTTTACTTGTATTTATTGATATTAATATTTATTATTTTTCCTATTACTATTTTATTCCTATATATTTATATCCAGCAAAACTTATACACGCTAGTTCTCCTGTTCTTCCGTATTTACCTAAATCCGCGAAACCCTCAATATAATCTTCTTTTTGATTATATTCCAAATACCGCCTAATTGACATTTCGCCCCACATTAGTACGCATTTTTTTTCAAAATCGGACATTGACTCTTCTTTGCTTTTAATTAGTTTAAATAAATCGTTGTTATTACCCGGTTTTAAAGTTAATTCATTGACCCATGCTTTTATCACGGTTAGACACGGTAAACTCAACTGTTTTTCTTTTCTCAAAAAATTGTAAGCTTTAGGTGACTTATAATATAACCTTATAATATAATATAAAGCAAACAATTTTTCGTCATCCTCCCACTTTCTTTTTTTAGCACCGTGCTTAAGCTGCATTTTTAGGACTGTCAGTGCATTTTCATTCAATAATTTTGAAGCACCCTCTAAAATTTCTTTTTCATTTAGTTCTTTTTTAATTTTTAGTCTCTTTGCCGTCGAAGTTTTTCTAGCAAAATTTTATTTTTGTTTTGCAATTTGGCATTTTCTTTTACCAGTTGAGCATTTTCTTTAAATAGATTAGTCAATTTAGTTTTTAAAGATTCGAGATTTTTTAGTTCATTTTTCATTCGACGTCTTGAACTTTGGATCATCCCACGATTCATGCAAAACTTTGGAGGATCTAAATCATACAGATTGGTCTGATTATATTCGGCATTATTTACATAATCTGCATTATCATTTGCATCTGCATTTAGGGTTTTATTTACCACTTCATTCCTCCATTCTTCTACACATGTACTAACAGTTCCATTACAAACACTGTTATCAGTGACATTATTTTAGTGAATGTTCTCATCAATAGATTCATTGAAAATATTCTCAGGAATAAATAATTCATTTAAAATGTTCTCATCAATAGATTCATTCAAAATGTTCTGATCAATAGATTCATTAAGAATTTTCCAATCAATAGATCCATCAATAGATTCAATCAAATCAAAATAGCATCATTGATCGCAATAGGATAACTATCCTTTTTAACTACTTTTCTCCCAGTACCATGAACTAAAAAGTCAGTACTCAAAAAATGCTCACTGTAAATGCGTTTATTTCCCAGCTGCTGGATGTCAAGATCTTCATTACCAATGCGACGTAACCATTCTTTCAAACGACTACATCATTAAATATTCAGTAATTTCATACCACAACAGTTTTTAATTAAAATTTTGTTAAGGTAACTCTCCCTAAATCAGCCAACCTGATTATGTGGTTTATTTGATTTAAATTTAAATTTTGATAATACCCGAAGTTTATATAAGCCCAAAGCACTATCGATAAAAAAAAATGAATAAATAAAAGATGACGACAATTGTGACTTATCAGTATCGAGTACACAAAGCTTCGTTTTACCCTTTTTCAATTTATCATTATCGTCCACGTCTGACTTTTCGTTATACTCTCTCTCTCGCTCTCTCTCTCTCTCTCGCTCTCTCTCTCTCTCTCTCTCTCTCTCTCTCTCTCTCTCTCTCTCTCTCTCTCTCTCTCTCTCTCTCTCTCTCTCTCTCTCTCTCTCTCTCTCTCTCTCTCTCTCTCTCTCTCCCGCTCTCTCTCTCTCTCTCTCTCTCTCTCTCTCTCTCTCTCTCTCTCTCTCTCTCTCTCTCTCTCTCTCTCTCTCTCTCTCTCTCTCTCTCGGGTTATATAACACATACACACACATTTACTGTGAACGTTGCTTTGGTATATATCACGACGCACCAGGTGGCCTTTGTATTCCTTTCGTTTCTTTTTCGATTGTATAAAAAAAAATAAAATAATAATAACGATTAAAAAAATGTAAATAAAAGGAGACATGAAAATAAGGTGTAAAGAAATGTGCAAGAAAGTGTACAAAAAAGAGCAGAAAAGTGTGCAGAACAGTGCAAAAAAGCTTTGGCTTGCATTCCGAATTTCCCAATTTACGCGAACAACGATAATTCCAATTACTCAATTTTATGGCTCCCGTAAAAATTGGAACAGGTTTTGACGAAAAAAGCGGTATCTGGTTTAACGAAAAATAATATTGAGAAGCTTTTCCAACAGTTTTGAAGTACTTATATCTTATTCCCTCGTCAAGCACGAATTTTTTCCATTTTCATCGTTTTGGGACCACTGTGCGACGCTAGCTCGAGGTGTCGAACGTAAAAGAATCAAAAGTAATAAAGCAACAGTATAAAATTATTAAAATAAATACCCTTTACTTAACTCAACCAACTTTATCGGAAAGCTTAATTAGACATATAAGTAGCTAAAAATGTGAAATATATGGCTTATAAACTATTTCAAAATTTTTCCTTCATTTTTGGATTGTAAGAAACCTTTTTTTCTAGTAACAGATATTAGATTGTATTTTTTTCAACACGAAACGGGCCTTTTTTCATGCCTGAAAGTCGTGCAGAAAATTGCGCATTCCAAATCTGATTTGGGAAAAAATGAAAAAAAAAAATCCATTTTTTCACAGCGGGAAAAAAAAAATTTTTCCCCGTGATGGAGTTAAAGTGGAATATAGGTGGGCGAGAGCGATAAATAGATTTAAATTGATTTATTCGCGATCTATCACAAATAAGAGTTAGGTAGGACGTAATGGGCACTAGACTTTACTGTTCTCTAAGGCGTCCAGAAATCAAGTGAACGAGTAGCTGTTGGAGAAAACTATTAGACAAAGGAGTCGTTACATAACTACTCAGATCAAAGGTCCTTACAATGTAAGCGCGATAATATTCAAATTACCCGCGAAAAAATTGAAAGTATGGGCAATATATTTCACATATGTTGGATATACAAATTAGCAATATATTACAAATATACTGGCTATGCGATTACCAATATATTAGTAACATATCTGCGATTGTACATCCTCCAATATATTACTCATATATTGGCAGTATAAAATGTATATGAATAAATTTCAAAACGTATTACGAATAAGTATAGCCGGAATAGAGTGTCGCTACTTCAATAAGTTTTTTTTTATATAATACAAAATCAAAATTATTTCACGCAAATATTCCGGAAATTTTTGAGACCCTATTGTACATTAGTACAAGAGGGGATAACAAAAACAAGGCAAGCCTTGTATTTCGAACTCTTCGTAAAGAGTCGTTCGAACGGATGCATTACACGGCTTATATGTATACTCTCGGCCTTCCAATGCGTTTAAAGAAGTCACTACCAGCGCGCCGCATAGCGGATAAATAGCTGAAGCTTGCTTATCGAGCGCCGCCCATCAAAAGTTCCCGTTTGCCACCGCTATGCGGCGCGCCGGCAGTGGCTCCTTTAAACGCATTGGAAGGCCGAGAGTATATAAGCCGTGTAATTCATCCGTTCGAACGATTATGGGTTTTTACACGGAGAAAAATAACATAGGAAAAATTGCCATATTTGATTGTAAGTCGAGGACAGACTGAAATCCTCCACAAAATTGCCATAATTTATGGTAAAAATTGCCATAAATTTATAGTAATTTTTACAATGTAGGAAAAATTGCCATAAATTTATGGCAATTTTTACCATAAATTGTGGCAATTTTGTGGAGAATTTCAGTCTGTCCTCAACTTACAATCAAATATGGTAATTTTTCCTATGTTATTTTTCTCCGTGTACTCCTAGCGAGGTTTTTCCCCATTCTACACTCCACATAGTAGTCCAGCCATACAACCGTTTTTGCTCTATAACTTCTGATAGTGTGGAAATGCCCTCACAGGGTAACGCACAACTTCCTCTTTTTGATTTCCTTCTTTAAGGAGAGGTAACTGGAATCGCCCAGGCTCCTCCTACGTGGATTCATTTCTACGTAAGGGGCTCCTGGACGGTGATCCGGGCAGGCTGTACCTCACTGGTAGGGGGCGACGGAGGGGGCCCCCACCATCCCTTCTTCCTTTCTTTCGTTCGAACGACTCTTTACGAAGAGTTCGAAATACAAGGCTTGCCTTGTTTTTGTTATCCCCTCTTGTACTAATGTACAATAGGGTCTCAAAAATTTCCGCAATATTTGCGTGAAATAATTTTGATTTTGTATTATATAAAAAAAACTTATTGAAGTAGCGACACTCTATTCCGGCTATACTTATTCGTAATACGTTTTGAAATTTATTCATATACATTTTGTACTGTCAATATATGAGTAATATATTGGAGGATGTACAATCGCAGATATGTTACTAATATATTGGCAATCGCATAGCCAGTATATTTGTAATATATTGCTAATTTGTATATCCAAGATATATGAAATATATTGCCCATACTTTCAATTTTTTCGCCGGTAGACAATTGTAACTTATACGAAAAATCGCATCACCCCGCTATAACGAATCTTTGTGAAATTGTTCTCATAGTGTCAAATTTATATATTTTAAGATGATATAAGATAACATCCTAAATATATATAAGTTTCAATGGCAAAATAACAATAGTTATTAGCACTTATACAAATAATTGCAAAAAAATTACACACAACAACTAGTGCAGTATTTACGGGATAAAACCGTTCTCCTGTGTTTTTATTCGAAAGAGTGCATAACTGCGCTTGCGTGAGTTTCGATTAAAAAAGTGCGTCTCAAGTGTTAGTTTTAACATATTTTAATTCGTCGGTTAAATCGGTTTCGGAGATATATAAGCAAAAATGTTCGTTAGCAATGCGTTTATAGAAAATCCATTTGGAGCAGTTTTTGACGGTTTTTGCAACTCCTCCTTTACTATATGGTAGTATTACAAAAATTACTTAATAGTAAATTTTATATCTTTACAGTTTGTGGTAGCTTTTCGAGATAGTATGGTAATTTATACAAAACATTTTTTCTCAGTGCAGAGAACAGAATTTAAGTTTCAAAATAATATTATTCAAGAGTATGAATCAACAAAAGTAAACGGTAGCGTTTTGGACATCTCAGTTACATAAAAAAACAAATAGGAATTCACAAACTATAACGGTTTTATAAAATACCCAATAAGATTAAATGTGTTTACTACGGGGTTTGAAATCGTGGTGCCAGAAGGTTGGGGATTAGCGTCGGTCTCAGAGGGTCGGTCGACGGCGCCGAACACAGTACTCTATAATCTTCTAAATGACAGCAATAAATATAACTGTTCCCTTTATCTTTCTTCTAGGAAAGGAAGGCACGTCAGTACGTATTTGGTATTAATGCAGTGTTTCCTTATTGCAGAGATTTCGCTCTGTCGGCTTGTCCACTTGGTATTCACAAATCGCTTCATATACGAGCTTTAGATTTTAGAATGTGACAATATATTTTGTCCATCAAATTTAAAACTTCTGTCCCCACGGTGCATGATGCATTGTGAACGAAAGGAAAAACAAATATTCTTATTCTTATTTTACTTAATTGATGTCAACAGCTTATAAATGTTTTTTAAGCTTTTGAACCTTTCTAGTTTACTAAATTAATGTATTGGTTAGAAAATGTGGGGTTTTCAATACACTATTTTATCATTTATTATATTTAAGTTTATTAAAAAAATAGAAAGAAATTTTCGAATTACTCGTCCCACCCCTAATATACATTACTAACGTATGTACGAAAAATCAATTTGCATTTACTATTGAATTATTGTAAGGCATGACAAAAATTATCGTATTTTATATTTTTTTTCTCTCTGTGGGGAAGAGCGCCTGATCTAACATACATGGTTTGTTAGATATCAATTATCTCTATCACCGTGTAAGATTTTAGCCAAAAAATGAATGTGGTACTTGAAAAAAAATGAATTTCTAAAAAAGGGGTTATTAGTAAAAGCTGTACATCTTCTATATAAATATTTTGTAAGAGTAAATGAGGGCTCAAAACTGATAAGGAGAGTGCTGCACTCTTTAGAAAGCGGATTTTAATAGGGCTTTGAAAGTCGATTTCTGGTATCTAAAAAGGAAGCCCAGTGCTCACATTCTGACAAATGGGCCCTTTTTGAAGTCTAATCTCAAATATACTCTACGTCGTTAAAAACTGGTGGCTCTTCTATTGAATAAAAATTGTAAATTTCATGAAGTTTTCAATTTTTTTTAAATATCTCTCTGAGGGCTTAAAATTAGAATTTATAATATTGTAACATTGTATTTTCGTTACTCAACTTTGAACTTTCATAACTTTGCAAGCAAAAATATTCTTCAATTTTGAAATAAGCTAATAAAAGCTCGTTTTCTATACTTTTATTTTCAATTTCTACAAATACATGTATGATTTGTGTAAGCTGAATGATACACGTTTGGAAGAGAGCATTTTTTACAAAATTCCTTAAAATAAAGCTAAAATTATAGATAAAACATGTTCCAAAGTTTGAGACACTCTTCTTGTGAGTAGCTTAAAAACTCATGGAACAGCAGCAGTGTAAAAATAACCTTGAAGAAATTTTTTAAGTCAGGATTTTTTGAAGAAATTTTAAATTGTGCATGACAGGAGCAATTTTAGTGCAATCGAAACAGAAAAATACATGTCAAATCATTTTTCGAGAAGAATAATATTACTTCAAAGCCAAAATAATTAATGACATGCATACTGTGGCTGTTCGATTTGAGATGAATTTCGCCTTAGATTAGAATCTTTCTTGTCAAATCATACTGAAGCAGCTGGCAGCGTTTTTCATGACTAAGGAATATTACACTTTCTTAGAACGATTCTGATTTATTGCGAGTACTAAAACACATAAACCCGTCCAATATTTCCCTGGACAATTCAAAACACAGCAGGGATAATTAATTTCAGGCTTATTCCTCTCTAAGAGTAGTAGTCATAAACTTAGGGACGTAAGTATATCTGAAACGAGCGTCGGGCACCCATAAACACTTTTTTGTACCGCAAGCATGATTTTCGCGTTTTTTGAACCTATTAATAGAGCCGAAAGCGACCGCTTGTCGACCAGCGGGCGGTAAAAACTGAAAAGCGCCCGCTGCTCGCAGTAGCGGGCGGTAAAAAATCGAAAAGTGCTCGCTGTCGTTTTTGAATGGAGTTTTCAAGATTGTTTAAGAAAATTGTCGATATTTTCAAAAAAAAAACAAAAATCTATACTTGCGGTACAAAAAATATGATGTCCACCAAGGGCTAAATGTCTCTCGTCTTCGGTTCGCAAACGCACTCGCCTTCGACTCGTGCTAGCTCACCTTCGACTCGTACTGCAACCCCACACTCGGTCTAAAAAGACCCACTTTACGCCCTTGACACACAATATATTCCATAATATGAAGTGTAGATGTGTCATTGTTAAGTATTTCTCATTCCTTTTGAAGGAATCAGAAGAGGCGAGTAACAGAACCACGGAAGCCCGTATACGTCTCGTTCTATAGAGAAAAGAAGAGTTTTATTTATATGACAGAGAAAAAGCATAGAAGATATTGACGATGCCTGTACGATGTCTGTCATAGAAGCAGTTGTATTCGCTCTTTCATATCTACATAAAACTTCAAATTAGGGGAAAACTTTTTAATAATGATAGAATAAACACTAGTAGCACAAAACGTTTTAAAATGTTATATAAACGTGCAAAATGTCCGCTTTTAAAGTTTTTTCGACGTATTAAATACGTTTAAAAATTGTCTATAAAATGTTTTAAAAATGTTAAAAAACATATATTTGATGTAGGCATTCTTGGTGCCTCGAGCACCTAAAACGTTTTAAATACGTTTTCAGTACCATAACGTTTTAAATATGTTTTAAGAACGTTATGGTACAATAAATTACGACTGTTTAGAATAAATGTTTGACATTTTACAAACGTTTCAAAAGCGCTTTTTGAAAACAAAGTGTTTCAAAGCACGTTAAAAAATGAGTTTTTCCGTTTATTAAGAGATTTTGAATAAAAAAAAACCGCTGACAATTCATTGGTACTTAGCTTCTTTAAACTTTTTTCATTGATGTTTAAAAAAAAAGTTCAGATAATCTCTTTAAATTTTAGCTAAATTTTGTACTACGTAAGTGTAATATGTGGTTAAAATATGAAGTTGACAAATAAAATATTTGTTTAGAAATAAATTAAAGAAGTATAAACCATATTTTCATTTTTAACAAATGATAGATTAAAGATAATTTTAATTTAAAAAAGAAATGTAGGTAATTTCAATAAATTTCAATATAAATTTATGATGTTAAGTAATGATAGCTGTCGTCACATTTATAAACCTTGCAAAGACCTTTGACACATTTAACCATAAGTTATTAATCGAAAAACTTGAAAGATATGGGATAAGGGGCAAAACGTTTGAATTATTATCTAGCTATCTTTCTAAAAGAAAACAAATAGCTATGATACTAGACCAAAAAAAACTGAAAAGGAAATGGAAACGAGAGTTTCACAAGGAACTGAACTAGGACCGTTATTTTTTATATTATATGATAATGATCTATTGTTAGATATGTAAAGAAACACTGATAAAAAAATGAACAAATTTTTAGAGCATATAGCAAACTGGTGAGCCATAAAAAAACTATCCTTAACGTTCATGAGAATCTTGTAATGTATTATAATAATAAAATTCTACAGTCCCACCTAAATAAGTCTATTATGTTTCTTTCCTTACTCCTGTTATCGTCTGGGATTGAAAACGCACTTTTTTCTAAAATATTTTGTTTTTAAAAACAAGTACAGATAATCTCTTGAAATTTTAGCTAAGGGTTGTACTGCATAAGTGTAATAAGTAGTTAAAATTTGAAGTCGATGAACCAAATATTTTCTGAAAAAAGGAATTGAAAGAAATTAATAAAAAATGTTTAACCTCAAATATCTTTGGTCATAATGGTTGGATTTTTTTGGGCAACGAACTCGATTCGAAGATATTAAAAAGCTATCTCTATGCCAAATTTTAAGATGATTGAATGATTTTTATTTCTGTTATCGTCTGGGAATGAAAACGTACTTTTTTTATAAAATATTTTTTTCTCTGAAAAAAGTGCAGATAATCTCTTGAAATTTTAGCTAAATATTGTACTATATAAGTATAATAAGTGGTTAAAATTTGAAGTCGATAAATAAAATATTTTTTTAGAAATAAATTAAATAAGTTTAAACCATATTTCCATTAATAACAAATGCCAGACTAAAGATAATTTAAATTTAAAAAAAAAGAAAATGTAGGTAATTTAAAGATCTTTCAATAAAAATTTATGATGTTAAGTAATAATAGCTGTAACATATTAAAAAAATCGAAAAAACGAAAAATTCAAAATCGTTTTTTGGTTATAAAACAAAAGAAAATCGGAAAAATCAAAAAGTAGGTTATGTCATTTTTATTCTCCTTCGAAACGAAGAGAATAAGGTTTGTTCGATGAAAATCGGTCAAATGGTTCAAAAGTTATCGCCGATACACACACACATACACACACATTTGAAATGAATCCGTATATATATAATTTAAGGCAGCTCGAATAATTAAGGAATCTGCATCTTCCGGTGCCTTCTTAAATAAAATACCCGTGCTATCTAAATGTTCGCAAAGTAAATTCATGAATCTTTTTTTATTTTTTTCATTACTACACTTAATTTCAGGGGCAGTACATTTATTCATCCTACGCAGTCTTTCAGTTATTTTTGTACTTTTAGAATTGCAAAATGTAAACACAACCCTGGTAGGGGTACCATTTCCAAACAAATGGAAATATTTATACTTAATGTTAACATAGAAATTTAATTAAAGCTATTTAAAACTATCACTATATTTTAAAGCATCTACAATATAATATTTCCACATGTATAAATAGTTATACTTCGTCGACAATAGCAACATAATCATGGTGTGACGTTTTTAATTTAAGGTGGCCCTTCCCACTATCACTTTGCTGCACACGCTTATGGAAAAAATATGATGTTGTTCTTCAAATTGTAACAAATTTTTTAATATTTTTTTGAACTCATGTTGCCAAAATAGTTTTTAAGAAAAATATTGTTGAAAATGCGTATTTTTGCTTGAAAACCAAGAAATGGGGCGGTCCCGCGTAAATATTTCAAATATTCAGTATGAAATATGCTGCGGATCAAACTTTAAAACTTATATAGCGAAACACCAAGTTTTAAGCTTTCTGATGATGCCAAGAAAAATGTATGAAGCCAAAGTATTTTTTGAGATATTTATTATTAAAGATATGAAAATACTCATCTGTACTCATTCCATAACCTATTTCCGAAACGTGGCAACGTCGCACTAGAAGCAACTGCGTAACGTGACGTATCTAACCGTCATAATTCATGTTTAAATCGGAATTAAATTTCGCGTTTGAATCGAATTAGAATCTAACTTTAGAATAACTTTAATTCAACATTTTTCAATAAGAATAATTATATTTGAATGAGATAACGCGGAAATAAGAAATATACTATAATAAGGCACTAAATTTTGCTCTTTATTTAATATTTAATATTACATGTTACGATATCACAGTACATGAATTTACATAATACTAAATATTTTTGTTAGACTATTAAATAGTATAATAACATAATTAAGATAAAATAACGATAAAATGAAATATGTTATCAACTTTCAAATAAACTACAAATCTTTTTGGCATGGTGTGGTTTGTGCACATAAGAATTATGCACATATTTATTGTGCACACTTTAGCATTGGTGTATATCTATATCTATGTGTATACTCCAATGCTAAAGTGTGCACAATAAATATGTGCATAATTCTTATGTGCACAAACCACACCATGCCATCTTTTTAAGCACCTTCTGGTTTGTTGTTACACGAGGTTTCCCGTTAACATTTTCTCCTAGTAATATGCGCACTCCATCAAAACCACTTTTCTGATATGTATCTATTAAAATTTCTTTGGTTATGCCAGTTTTAGCCATTTTGCTAATCATATTTTTTGAAATTTTATTGCTATACTCTTGTAACGAAAATTTGGCAGTGACTTCTCTATTTTTATTATTGGTATCCTGTACCATCTGAGTTATACTTTTCGTATGTGTTTTTATGATATCATCTGTTACACCAATTTTCATCAAAAGTTTTTTCAATAAATCAACATCACTAACTGCATTGTGTAACGATTTCGTACTCTCGTCTGGAAGAAAATCTATAGCTAATGCTTCATTAGAAAATTTCTTTTTTTCTTTTTGCCTTTCTTTTAATAGCAGCTTTGATATAGATAATGAGTCAGCAAAGCCGGCTACTATAGATTTAAATTGATTCATCAGCCCTAATTTAGAAGCAAGGCTCATTATCCTTGGCGCATCAAACCTGAATATAAAAATATTTACTCTGCATTAAGTAACACAATAAAATGAATGTAGTCTCAACTGAAGAAAAATGTGCTACCTTGAGCCATTATGTGCAAGTAGAATAATCGGGAATTGAAAAGATTTCAAGTAATTCAAAAATTGTGTGAAAGCTAGTCGAGCTGGATAAGCTTGAACTTTTTCTTCATGCAAATATAAATCGCCATCAACGATTTGCAGACCTGTGACCGCCGATGCTCCAGGTGAAATGTGTTTTGAGGGGATGATGTAAATATCAAAAGATGTACTATCACTACATGCTGCAATCTACAAATTATTATTATAATATAAAATTTTATAAAAATACATATAATCATGTAATCAAATCTATAAAAAGTACCTGACAGATTTCGTCATTTTTCAACAATCCTGTTGTTTCTAAATCAAATATGATGATTTTGCAATGACTCGTATCTTGACTAGAGTGACTATCGTTTTCTGTACCAAGATTTGGGAGAATCGCAGATACGTCGTCAAAGCAAATACCACTTTCATATGTGAGACCCTCTTTCCTAGAAGCTATGGCTGTTTTGGATTTTCGTAATTTTTTTAATTGAAGTCGACGCTTTTTCTTCTCAATACTTTTTTTCGAAATTGATTTTTTTTTTCTTAGGCTGTCTTTTTTGTATCTAAATATGCTTGTTTGATTGTAATTAAATATTTTCATTTTTTCATATACAACTGATGCATAATTACAGCCCATGTTCATTTGACAAACAGAGGCAGCTACGCGATAACATAATGACTCAGATTCACTATAATGTCTTGATTTAGGGTTCTTACTTGCAATAACGCTATTTGCTGATTCATTTTTTTGTGTTGAACCACAGTTTGCGATTCTTGGGGCATTATTAGCAAATCGAGAAAAGATTTTCGCTAGGCTTAGCCGCAGTTCTGGATTTTCTAACGGTTTTCCTTGTGGGAGGTTTTTGTGTACATACTCATTTTCAGAGTTTTTTGCATCGCACCAGTCCCCACATAATAAATGATCGCCAAAAGCATGTGGCACGATGCTCTCTAATGCTAACTTAACTGCAACTGCATCACCTTTGTTTTGTTTTACTGCATGCGAAAAGCAATGCGAGAAATATTCGATCAACTTTGAAGATAATTTCATGGTGTATAAGGCCGATGAAAGGGATTTTTTACTGTGATTGAAGTCTGACCACTTAACTATTTCACTAGATGATAATCTACGCACAGCGGCTATGGTACATGAGTCATCATCTCCAATTAGTACAGCTACCGAAACATTTGCCTTTTTAAATAAATTATTGTTGTTTATTAGCTCAGTCGCCATATCAGATTCCATGCCCTTAGCTGATCCTCCATAGTTCAAACGACAATCGTGGTCAGCTTTATCGTGACCTAAACTGCACATGCGACACTTTCCACATCGTACAGCATACGATAAAATTTTTTGGAATAATGGCCTATAAGCGTACCATGGCCTAAAATTTTCAATAAAACACGTCAATTTATGAAAAGAAATTATACATTGTTCAAGCACTTCAGTACCAGATAAACTGTTGTAGGAGTGACCAGTTCCTCGTTTCTGCCAACCAGCGTCGTAACACACTTTCAGTTTACAAGTAGACTCACTAAATACCGTGTTATTGTTATTTTCAATGTCCAGTCTAAACATAAAAATAAAGTAAAATAACATACTAATAACATAACATACTAATTCAAAGTTGAATACAAATAAAAGTTTTCAAACATGTTAAAACTATATTCTAGTTACGTGTAACATGATTTTAGTTCACTTTCAAAGAGTATATACTAGGTTTGCCCACTTTTACTTAGATACTGGAATTGCTCAAAAAGTAATAATTTGGTTCTAAACACTTTATTATTCACAATTACATTATGATTACAATTACATTTGTATTATTTGATTACCTGTAAATAGTTTATATTATAGCTAAAACTATATAACTAATATAACTACACATATATAGTGATATTAGTTAACCTTGCAACTAGAGCGTTAAAGAATAAATAAAAAATGTTTATGTATAATACTCAATACATATTGTAAACGTAATGTATGATACATATTCATAAATAATAAAAGTAAAATATGATTTTTTTAAAATTGTAAATAATGTATAGTTTATTGCAAACAAATATTTTTGAATATATATTTATATAAATGCATGATCCTGATATAAAAATTGTAATACTAAAGATAAATCCAAACAATTAATCTCCATTATAGTGTGATTAAAAAATATAAAAATAAAAATAAAATCACTTAAAGTATCTAGAGTCAAATAAAAAAATTGCTTAATTAATTAGAAATTATTTGAAGGCTGCCAATTAAGCCAAATTATTAACAGCAATCATGTCAAAATAATATTTCTAATTATAAATATAATTATTGCGTTACTGTGCTATTGTTTACAGTAACTTACTCATTCGCCTCTTGAAACGCTTTAATAGTTTCCTCCTTTTCTAGTTGTATGCTCTCAATACATGATTCTTTGGCGACTTCTTCTATTGCACATCCAATCTGCCTTTCCCACCTCTTCAAAGATTTTGTAGAGATGCTCGGTATATTCATAGCGGATAATACACTATTCATTTGAGTCTCACCCAAGCCAGCATCAACCATTCCTGTGAAACAATATTATTTTGATTATTACGCATCATATTGTAGTGCAATATTGAACATCTAATTAACATAAAATACCAAAAGCTGCTTTCAAGTTGATGGAAAAGTTGTAAGTATTTTTTGATGTTTTATGTGTGCACACAATATGATCCATATTGCATAATGTGCACTTGATGGTCAAAATGCTTCCTAATCCACATCTTCGCTCACTTATAATGTGCTTCAACGACAAAGGGACATCACAGCTACGGCACCACAACAGATTTGCTAATGTGTTCAAATCCACAATTCTGCATTTCTCTGGGTAATCTTCACTTGGTGGCATATTTATAATCTAGTGCAAAAGAAATTATAACTTAATTAACTCAATTATAATGTAAAGTTTAAAATACGAGCTTTTAATTCCCATACATAGACAAATAAAAATCATTTCGCAAGATAGTAAACAACGTGTATTCTAACCTTTCTTTTCTCGTTTGACCGGCGTGCAGCTTCTAACAACTTCGCCCTTGCCTCAACGACTTTCGTCTTTGCGAACTGTCCTTTTCTCTTGCCACATGTTCTTCTTACAGGAGTGTAGTTGTTTGAAGGCATTTTTTTAAATAATAAGTAAATCCCGACGTAGAACAGTCAATTCAGTCGCATGCATACCGAAAAGGCCTTGACTAATGTAACGTAAATGAGAGTTGGGTTAGGTAAGAGGCAAGCGTGAGGGAAGGCGGCGACGCGGCGTTGCCAAATCTAAATACGTTTGAATAACAACGAGCATCAAATTCAGCACACAAAAAGATGCTTTGCCCAAAACATTTTGTTTTAATATAAAAAGCAGGCTAACATGTTTTAAAAATTCAGATATGACTTTAGAAATACCGATAATATACATTTGGAATGTTTTTTTCCTGATGTACACATCTTGATCTTGGAGTCGCGGAAGGGCCACCTTAAAAATTGACGAACAGTTCGCCAACCGTTGGTTATCATTTCTACCAGGGAGGTTATCATTTCTACATATCTATGTATATTGAAGTTTTCTGAAAGTGTATTTAAAAGTAATTAACCATTATAATCTATATTTCTTATAGTGAGAACGTAAAAGATAAAAGTACGAAAAAAATAGAAATTGTCGTAGTAATTTTCGAAAAATAACTTTTCTGATATTAGCAATGAAAAGCACGGAAAGAACATGTTAAATAAAAAAAAAAAAATTATTGTATGTGCGTTTTTGCCGTAGATATTCAATTTGCAATTAGGATCGCGCAGTAGACCCACACACATAGACAACTGTCTCACCGACACTCTGGGACTCCCCGCGCAGCGCGGTCCCCTCCACGCCGTTTGTCGAGCGCCGTAATATAATTTACTATTTATATGAAAAGTATAAATAATAGTATATTACGCACCATGGGAGGAAAAAACTTGGACAGTCCACAGCTCGTGTAAATTGCCACCCGAGCAGAAGGCGAGGGTGGCAAACATGAACTGGGGGCTGGCCAATTTTGCTCCCGTGGTGCGTATACTATTTTTCTTCACATCGAGGCCGAAAATGTCATATTTCCGTTTCGGAGCCGGGAGGGAATGAGGCACTTTCGGCCCGGTGTGAGGAAAAAGGTTTATGTATTTAAATCAAGGGTGCCATCACCTACCTAACACTGCGCATGCTCGAGGTAGGCATGGCCTCATTTCACTTCTCCTGTGCACATAGGAAGCAGCGGGCCAATCACAGCAGCCGACTCTCTCCAGATGTTTCGGATTCATTCGTCCAGGTATGGGCGTTGACGAGGGCAAAACTCATCGAGAAAAAGTGGCGAGCGTCGCTGGAAGGGATTCCGCAAATCTTCTTGGAGACTTCAGTTCGTGTCGATCGCTCAAGAAAAGCACATCGTTGCCATCCATTCCAAAACTCGTCGAGAGAAAGTGGCGAGCGTCGCTGGAAAGGATTCCGCAAACTTTCTTGGAGACTTCAGTTCGTGTCGATCGCTCAAGAGAAGCACATCGCTGCCATCCATTCCAAGGGAATACAACAACATGGAATTCTTCAGGACTAGAAACTGCGGGCACGTAGAAGAAACAAGTTCTCTGCTGAAGAACAAACTATCGTTCATGAACAAGGACAAGAACGGTTTTACGCCGCTATTCTTAGCGGCTAGCACGCTGGACCCAGGGTATAGAAAAGTGTACAATGCCAAGAAGAAGCTATATGGCGAAAAACTTAGCGAAGGCGAGCAAATGAGTACTCTGCACTTCGCCTGTTGCGCAAACGATCACGAGATTGTCGAGCGGCTACTTACGTAAGTACAATTTATCAAATAACATTTACAGTGTTATAATGTAGTAAATCGATCTGACGGAGGCAGGTAAAAGAAAATCAAAGTTTATTTCCGCCACCCTCTTCAGGCTGTAATTTATTGATCAAATCAAAAATTTTTTTACAATATATGAAATTAAACTATCACTTACATTACAAAAAGAAAATTATTAATATCTTATTTGTTTCATGTGTCACACATAACACATAGCGTCAATCTAAGCGGTACAGTCATATTTATAGTACAAAATCATTTTTGTACTATAAATACGATTGTACATCACTGTATCGCTTAGATTGACGCTATGTGTTATATGTGACACACGAAACAAATAAGGTATTAATAATTTTCTTTTTGTAATGTACACGGAAAGAAATTTGGTCCAACCGACGTTTAGCTAGTCGGCGAACAGAGCGCTCACGACGTTAGGCCTCAGACCGCCTCCATTGGGCTATCAGATCACCCAATTCTTCGGGCGTCTAACTTCTCACTCGCGGAGAGCCTTAACCTCAAAATCATAATTTTAATATGATTATTCGGCTCTTGGGGTATAAAATACGGTTCGAAACTGGTGCGTAAGAGGATTTTTACCTCATGTGACTTTTTGCACTCGCTTCGCTCGTGCGAAAAACGTCATATGAGCTAAATAATCACCTTCCATACCCGACTAGCACAGCTCATAAAACACAAAGGAGAGCAGTGCCCTCAAACTTTCGTCTGTCAGACGCCGAAAATTGAGCGAACAGATCGCCCAATTTGGAATTACAAATCGCTAAATCGTTGGTTGTTCTGTTTATATCAAAATTGCCGTGTCCGACTTTCACCGGTGGACAACTGTTCGCTCAAATTTCTTTCCGTGTAAGTGATAGTTTAATTTCATATATTGTAAACAAATTTTTGTTTTGATCAATAAATTACAGCCTGAAGAGGTTGGCGGACCATGCCAATGAAACGTTGCTTAAATAAAAAGGGAAAATAAACTTTGTTTTTCTTTTGTCTGCCTCCGTCAGATCGATTTACTACATTTTAATAGGAATTGAAGGGCAATATTTATATTATACTCAAACATTTACAGTGATTCTGCTTCCTCCTGGAGGGAGTTTTGCGATAGTAAAAAGGTACCTAAATACTTGTTCAAAATACTTAGCTTGCTTCGAAAAATAGTATGTGAAACACCTGCGAGGTGTTTCTTTTTTTAACAAGTGTGACAAACTTTACACTCGTTGAAATACACACACACACACACACACACACACACACACACACACACACACACACCGGCGCGCGCGGGCATACTTTCGGACATTTTTAACTATTTTTTTAAATAATATAAATAATATATTTTAATTACTAATATATTTTTTACAATAAATTTTACCATGAATTTCCTGGACAAATTTTTGTGCGAGATATTCACATTAGAAATTAATATAAGAAATTAATAAATTCAGTTGGAGGAAGTCGCGTGCTAATTAATTGGAATTATCCTTAATATTCAAATGTCTTTTCTGTTTACAGGCGGGGAGCTGACATAAACGAACGAATCCCACAAAGTTGTCCCTTCTGGCCGGGCTACACACCGTTACAACTGTGCATCAAATTTAAGTTCGAGGATCTTGCGCGTGCGTTATTGGGCCGAGGCGCTGATGTTAGTATCGTGAGCCCCGATGGACGCACGCCGATCTTCATGGCTGAGAACAACCGACTCTGCAACTTGACAGCGACGATGCTCAGCATGTACAAGTCCTGGACCGTGAACACCATTGACGAGGAAGATGGTGTAAGTTATTTGCATTTGGCTTGCCAATATGGCCTTGTCAATGTAGTCGAGGCTTTTCTTCACCACGGCGCTGATGCCAATCTGCAGATTAACGCAACTTCTACACTGGCGGCTTCCAGGAGAAAAACAACTCCACTCCACGTGGCCAAAGATGCCAGCGTCGTCAAGGCCTTACTGAGGTATGGGGCGAGCCTCGTTATGAAGGACCACTTCGGCAATACGCCTCTGCACATCGCTTTTCACCACAAAAAGTACGGAGCACTTGAGGCGATGTTCGGGGGACACGGACGGTGCCGGGCGAACCCAGTGAATAAACGCGGGATCTCGCACTTCCACATCGCCTGCCTGCAGGGGTCTGAGACCGATGTCAAGGGTTTTCTGCAGCGCGGCGTAGCCAACATAAACGCGGCCACGCTACGTGGGCGCTACAAATGGTCGAGCTACACTCCTCTGCACTTTGCTGTCGAACGCGGCTCCCCGGAAGTGGTGCAGCTTCTGCTAGATCGCGGCGCTTCGCCAGAGGATATTAACGGAAACGGTTGGGCACCTCTGCATATGGCGGCTTCCCTAAGAGACGACACGAGCATCGCCCAGATGCTACTGGATGCCGGATCGGAAGTTGACGTCAATGAATTCAACTTCGGCGCCACGCCATTGCACGTGGCTGCGGAATTTGACCGGCCGAACCATGTGGCCTTGTTCCTGGATCGGGGCGCCGACTTGACCATGTTAGGCACAAAATACTGGTGGTCACCTCTGCATGTGGCTTGCCAAAAACTGCACGTCGAGATCGTCAGGTTATTACTGGAGCGAGGTGCCGATCCCAATGAGAAGCAGGACGAACAGGAAGCTACTCCGCTTCACGTGTGCGTCCGCGCACACGGCAAGGCAAATTCGAATGGTGAGTGGTTTGGACATCTTTTAAAATTATGATAAACAGGGGGATGAGGTTTATTGATTTTGTTGATTTTTTTCTATTGGCAATTTCTTCTTTAAAAATGTTGAAACTTTGATAGAAGATTTGATTTCTTTAATCCGAGTATCTTTTGAGTGTGACCAAAAAAATTTGTATATATCGGTAAAAAGATCACGACTGAGCCATTTTGATTTATTTTATTTCGTCTCAAATATTCTTTATGCGTAGTCGAATTGCATTTTTTTTTAACTTATATCATGAACAATCTTTAATATTAATCCCATGCTTCAATGTAAATTCGATTATTTCTAAAATTCCTTAGAAAGAAATTAGTTTTATAAAAGCAATAAACGAAAGAAAGTTTTATCATCATAAATACTTTAAACCTGACCTACTTTTAAGCCCGAAAATTTTTCTAACTTTTGATATTTTCTCCACAGATGACCGTCACGGCCGCATAATCCGCCTCTTAGTAGAGGCTGGTGCTGACTTGGAAGCTCGCGATTTCAGAAATTGCAGTCCAGTCCACGACGCCACTGACAATAAAGACGATCGTCCCCTGCGGGCTCTTCTCTTTTACGGCCCCGACATCCATGCCAGAGGAGAGTTATATAACTCTCTGGCGATTCTCATACATCGCATATCCTCTGTCGCATTGCTGGAGCATCTGGAGGTGCTTCGCTACACCAGTGCCAATGACGTAACTAGTCATGATAACGACCCGTTGAAAATCATTCTTAAGTCGGGAATCTGCTCCGAGGACGAAGCCACCAGTATCAGAAACGCGTGCCGCAAGGAGCTAGAAGTCTTACGAGAAATGGGCCTGGACATCTGTCTCACATATTTCAACGTCCTTACAAAAAACGCAGTAGAAGTGAACCGATTGTTGCATCGCAGCGAAAAATTAGCGGAGCTCGTGGAGTCGAATGAGCTCCATCGGTTTCCAGTGTACGAGGACCGCCTGCGAATGTGGTATGAGGACATGCAAAGGGTGGAGTCGTGCTTAAACCAGGCGCAGTCATGTTTAAACCAGGCGTTGGTGCTCGCCAGGAACCATTGGAATCTAGATCAAGATTCCTCAGAGACAATCTTCCGCTATCTGAATTTCAAAGAATTGGAAACCATGGTCAAGGCATTCAACTTGTAATCAACCATGGTCTTCAATCATTTCGCCTCGAGCTCACTTCTATTTAATTTTTGTAAATTTATTTTGCAATAGGTCGCAGATTTGGGCTAGACACCCGAAACGATTGTAATTCAGAGAAATACTCGCTCTCCTTTGCCTGCTGCCCACTCGGAATCAACGTCCTCGAGCCGAGTCCATACGTCGACATCGCCCTTGATCAGCAAGGTTATGTAAGCCAAGGAGTCAGATTCCTCCAAGAACGTCAGACTGAGGGCCTGACAGAGGATTCCGAGGAACTCGTCGGCGAGGCCAAAACTGCGAGCAGAAATTCTGGTGGGCAGCGTAAGCGCAAAGAGCCAGCGTTGCGCACGTCTGTACTTCCGGATAAGTAGCCGGACGTTATATCTCCGTTTGTCATTATTTTTGTATATAGAAGCTATGAAAAGCGTACTAATAATACCGTGTTATTAACGTGTACTTGCGGATCCGATTTTAATTATTGTGTGTAAATGTATTGGTCGATTAAAATTGTAAGTTGCGCTGATGGTTAAATTAAATCTGTTATTACTTCATTTCTAATTACTTATTATTATCTATGCAAGCCTTCCCTCATGTTTTGTCTAATTGTAATATTAAATTAACTGTAATATTTTACGAACTCTACAAATATTATCGGCATCACCGTATGCTACAATAGAAGGACGATTATGAGACAGTGCGATGGTACACTCGCGGTAGAGGCACTCAATTATCGTCCTGATGGCTCGGGTTCAAATCCCGACGCCGGTGCGTATTTTTTCATATTTTTCCAAATCCAACTTCCCCTTACAATTTATTGTATTTATTGAATTAATTTGTCTATTATAACTACTTTAAAATGTCCTGATTGTGATTATATAAATATTTCTACGCTGAACAAGTAAATAAAATATTGTTTCTTGTAATTTAATTTTTTGTTTACAAAATTATTATTTCCATCATATTCCATACAAGCAGATTTTAGAGATTTTGATTAATATTCTGTTATTAATCTTTGAAATAGTTTACACATGATTCCAAAAGTAGTTTATTCATTTCTTGATAATACTGGAAATATTACTTCATCTACTATCTATCATGTACAAATTAATGTAGTACAGCGATTAATAATGCTGTACAAGTATTTCCTTTTCATCACAAGATATTTTAAACAACTTTTTTAAACAATTCAATTTGTATTTCATATAAAAGCGTGAATCTATGACTTGAGATCATTTATTCATTCAAATCAGATAAGTTACAGAAACTTAATATTATAGAGGTGACATTTGGTAATTCGAACAACATGATTTCTGTTTTACTTGGACTTGAGCGCCCTCAGTAGGTCCCAGAATTCTCAGATTCGGTTTTGAAGTGTTTCAGAGAAGACGTTTTACCTTCACGTTTTGGTCTAAAAGTTGTTTGTCGGCGAGATTTGATTCAAAATCAGACAGCACCAATGGCAAAGAAGCTGCACAATATTGGAGATGATCAACTCGCTTCAGTTTATGACGGAACGTATCTGCGGCATAAAAAGAGCAGCAACAACGAATATCAGAGGAAATCGTACTCTGGACAAAAGAAAGCACCTTTGTGTAAACCGTTTACAATCTGTTCAACAAATGGTTACATTGTTGATATGCTGGGCCCATTTTATGCCAATCAGAATGATGCGTCAATTTTAGAAGCTGTTTTAAAGGAACCAGAAGGTTTGAGTGAATTATTAAAAGAAGGTGATATTTTTGTTGTTAACAGGGGCTTTCGTGACGTACAGAAGTTAGAAGAAAAAAATTATCAAATATTAATGCCTGCTTTGAAAAACAGAAGAAATTAGTTAACTACTGCTGAAGCGAATAGTTTTCGTCGCGTGATCTGTATCCGATGGGTTGTTGAAGCGGTACATGGAGTAATAAGTCAAAAGTACAAGCTCTTTCATAACCAATTCGATAACAAAATGCTTCCTGACGCTGGCCTGTACAGCAAAATAGCATGTTTTCTTGTGAACACTTTTGGAAAGCGTTTTATTTCTAATAAACCTAGGACTAACGAAATTATTGAACGGATGAGAAGTCAAGAATTTGTTGAAAATTCCTTAGCGATGGATGCAGAAAATGGAAGATGGAGTAGGCGAACAACTCCTTTTCAAAAATTGACATCAAATGTCATTCTTGACTTTCCTGAATGCACCGAAAAAGATCTAAAAATATTTTTCACCGGAACCTATCAACTGCAACAGTCTATATCCTATTTAGCGGAATTATTAGATGAAGATGGTAATCTAGATTTCCTTTATTGAAAGGAGACTCCTGAAATCATAAAAATCCAAGTACGATCGCACCATATAAAATCGAAACGCTACAACTGACGTTACGTACATACATTACAGACCAAATTCTATTGGGTACCGAGGTATTCTACGTTACTTTTGTAAATGTGCTAATGGTATGAGAACGATCGGTAGCTGTTCGCACGTGGCAGCAGTAATATACTATCTCTCCCATGCAAGATACTGTAAAAAATAACGAGACCAGCTGAAAAACTGTCGAAAATATTTAAAAGAGAAGGCGTCACACTTGTTATAAATAATGATAGTGATGAAGACTGATTTGTAAAAAATGTAATTTTTTTTTCTAATAAAATATAAGTTGGTATATAACCCTGATAAAAATTCTGATTTGATTTTATTCAATTAATGTTTGAAAAAACTTACCGACGAATGCATTACTTACCATCCAGTGGCATAAACAGCTTAGAATATATTAAAAATCTACGATTTTTGGAGTAATGATATCGGCGGAAGATGGTGTTTCTCTTAAGATTTTGAGTTTTCTAATTACAAACAATATAAAGTAAATCAAATTGATTGTTTTTGTGTTGAATCAGACAATAGAATATGTTTATGACTATTTGCCTGTTATCCACCTGAAAAGACCTGTAAAAAATCGCATAAAATATAGTTGTTCTCTCTAAAATCGATATTTAGATGTTTTAAGTTTTGTATAGTTTATGTACTGTTATTCCCAAATACAAATAGAGTGACAAATATGATTATCACATAAATTCCATGTCATCCGCTGAGATAAACGTTAAAAAAATATAAAAATCTCGATTGTACGTAAAAAACCGTAGGAAAAATAGATGATGATTTATTTTTCCATATTCCATATTTTATGATTCCAAACAACATATTTAAGATAGAAATATATAATTTTGATATAAAATAGGCCAATACAAACCTTTTTAGGCGAATTTCATGTCATACAATGAGTAAAAACACCGAAAAATAGGGAAAAAACGGGTTTTTAAGTTTTTTAGCCACTGCGCACCAATTTTCAAAATCGGAAAAAATTTTTTCTAATAATTTGACACAAAATATATAATATATTTTTTTCCAAGACATCATCTATCGTAATATTTAAAATATAGCAATTTAAATATTTCGAACGCTTAAAAAAATTTGAATTTCGCGCCAAAAAATTTCGAAAAAATTCATACTTTTTGGTTTCAATTTTTTCTTTAATTTCCCGCAAACCCGATTTAAAAAGATCAAAAATTCGTCAAGATATCGTAAAAATCCTCAAAATGACAAAAAGGGGCCTCAAAAAGGCCTGTTTGGGGGTACACACACACACACACACACACACACACACACACACACACACACACACACACACACACACACACACACACACACACACACACACACACACACACACACACATTTCTCGAAAGGGGTTTATAAAGCCCGTTTTTTTATATATAGGGGTTTATCGAGCCCGATTTTGATTATGCAGCCCGGGCTTCATAATATTTCTAAATATAGGGGTTTATGCGGCCCGACCTAGAGTCTATAACCCCAGGGTCCATTATTTCTTTAGGGTCTGTCTACACGCCACCACACACCACTACAATACACCCCACCACATGCATAGTCCGGATGTTCCACTCCGTTCCCCCTCGTATACCAAGTTACCGATTGAGTACAGAAGAATAACAAACGCGACTGCCTCTCTTTTCTATTACGCTGTCAACGCTGTATTCTTTATTGCAAATCCCCGAAGAAAGGTGTATAAGTATAAAAAGGTGCATGTAAATTTATTGTTTTGGAGAAGATGAATCAAAACATAATCATCATTTATTGTGCACTTACGGTGTACTATTTGTATACAAGTGGCACAACAAGGGTAGTTCATAATTAAATTTTCACAGCTCCTGATATGATTACAGTGCACAATAAATGATGATATTTTTATTCAAAACAATAAATAAGTACACCTTTCTTCGGGGATTTGCAATAAAGAATACAGCGTTGACAGCGTAACAGAAAAGAGAGGCAGTCGCGTTTGTTATTCTTACGTACTCAATCGGTAACTTGGTATACGAGGGGGAACGGAGTGAAACATCCGGACTATGCGTGTGGTGGGGTGTATTGTAGTGGTGTGTGGTGGCGTGTAGACTGTAGACAGACCCTTAGTCACTTTCCATAGGCTGTGACTCCAATAGAGTACAGAGTGCTGTTTCGCGTGCTGTACGAGTGCTGTTTCGCGTGCCATGTCGTGGCAGCACGCGTGTGGAACGTTTAGTATTTATATATTATAGTGTAGAAAGGTCTCGCCAGTTATCCTCTGCGCATGTGCGCACCGCCAGTTGATCTCAGAGAAATGTAGCTATGTTAACTTCTGACAAAAATATTTATACTAAAACTTCGAAGAAAAGGAAGAGGGAACAGCCATCGAATATCGAATTGAAAGCCTTATCAAAAATGCAAATTGAAAATGTTAACATGAAAACATCCATTGTAGCCAGAATCAACGTCATTATAATGAATTTTAATATGTTACCTAAACAAAAGAAAGGCCTAGCTTTTCTAAAAATAATGAAAATTTTTAAAAATTACATTAAAAAATAATGATTCTAATTTTTCATCTTGTATTAGTACTTTTTTTAAGTTTAATAAGAATGTTTTTAGATTCCTTTTTCAAATTTTATGAATTTTAAGTACTACAACGAGTGAATATAATTAAATTCAATCGTAAAAAAAAATGCTTTTTATTATTCTTTATTAAATTTTGTGAAATACTATCATTGCTGCCTTTTGCTTGTAACTTTGTATCTTGTATAAGTGAATTTTATAATTCCGTATCGTATAATATTTTTCCGTAGGTATTAATGCCTAATATTTTACTAATGTTTTACTAATGTTTTACTAATATTCACTAATATATAACTTTTTATATTTGCTATTGAAATAAATTTTAAAAATTTCAAATGTATTATCAATTTATTTCTATGCCTTTTTTTAATAATAATAAATATAAATTTTTTTAGTATTTCTTTATTTTTGCAAAAGTAAACATAAATATATATTGAAATGTAATGATATTATACATAATAAAAGTATTAAATATACATTGTAATTTTGTAAATAATTTATTATTAATAAATAAGTTCGTTTTTTCTTTCAAATCAGCTGGCGGTGCGCACATGCGCAGAGGATAACTGGCGAGACCTTTCTACACTATAAGATATAAATACTAAACGTTCCACATAACACGCGTGCTGCCACGACATGGCACGCGAAACAGCACTCGTACAGGGGCCTTTCTACATATGTGTGTTCTGTGTGTTCCCAACAAAGACAGATAGATCTGTTCCGTTTATGTAAGACAGAGACAGACATAGAGAGAAGTTGTCTAGACAGACAGAACACACATATGTAGAAAGGACCCAGCACGCGAAACAGCCCTCTGTACTCTATTGGAGTCACAGCCTAAGTATGTAAGTATAGCACTCAGTCCGCAACTTTAGCAAATATTTCGACGTGATGTTTCGCACGCCTCGGCGCGTTATCGGGCACGCCGCGTCCGTGCTCTCGTGCACTCTATGTATCGCGGTGGGTGTAAGCATATATATACTTACACATACACAAACGGAACCCTATTATAGCAACGCCGGTCCCCTCCCAGGTAACATTCGAAACACGCGTCGCAAGGCGACAGGGGTGTGCTCACGCATTGGTACCTATAGATGAACCTACATACTCCCCCGCAACGCTCGGAAATCAGAGCTCCATCATGAGAAGAGCAGAAGCGCGCGCGATGGCCTGGCCACGCCTCGACTTCTCCTCTCTCCCCTGACCCACTGCGCGCCCCCGCTTCCGCCGCCACAACTATACAGCGCGCGCGCGCAAAACTCGGCCAATCGACGCGGCGTTCACGGCCACGTACGTGTAATCGCCACCGCCACCCCGCCGCCGACGAATTTTTAGCTCGCGCGCGCGCACACACACACATATTATACGAGCGCTTGCATATACAAAGTGCAGTGGCAGCAGCAGCAGTCAGCCAGCCAGCAGCGGTTCGCTACTTTTTTTTTTCCTATGCGAATGTAACCTCGGGCTCGCGCGCGCGATCAGTTTTCCTCATCCCGCGCGACTGTCAAGTGTGTGCATCGTGCGAGTGCATATCAAGCTATAGGAGCCAGAGAGAGCGCGGACGTTTTTCTCGAGGCATCGATCGTAGGAGGCTGATTTCCGAGGCGTGTGTGTGTCTGTGTGTGTGTGTTGTGCGCGCAGCGAAAAGATGTCGAGCGAGAGCGTGAAAACGGTGAGTAAAATTTTCTTGGATTTATGTACGTATATAGGTACGCACAGCAGGGTTTCGCGTGTGATTGTCGCCGTTGCCTGCCGCGCTGACGCATACTTACTGACCGCGCGCGGCGTCTTTGTTTCCTCCGCAAGGGAGAATGAATAAGTAGGAATTCTGGCAGCGTGAGGCGATACCGTCGTACTACTTATAGTCGCACACGCTGGGCGCCGTTGTCTCTGGTGGGGGGTTTTTAAATTTCTGGCCATTGCGGAAGTTTGCGGTTAACGGGAAACCCCGGGGGCGCCGACACAGACGCCGAAAAGCTTCGATCGCCCGACTCGGAGTATCCTTACATTCTACCATTCTAGTCTCGTGTGCGTTCTTCACACCCGCAAGTTCTGTATATATATATATATATATCTATACTGAGTCTCCTCGAGTACACTCGTCAAGATGAACTCACGCAAGGTAAATCGGAGTTTCGGAGCAGGAGAGGAGAGCTGCTTATAGAGAGCGAATGAGGCTGAATGCGTTAATTCTACTTACTCGCGACGGCGGATCAAAAAGTGTATTTGTGGGTCAGCCGTGAAATAACAAATTAATTGTCTTGCGAGATCGCACATATAGTTAGCTCCGAGTTTTGTTTACAAACGGCTTAGTAAACTTTTTATTTGTGCGCCGGATACGGGCGGTATGTGCACAATCGTGGTTGTATTGATTTTTTTTTTCGGAATCACGCGTTCAAACCGAGCTGATATAATGATATATCTTGGTTTATAAAGAAATTCTTTGTAAAGTGCATTTATTTATCAAATTTAACTGATAAAATTATCAAGATATTTGTCTGCTAAATATTTTTAAAATGACAAAGCAACTTTGATTTTCTGTGCCAGCCTTTAAGAGAACAAAATTTAATTAGGTGTATCTATATCAGTAAAGCCATCTTAATAGATTTAATTTATATGGTACTGTGATACTGTTAGAATGTACATACATTGCTCTAAAAGGCCACAAGTCATTTCAATGCATGCAGGCAGTTTACTTACAGTTAAGAATATCAGCAGTGTATCAGATCGTCTTAACACATCATACGTTCTAAATTTAATTTTCTCAAGCTGTTCTATTTTATTTGAAAGAGCAGTAGATTGTTTTACATGTATAGTATAGGGTTAATAATTTAATTGTTGGAAATGATAGATATTAAAATACAATTTTAAATATTTATGAGTTTATAATTTAAAAAAAAAAATTTTATTTTTAGTTTGCTAGCCTAGAAACACCTGGCTATGTAGGTTTTGCTAATCTACCAAACCAAGTACATCGAAAATCTGTGAAAAAAGGTTTTGAATTCACATTGATGGTTGTTGGTGAATCAGGTCTTGGAAAATCAACACTTGTCAATAGCCTTTTTCTTACTGATCTTTATCCGGAGCGTGTTGTCCCAAACGCAACAGGTAGATATTATTAATTTTTTCAATTGACTTTTAAAAAGACAATGACTTATGACTAATCCTTTTTTGTCATTTTATTAAATAGCAATCGTTGAACTTTCTAGTAAGTACAGAAGAAATGCCTTCTTAAAAAGTTATTTGTTTTCATTATGAACACAAATTTTAATCAATGTAGTTTTTTTCTTGTAATTTTTATGTATACTAGATGTTTTAAAATTTATTTTAGAATTTATTTAGTTTAAAAATGTTCTTTATTCAATTTTACACTTTGATTAATTGATATATATATATTAGTGAAATTATTTTTTAGTAATAGAACACTTACCACTTGATTTTATTTTAAAAAGGCATGTGTATTTCTACATTATGTGTACTAAATGTATATCACTGTGTCTATCCAATTAAATATAAAATTTCCATTTAAAGTTTACACTATTTTATACACATATTGTTTTATTATAATCATAAAACATTTTGATTGATTTGAATGTTATTTTTTGTGTAATATGTGTTTTTTTCTCTATTATTTACTTCTTATTCTTTGTTATAGAAAAAACAAATCAGATAGTGAAACTTGATGCTTCCACAGTAGAAATTGAAGAAAGAGGTGTTAAGCTTCGCCTGACTGTGGTGGATACACCTGGATATGGAGATGCTATTGATAACACAGACAGCTTTAGAGCTATTATTCAATACATTGATGATCAGTTTGAAAGGTTCTTAAGGGATGAAAGTGGTTTGAACAGGAGAAATATTGTTGATAATAGAATACACTGCTGTTTCTACTTCATTTCTCCATTTGGACATGGGTATGTATATTTTTTTTTATTTACATAACTAGTTATATTAAATGTGCTTTTATACTAACACAATATCTGCATATAAAATATTAAAAAATTTTCATTTTAAATAAAAAATTTGTATTATTTGAAGGCTTAAACCACTGGACATTGAGTTTATGAAGCAATTGCATAATAAAGTTAACATTGTGCCTGTAATTGCCAAAGCTGATTGCCTTACAAAGAAAGAAATGCTGCGTCTAAAGAAACGTGTGTTGGAAGAAATTGATGAAAATGGAATAAAGATATATCCTTTACCAGACTGTGACAGTGATGAAGATGAAGATTACAAAGAGCAAGTAAAGCAATTGAAGGAAGCAGTTCCCTTTGCAGTTTGTGGGGCTTCATCACTTTTAGAAGTTAAAGGACGAAAAGTTCGTGGAAGACTTTATCCATGGGGAGTTGTAGAAGTGGAAAATCCAGATCATTGTGATTTTATCAAACTTAGGACTATGTTAATGTAAGAACATGTTCCATTTGAGATATAATTTCATAACTAATTTCTTTTTTCAGCATAAATTTTTTAGTTATTTAATAATACTAAATATTATACATAATTTTTTTATTTAGCACTCACATGCAAGATCTGCAAGAAGTTACCCAAGAGGTGCACTATGAAAATTACAGAAGTGAAAGATTGGCTAAGGGAGCACCAGTTCCACCACGCCGTCAAACGTAAGTTACTTTTTTTTAAATAGTTTCATCAGGTTTTCTCCAAATAAATTGATATAAACTTTAACATATATAATTTACAGTGTAACAGAAAATGATAAAAATAAGGAAGGTTCTGAAAAAGATAGAATTTTACAAGAGAAGGAAGCAGAGTTAAGAAGAATGCAAGAAATGTTGGCTGCCATGCAAGCTCAGATGCAACAACAGCCATAAACATTGTATACCAGGTGCCAAGGAAACAATGCAAAAAATAAGAAGAATCTCTGTGGTTTTCTAGATAGTCTATCTGTACGAAGTCTGAGATTAACAAAGGCAATCCAAATTTATTGCATTGCCCGCGTTTTCAGTCGAGTCTTAAGTGCATCAACGATCAACCATTTCCTCGTGATATACTTCATACCTCAGTATTTTTCTTTTTTAAAAAGAAGTTATATCCTTAGCAAGAAACATGACAAGCAATTCACTCTTAATTGTGTGGTTTCTGCGAGTCACAATACTTACTACAAACAAAAACAGCGAAACCTAAGAAGTGCCTTGCAGTCATTCTTGATAACAAAATTTTTTAGTCTTTTTTTTTTTATACTTTCGTATTCAAAAATTTTGTAAATCAAAAGAGAACGTTTTTTGAACAAAAAAGATCTTTTTACACTTCGAAAAAGCCAAAAGAATTGTAGAAATTAGGACTCGAATGGAAGAGAAAAACCAAATCCTTCCGCAAACTTCCAAATATACGTATTTTAAGTTTTCTGCAATGTAAAAAGAATATAAGAAAAACTATTTTACAAATTTAATGTTTATAAACCCAAAACGAAGATACGTCGCTGCAAACGTGCGTATATACAAATATATATTTTCATAACGAACGTGCTTAGCAGACGACGCAAGCGTTGTGTTTTGTGTACTAGCAATATTTTTTCATTCTTCTTTTTAGTATGGATGGATTGGTTCGAAGAAAACAGAAATTTAACTTTCTTTCGAATCAGTATAATCTTGTTGTGAATCAATTGTAACATTTTAATACACAAAGTATTTGTTTTAATATGACTGTATTGTACTATTTATACACATTTTTACATAAAATTCGAAAACGAACATTATATTGTAATACAATATTTAAACTTTGCACTAAGATATAAAATAGTTATAATATAACTTCACTGTTGTGAAACAAAGAATGATTTTTAAATTGCTCAAATTGTGTAAAAATAGTCCATCCCTACTTAATTTCTATAACATCGAGAATTAATATTCCAACTTAATAATTCCAGACTTAAATACATGTAAGGAAAAGTTTTGTAAAATTTTACTTGTTAGATATGTAACGAACTCTTTTTTATTAATATTTTATACAGACTTCTCTGACTGTCAACCGGCTGATGTCTTAAGTTATAGACAATTTTACACGTGAGCGTTGACAATTTTTTTACAATTACTTTTTTACATATCGAGATTTGATGATGAGTGAAGAGCTACAAGCAATTTTTCAGGGCTGTGTGCAGCTCAGGATCTGTGCATATAATAGTCTATCGCTGTAGAGAAGGCCGCGAAGCCGGCCGCACCGATTATACCTGCCTTCACGCCGGCTAGAAGGCAAAGACAATTTTTTGATATATAAAAAAATCGAAACAATAAATATATAAATATTATGATCTTTGCTGTTTTATAACTTACCTCTAAGACCTATAAGGCCTCCTGTTAATCCTCCAGCGTATGTACCATTTTTCCAGTCACTTTTACCTCTATACTGAAATTTCATTTAAAAATTTTTTAATTTTATAAAATGTAATAATTTTTATTTGTATTGCAATTTTATTATCAAATAGTTTCAAGTTAATATACAAATTGAATGATGAAGAATGTAGATATTTATACATTAATTTTATTATCTGATATAAATTTAAATTAAATTAAAAAGAAAATTTGCCATTTACTTACAGACTCTATCCCACATTCAACACCTGAAAATAGAAAGCCTATAACAGCAAAATTTTTTGCATATGATAAAGTTGTAGTTTTCATTTCCTTAAAAATTTCACGAGCTGTTTGTTGCTTTTCAACAGCAGCAACATTTGGATTCACACTCGACGTAAATAAACCTAATGCAGCTCCAAGACCAAATCCTGTCAAGTAATTAACACATCACCATGAAAATTCATTCAAAAGTATCATTTTATCTAAATAATAAAATTCTTTGTTTTTAAATTTGTTTTTCATTTAGGTATTCATTTTTTTTTTTTTTTTTCTCCAAAAGAAAAATGACTAAATTTCTATAATTTATTACATGTGTAAAAAAAATTTAATACTTAAGGATATTATTATTCAATTTTAATAAATTTAATCATTTTCAGAATTTTTTAAGTCAATTATTAAATATTATTTCAAAAATTTGTTTCTTTAAACAATAGTCTCAAGAAGTTTACAGTAGGTACATCTATTTACATCTATTTTTCTTCTAAAATATTAAATTTCTTGATTTACTCAGCACATTTTGGGCTATATTGACTATTGATAAGTAGTAAGAAAATGAATGACTTACCTAGAACACAGCTCATTATACTTTTGAAAGCACAGCTTTCCATAAAGCTTTCAATAGCTTTTTCTTCATTTGTTTTTATATAGCCACCACCAATAGATCTTGGTATTATAATGTTCTCTCGAAACCTTTGTTGACTACCAATAAGGTATACTGCTATTTTATCCAAATCCTGATTATACATAAAAACTGATTTTCTTTCTGGGTTTTGTGGTGGTGGTGGTGGTGGGGCAGGAGGTGGAGGATTGGCTGCATTAGAGCCCAAGGGATTATAAAAGTTCATCATTCTCTATTACTAATACTTTCTCACTTGTAGTATAATGTAGATCTTTCACTCATGGCATTTTCTTTTATTTAACAGTCACTTCTGAAAGTGTAAATAAATAACTTCTTTTTGGTACACATTAGCACTTAAATATATTGTAAATATATTACAATGTCTAATCATTTGCTATATTTTTATGACGAATAAATTATTCTTTGTTAAAATACATTTTTAATACAAAAGTTTTAAAAAACATTAATCCATAACCTTAAATTTATATTCAAACAGTTTCAAAGTATTGTTAATTTTCATCATAAAAAATATTATATACTTAAAAGCAGTTTTATTACGTGCATGATTCGTTGTTGTCACACTTATAACAGCGTCAATAAATTATCAGAAATTGTCAATGAAATAACAAAACCCGCCGAATCAGCTGGTCAATACCGCATACTCGCGTGTAAAACTATATACAGTATACACACGTGCATTGGTGGAGCACTGCGGAGCAGTCCGAGCAGACAGTTCTATTTATTTCTATACCAACATTTATGTCGCGCGCAAATTCAAAGCGGATTAATATTCCATTACTGGAATATCAATTGAAATTGTATTATTATTAATTATAACTAAAGTATTTAACTCAAGTTTTTGATTTTAATTTATTTCTAAAAATCGATTACAACGTTGACATTATTATAAAATGTACTTAAGAATTCTTAAAACCTACGCGTAACAATCAATGTATTTATTCGATTCGTATTTTAAAATTAAAATTTCAATTAAGTATTAATTACAAATCAAATTCAACGTATTACTTTTAAATTAATAAATTAAAAAAAAAACTGTTTCATATACATAAATTCGATGGCTTTTTTTTTTGTATCTAAAAAAGTGAATGTATATTGATATACTTGTCAATACATATATGCAATTGCTACACCACAAAATGTATTACTAATTTCTATTAAAACTATAACAAGACGGCGAACATGCGGGATCGAGAATCAAACTCGGAATGGGAAAGGAAATCGTCCAGTGTATCATTCATGATGGAAGGCTTAACAAACAAAATTAGTAAAATAACCAATATCTTAACGATAATTTTATCAACAATACAATATAACCTATCCAACGAAATCACAATCCGCGATTATAGGTAGCGACTTCGCAACAACGACAGTACAACGGGCGTCCCAGATGGACGCATTATGCATCGAGAACCAGACGAAAATCTTCGCCTCCATGTGCCCGGATGAGATACTCGACTTTTATGATAACTACAATACCAGGACCTACCAGACCACTTTGATGCTCGGAGATGTATCAGGCATATATCAATCCTTTTGGAATCCCCATTTATTTCTCCTATACACAAAGCTTTTATAAATATTAACGGAATAAAGGGTTCACCGAGATGACGGAGAAGTACACCAAGTCGGGCAAAGGCGGCCCGTCGAAGCTGACCGAGACGTTGAATAGCTACATCGGCGCGATGGTACAGGAGATCCTGTCGCACAACGGCGACGTGCTCAAGTTCTCCGGGGACGCGTTCATAGTAATGTGGAAGCTGGAGAACGGAGGCGTCATGCGTGACATCGCCAGCGAGGCTATCAAGACAGCGTGCATCATACAGAAGCATTTTGGCACTTACGAGACAGACATCGACGTCACTTTAAAAGGTTTAGTGTAGGGTCACTTCACCAGTGAATGAACGAATAAGGAAATTTCAATTTTTGTTATTTAGTTAAGAGAATTATAAATGGATTAAAAGCAAAAATCTTTTTTAATTAGTATTTTTAAATCTTGAAACTATACGTCAGTACAAAATTTTAGATAAAGAATAAAAGTAGAAATTTTGTTTAAAAGAAATCTGTAAATATCTCCTAAAAACCAGTAAATGAATACGCGATCTTAGTATCTAAATACGTTTCGCCAGCGAATGAATACTTCGTCGCGCGGTACGAAGAAAAGCCAACTTGGAAGATACAGGTGAAGAAAAGCCAAAAACGCGTCTAAAACGAAGAAAAGCCAGTTTGGGTCCTCCCAGACGAAAAAAAGCCAGTTTGTACCCTCCTAGACGAAGAAAAGCCAGTTTGACTTCTCAAACGAAAGTAACATTTAGTTGGTATCTTATTAAGATAAGATAAAGATAAAAAGATAACCAAAAAGATTAAAAATCTTTTTAAAAAGATGATCAGTCAAGATAATAAGATAACTAGTAATTGATTAGATGCAGTCAGTTGGGGGATTTTACCTCCGCAGGAACGGCGCAAACTGGCTTTTCTTCGTCTGGGAGGGCGCAAACTGGCTTTTCTTCGTCTAGGAGAACCCAAACAGGCTTTTCTTCGTCTTAGACGCGTTTTTGGCTTTTTTTCGCCTGTAACTTCCAAGTTGGCTTTTCTTCGTACCGCGCGACGACTTCGCTAGTGAATAAACACTCAATAGCGGCGATTTTATGATTTTATTCTTAACAAGATAATTTCTTTTATGCAGAATCTTTATGTAAAATGAAATAAAAATTTTTAAAGATTCGAAAATTATCGTCATGTTAGATAAACAATACATAGAAAGCTTGATATTTTCATATATTTAAAGAAAATGTTCGTTAACATGGTGACTGTTTGGATATTGGTGAAGCTACCCTAGATGTTTTCAAGCAAGGTTCATAACGTTTCTCGCGAATTATTTAGTATGTTTATAAACACACTATTATGTAGAAAATAGATTGCAAAAAATTCACCATTTCGTGATAATTATTTGCAGTGAAATTGGCTATCGCGTCTGGAAAGACTTATTTTACATCAATCGGAGATCCCTTGACATCATCGTACTACATAATCACTGGAAAGCCTGTTTGGGATGTAAAATCCGCAGAGGCATTATGCCGGTACACCCGTACTTCAACACGACCATAAGGAGTTTTTCATAAAATTCTGATTGTTCGTTAAATTTTTCAGCGGAGGCGACATTCTTGTAGCCTCGAGCTGCTGGCAATGGGTCAATCCAAACGAGTACATCTACGAAATCCTGCCCGATGGCATACACACTCTGATTATCTCTCTGTCGGTCTTGTGGGAGACCACGAAGGAGCAGTACGGCGATGGCAATAGTGAGTGAAAATGCAAAAGTCACTATATATACGAGGAAAACCAAAATTCATTTCAACTTTAGGCGTCCCCAAAACCAGTCAAAATTTTTTTTGACAGACAAGGCACACCTTTCAGACGCGGTTTTCTTCTTTCTTATGTCACATACGAGAAAAATCGTGTATAATTAAAAACGTCTTTGTCTCACTTTTTTTTAAAGGTTGAATTTTTTGAAGAAAATAGTAGAAAAAGCCCTTTTCTATAAACCTTTAAACCATTTAGTCCAAAAATGTTCTACTCAAAGTTTCAAAAAAGAAATTGAAACTAGAAAGAAAGAGCTTTCATTTCCTTATTTGTAAATTAAAAAATGTTGATTCCTTCAAAACTTATAAGGGTTTGAAATCGAAAAGTCATAAAAATGCTTTCAAAATCGGAGCTGCCGATTCCTGCGATTTGTGCATTTTTATGCCTATTCGACATTCAACTTTAAACCCTTATAACATTTGAAGGAATCAACATTTTTTAATTTTGATCAAGGGAATGAAAGCTCTTTCTTTCTAGTTTTAATTTCTTTTTTAAACTTTGAGTAGAACGTTTTTGGGCTAAATGGCTGAGGATTAAAGAAAAGTGCTTTTTCGCCATTTTCATTAAAAATTTCAACCTTTATAAAAATGCGAGACAAAGACGTTTTTAATTGTACACGATTTTCCTGTACAATTTGTGAGATAAGAAAGAAAAAAAATTGCGTCTGGAAGGTGTACCTTCAAAAAAAATTTTGACCAGTTTTGGGGACGCCTAAAGTTGAAATGAATTCTGGATTCCCTCATATATCGACACTCTCCGTACATTCGGCAAATAATTGTACCCCCATGATGAACATTTATAGTGGTGAACATAAGCGAGTCTAGCTCCGACTTGAATTCCATTGCTTCGGATTCGCCGAGCGGCGGGCCAACGTCCACGTCCTCGTTCTTCTACCGAGAGTCTGTTGTCGACGGTCAAAGCGAAACTAATACGGATTATAGCCGTAAGTGATGGTTCATATATGCAACATAGCTTTTATAGAAGCCATAAAGCTTATATACGCGACGTAGTGGTTCAATTACACATAAATCTTTAAGGAGGTTGGTTACCAAAATAAAAAAGATAAGATCATTCCAAAAATATAATATATTGTTCCTTGATTGATTTCCTATAAGTGTGCGAAATTTCTGATCGTTTGTCAATTCGGTTATGAAATTATTCAACTTCAAAGTTCAACTTTCATACACCGGTTCTTATGGAAGTACCTTGATGAAATACAGAACACTTACTGGCAATACAACAAATAATATACAGTAGAATGTTTATACGAAATCTGAACGCGATAGACAATTTCGATTCCGAGTACTGCGGCAAAACGTAAACACATCATGATCGAAGTTCGTTGGCTACGGGAGGGAGTGCGCGGTGCGAGGGGATCCCCTCCCCACACCCCGCGCGCTGGGAGCAACCTCATTAACCTTTAGAGGGCCAGCCTGACTTATATAGTAGCGGCCACAAATGTATTTCGTGGCACTTTTATGTGACCGGCTACACCCAAGTTTTTCTTGTATATCTTTACCCGCTGAATCCAAAAAACTTGGGGGTTTTATCGAAAAGTGGTGCTATTAATTGTTATTAACAATTTTTTAAAACAAATTGTAAAATGCAAAATTTTGTTCCGAAAATACTTTCTTTAGGTTAACTGGCACATTCTGAACAAAAAAGTGCTTATAAACTTTAACGTAAAACCCTTAGTTTTTGAGATATTTGCACCTAAAGTTTGTAAAATCGCATTTTTTGCTAAATTCAACCGCTTGTTATTTTGACGGAATACAGCGAATTTTTAATTTTCAGGGCTCAAAATGTTTATCAAATAATTAATTTTGCAAATATATTTATTCGACTTTAAGGTTTCAATAGTATCGGTTTCTGAAGAGCCCTGCAGACCGCGCAGTTAAGGGCGCTCGAACGCTGATTTGACGCCCTCGCGTGCTTGAGTCGGTACTATCGATGGTCTTCAGGGTTCTCCAGGAACCGATACTATTGAAACGTTAAAGTCCAACAAAAATTTTTGCAAAATTCATTGTTTCACGAACATTTTGATAAGGCCTTCTCCAAAGTTATTTTTGTTTTATATTTATAGATGTTTGTTTATTACAAATTTATGACAAAGGACAGAGTTTGTGCTGTAGCGAACGATTATTTAATTTTCACTACACCTAGTTCGTCCGAAAGTGGTAAAAGCAGCGCGAGCTAAATTGAACAACGAGCTCCGAAGCTACATGCTCAGACCGGTCATTCGCTCGGTCGAAATGGACGAACCATTAGAGTATCTGACAGAGATAAGACAAGTGGTGATAGTGTTTGTCAATGTCATTACCGAGGACACAAACCGAAAGACGCTCATTAAACTCGTTAACGCGACGTTTTCCTTCGTCTGCAGGTGAGCGAACGATTTATATGCACCCTATTTTTAATATAAAAAGTCATTAAAATTGAATGATTTCATATATAATGACTTTAAAGTTTATTAGTGTCTGCGTATTTACCTAAAAAAAAATATATATATATATATATATATATATATATATATATATATAGAAACACACCAACTGTGATCATATATATCGTTTTAAATGTTGCTTGGACGGCGACCTTCAAAGAACTGTCAAAAATACTATATATGCACCTTTCCATATAATAACTTATTAATAAATATCATAAAATTCAAGTAAATTTAGGATTTATTCCATTGTAATCTAACAAATGTAAATCACATTGCCAATCAAAAGAATTTGAAGACTTTATCACGTATTCTACACATTTTATATTACTACATTTTATTAAAGTGTTTGCATAAGTGCGTTGCCAATATACCCATAGTACTTATAAACAACCCAAACGAATTTAAAAAAAAAAAATTTTCATTCACCATTCCGATATCAGCGTCGTAGCCGACATGCAGGGCTGCGTGAACAAGACGTCGCTGTTCGACAAGGACCTCATCTTCCTCTGCATCTTCGGCCTGCGGGGCGACAAGCACGAGCTCGAGTCGCAGATCGGTTTACGATGCGCCTCCAAGCTCCGACGTGGCCTCGTGCGCTTCGAAAAAGTCAAGTCCGTCACTGTGGGCGTGACCACCGGCATGACTTATTGCGGCGTCGTCGGCCACGTGCTCCGACGCGAATACACTGTTATCGGCATGGCCGTCAACAAGGCTGCGAGGCTGATGTGCGCCTATGTCAATAAGGTTCACGTTTTTGTTTAAAAAAAAGAAAAATTATTGAATTGTTGGAGGAATGAGGATCAGAGGTTTGGTTTTGGTTGTAGGTGGTTTGCGACAGAGAGAGTTTTCTCCTGTCGCATCTCGAGGCGAAGCATTTCATTCTTCAAAAAGCGAAGGTTCTCAAGGGGATAACGAATGTTGGGCCTGTTTACGAGTTTTCGGAGCAGTCTATGTAAATATTCCGAAGTAATTTAATATATTTTCTTTTTGCCTTACCCATCATGATTCTATAATTCTATGATTCAGGTCTTACGAGAGTGAATTGATAATCAACAAGTATCCGATTCTTGGACGCGACGAAGAGCTCCACGTGTTTCGCAACATGCTGGGAAGAATGCTCGAAGGTCACGAATGCCAGGAATACACTGAGGGAGACTGCGAATTCTCTACCAAAGAAAATATTCTAATTATAAGGTAATTGCCCGCGCAAAAAAAAATTTGTGGGCCATTTATTGCCCACAGTGTTGGACAAGTATGGGCAATATATGGGCCATTGCAAGCCATATTAGAGCAATATATTAGAATCGGGCCATAGTATTTCCACCAGTATCCCATATAGTTCCCATATTAGTCCCATATTTTTAATTTCATGAGATCCATTAACAAAAAATAAATAAATAAGCGTAAAAAACAATCCTATTGTGCATGTACTGTGACTGTAAAATTATTATAAAAAAAAAAATCTTTGAGTGGATTCGAATCTCGAACCTTTGAATTATTAGACTTGCTCGCTACCGACTGAGCTATTTAGTTATGTTTATATCAAAAAATCAAATGGAGGTTAATACGTGAACGACATCATCATTCGTTTCAGATTACAGCCTAGATAATCTCCATTTGATCCTTTGATATAAACATAACTAAATAGCTCAGTCGGTAGCGAGCAAGTCTAGTAATTCAAAGGTTCGATCGTTCGAATCCACTCAAAGAATTTTTTTTTTTTTTTTTATATATTTTACAGTCCCACTACATGCACAATAGGATTGTTTTTTACGCTTATTTATTTATTTATGTTGTTTTTTTTATTAATGTTTCTCATGAAAATAAATATGGAACTAATATTGCAACTATATGGGAACTATATGGGATACTGGTGGGAATACTATGGCCCGATTCCAGCCCGAATTCGGCTCAGGCGCCGGGGCCGAATATCTTCCATATATTGCTCTAATATGGCTTGCAATGGCCCATATATTGCCCGTACTTGTCCAACACTGTGGCCAATGTATGGCCCACAAATTTTTTTTTGCGCGGGTGGCTAATATATTGATAACGATCTGCATTTGCAAGTAATACTTCGTTACAGAGCTGAGCCGAGAATGGGTAAAACGAGAATACTCGAAGAAATGACCAACATAGCTCCAAGTGAAACACCAGTTAACTTTATATCCTTGGCACCCAATGACAATCAAGTGCGCAATATAATTTTTGCTAATCTAAATATACTCTAATTGCAAACAAGCCACACAAACATTTTTCAAACTTCCTGCAGCTGCCATACATCCTGCTCCGTCTGATATTCTACGCGCCGTTGGAGATCACCGAAGCCTCTCATCTCAAGGAAAAGCAAAAAAAACTCTCGGCATTCTTCAAGGACAAGGACCAGTCTTCTCTGTGCGTTCTGAACCACGTGTTCAACGTCAATTTCAAGATATCGACCGAGTACACCGAGCAGATAGACCAACGCGAACGGAAACGTTTGCTGAAGAAACTAATAGCAAGGTTGACGAGGCGTTGCTTCGATGATGTGTGGGTCGTGATTGTCGACGACGCCGAGCTTGCCGATGATGAGTCGATCGGACTGATGCACACCGTAGTCAAGCAGAGAAGGATACTGTTTGTACTGGCGTATGGGAATAAGCTGTCCAAGGATTATCCGATACCACAGAGTATGGTGAATGATGCAAAGGTGAGGTACTTGTATTCCGAATTGGACAGTTCGCATTTTTTGTACGAATTATTCTTACACATAACATCCATTGATTACTGATTTATAATAGATGATTGATCTTGGGGGTCTTGACAAATGGTTCCACGCTGCGTTAGCTTGTCAAGTGATGGATGTTATTGCCATACCAGCCGATCTTGAAAAGTAATTTCATTTTATTTGAATACGACGATTAAATTTTTTTTAATACCTACCTATAACTTTAAAATAATTAACATGAATCCTGTTTGGTAAAAGAGTAATCCAGGAACGTAGCTCCGGAAATGCAGGATGGATAGAGAGCTACTTGATCAGTCTGCTGCAGTCTACGGGTATTGCCTTGAAAATTTTAACAAAGACCGAAATACAGAATATGGGTCTAGTAAGGCCACCGAGAAATATGCTGGAGAGGTTTGTTCTTATTCACATAAATTTTTACATTTTCTAAAAAACATGAGTAAGTTCCTTCTCATTGTCTGCATACAGACTACCAAACGAGTCAAATACCAAATTTGGGGGAGAAACGTCTCAAGACAAGCGCAACAGCGGATGGGAAATGTATCAAACAAGCTTTAAAGTACTGAGATATTATACTATTATTATCGGTCCCATTAAATATGATGCAAACTTGTGTTTTTAAAGCATTATAATTGCAGGAGAGTAGCGCAGAAAATACTGACGCAGAAACGGACGAAAAAGTTACTTATCCCGTTTGCGTACTGACTACGAACTTCATTTTAGAAGATGTTGACACTGAAGCCACAATGGATAGTGAGTGAAAGTTTGCATTTAATATAGTAGTATATAATTCTTACCCACTCGCAATAAAGGTTGTTGACCAATTTTGTCACTTTTGCAGGTATTCTATTAAAGCTGTACGATTCGTTAACACCTTTAGATCAATTGCTATTAAAATGCGCAGCAGTATTGGGCGAAATCGTCGATCGGAAAATGTTGGAACAGTTGATGCAAGGGATTGGACAGCGTGAAATTGGCCTTTGTAATTGCACTTTTAGCCAGAAAATTCACTTAAAGCTGCACAAGTGAATTAAACATCAATACAAGATATATCATAAGCTGTATTTTTGCAGGTCTCGAGAAACTTTTCAATTTACGAATCATAGGTTGTGCAGTTGGAGATTTCAGTCGCAGTCCGGGACCAGTGCTACTATTCAAAAGGGTTCACGATCCCAACGCGAATATAGCTGTGCGCTGTGGCTGTAAGGGTATTGAAATACCGGGTACGTTGCATTAAAATTCCTTCTCTGAAGATTTGAATATATCAACTGGTCATCACAACTTGTTTTTACAGAGGTTCTTGCCGATTTGCCTTACTACGCATCCTGCGGTTTCATGAGATTCAAATTGGATATGTTTCGCGAAACTACATACAGGTAATAAGAGATTAGGAGATCAACAATAAAAAATACATTTACAATCACTATGACAGAATCCTCTTCTGAATAAAAATATTTGCATATATTCACAATAAATGAAAACCAATGGCAGACTGCTGACAGAAAACCAGAAAGTCGAGTTCCATAGCAAAGCATTGCGCTACCTTCAGCAGAGCACGCGTCGTTGCGACGCCTGCGGAGGCGGACAGTTCAATCGGCTGTTAGGCGAGTCGGCGCTCAACGAGGTCGGTAGAAAAAAGCAGCTTGCTACTGAGTCGAGTTCTAACGAGCAGGCCTCCGAGATCAGCCTCGCGGATGACGGTGGCAGAAAGTCCGAAGTTACGAGTACGGTTTTTACATATGAGGATGGGGATGCAAGTCTCCAGTTTAAGGCGATGTGAAATTCAAAATCAACCCAACTTAATTATTTAATAAATTAACGTTCGAACGTTTATTTGAAAAAAACAACGTCAGGCGCTTCGTATATGAGCATTTCCATGAGATACGCCCGTTTCAAAACTAGATCCAAATAATAAAAATAAAGATTCCTACTTACCGGCATTGAGGTTTTTATTTAATTAAATAAGTTCTGAGTAGGGTTTTGGAAAAACAACAACTTCAGGCGCTCCGTATATGTAAATCCTATACTCAAAATTTTTTTTTAGTGATTCTATTAATATTTGCAAAAGATGTAGATATTCCAAAATTATGTCGGTATTTCACATTACCTTAAATAAAACTTTACAAGATTATTTTCACTGCTTGTTTATATATAGTTCTAGTCATCGTCGCTTCGAAACATAAACATTTCGATCATGAATTCAGGTATTTTTGGAAAAATAGCGTCGTTTTGAATAAAACTAATTAAAGTTGAAAAAACGAGCTATACTAAAAAATATTAATCTGGTCTAAAACTATTAAAGACTAGAATCCGTAGATTTTAGACCATACGTTAAAATAAGGGTGCATTTAAAGAAGCTGCCAGGTTTTATTTTCAGGTAGTATGCATCCCTGGAACTCCCCTCGTTAGAATAATTTTTTGCATATCCAGTAATAGGTATATGATAAACGTATATTTTGTAGAAGCGGAGCAAAGTAGCACAGCCAGCAGTAACTTGTCGATATTCAAATCGTGCCGGCCGATCCAGAAGTCGCCGACGCGCACGTTTTCGCAGTTCGATTTTACAAATTGCGAGTGCAATCTCAGGCTGCTCACCGCTTATACTCATGTTATGGAGCATTGTCGTGGAATAGGTAAAGCATTATACGTACATGAGCGAAAACTTATATTTTCTTCATTCTTCTGTTATTTTATATATGAACACTGAGAAAAAAAGTTTTGTGAAAATTACCATACTGTCTCGTGAAGCTACCACACGGAGAAAAATAATATAGTAAAAATTACCATGTCTGGTTGTAAATGTGAGACAGACTCGAATTGTCAAAAAATTGCCTATGGTAAAAATTGCGATTAATTTATGACAATTTATCCTATATCGTAAAAATTACTATAAATTTACGGCAATTTTTTTTATATTTGAGTTTGTCTCACTTTTACAATCAGACATGGCAATTTTTACCACAACATTTTTCTCGTGCACAGTCTGCAAAGACTGCAAACAATCACCATATTTTATAATAAATTTGACAATATATAGTATAGTAAATTTTTCTATATTTCTATAGCAAATATACGGTTAGCTGTACGAGACAGTAAGGTAATTTTTACATACTATTAGAAATTTTGAATGAACCTTTTCCTCAGTGAAATGAGTATATTTCAGAATTTTAAATGCATTTTCTTATGTTAGGTGTAAGAGAGCTACTTTTGGTTGCTATACTGGAATTCATTGAGGTCTGTATTTCCACATTGAACATTCCACAAGCTACAAAATTATTAATCGAAGGCGACGAACTTATTGACTTGGTAACGATCTATGTTAAAAGTGTAGTTTATTTTTAAAATATTAAAGTTTCACAATTTATACATATTTTCATTCGAATAGCATATATACTCAGATATATGTAATGGGGGGGGGGTCCAAAGTTTAGACGACTCACTTGAAAATTAAAGTCAACTATAGACGTGCTCGGTTTCGATATAAGCTACTGCAGATTGTGCAAAATTTCGAAATTCTAAATTACGAAAATCATATTTTCGAATCTAACAATTCACCTACTGTCCAAAACATCGAATTTCATCGATACGATTTCAAAGCAAATATAACTTGTTTCTAATGATTTATTTCGAAATATGTTTATTGTATCCCTATTAAAATTCTATTAATGAAATTCGATGTTTTGGACAGTAGGTGAATTTTTACATTCGAAAATATGATTTTCGTAATTTAGAATTTCGAAATTTTGCACAATCTGCAGTAGCTTATATCGAAACCGAGCACGTCTATAGTTGACTTTAATTTTCAAGTGAGTCGTCTAAACTTTGGACCCCCCCTATGTAATAATGAAAAAATATTTGACCTTACAGCAAAGATCATTATTATTTGTGACTTTTGATCTAGTAACTTAATTGAAATTATACTTATATATCTTCTTGAATATAATACAACGAATTAAAATAATCTTCAAAAACTTTCCAGATCTATAACTCTCCAGAGGACGCCCTGATAATCCTGCCCTACCTCAAGGGCAAAATCCAGACGTTGCGAGGCCGCTGCTATCTCGAGAGCGGTCTCATCACAGAGGCGATGGCCTGCTTCGAGGAGACGCTCGTGATAATGCGCTACACCTTTCCCACGAACGCCCTGGCGATTCGCATGACGACCTCTTGCCAGCTCAGACGGCTGCAACTGACGCTGACGTGCTTGCGGAGGTTCAGGATCGGCATAGTCGAGGGTGACGCGGCCAATTATAACGACCAGTTCGCCAGTTGCCTCGCGCAGATGTTCATCGTTTACAGAGTGTGTGACTCATTGATCTGTTGGTGTGTGGACGGGCGACTCTGTAGTTGAATGTCGGTTGGGTATTGGTGAATTTTGAGATCGTAGAGCTACATAGCGGGTTAGAATGAGACTAGTCTACATGTTTTATTATAGTAGATAGTTTAACACGATATTATATTAATTATGATTGTGGGCTACGTCACTCAGTGATGTGATCATTTTAATTTTGAGAAATCTTTATGAATCCCTCCGAATGAAAAGAAAACAGAGTTTTTCCATTTTTCAATGTACAATCGATCCCTCCTTCCTTCCCTCGGAGCTACAAAATATTTTAATTTTTTCATATAAACTTTCTTGCAGATATTATTGTGTACAAAACATAATTATCCCTTGCAGCTAAAAGGAATGCAGAAACATGCTAGACTAGCTGCAATTTGGGGCCTGAACGTCGCTCTCGAGTCTTCTAAAGACTTTTTCGTCCTCTGTACGGCGTACGCAAACATGATGATCACCGCTCACGTCTTTCAATACAAGTAAGCACGTCGTAAAGATAGAATCTTATAGATTAAAGCTTTTTATCATTTTATATCTATTAATATCATTTTTTTCACAAAACATTTTCAGCAGAGTATCCATTTCTATTCTAAATGTATCCTATATTGCTCTATTAATTGATTGTTTTTTAATTGGAAACATATACCATAACCACATACAGATGAAGAATCTCTTCGCTGCTTCGGCATCTTTTAAATTTAGAATTTTGCTACTTTGATACTAGAATCTTAGATAGAATCTTTATAGACAACCTCATAACCATGATTATAAAACCTTATTTAGATCGATGATACCGCGTCTGGAGACGGACGCCATAAACCTGTGCAATCAGCGGCAGGACACAATCGAGCTGCAAGAGCTGAATGCCGTGGCCGAGCTCTACACGCGCATCTTCTTCTCGCGTTGGCTCCGGGGAATGACCGAGATGGCGACCAGCATCGGTTTCGTGGCCAAGCGAGTGTCGCATGCAATTAGGTCCATCAATCTAAAGTTGGTAATACTGCCGAGGCTCATACAGCTGCTGATCACCCAGAACCGATACGGCGAGGTCGTGTCGATGTTGCAGGAGTTGGGTATGAAATATTGTATAGTTCAAGAGTTTCAAACTTGTATAGCTGAATTATTTTATATTTGCCCTCTATTGTATAAAATATATTCATTCGCATTGCAATAAGCTATTATTGTTTTAAATATTTTCTATCCGTAAAGTGTTTCTTCAACGGAACTGTCGAATACTTGAAATCCAAGTCAGTATTTAATTTATATTGTACGAATACAATATACTTAAAATATTAAACGAAATTTTTACGGTAATCGTTAATTCTAGTGCGAAATGATTTCTTCACTTCGATAACTATATTAAAAGTATCAAATTCCTAAGTTTCGTTCCTCATCATACACATCATATCGATGGCTGAGCGAATGAAGAACGTATCTCGGCGCGAGGATGAAGAACGACGTATCTCGGCGCTTTTACGGCCAGTACACGGCCAGTATACGACGAAATACGTCGTTCTTTATCCTCGCACCAAGATACGTCCTTCTTCATCCTCGCGCCGAGATACGTCGTTCTTCATCCGCGCGCCGAGATACATTCTTCTTCCGCTCAGCCGTCGATATGATGTATCTAAGGCGTTAAAAAAAATAAAAATCATTATTAATTTCGAAATAGAATTCATCTCTCAAAATGACATGGATCAGTCCGGTCAAACCTGGTACTACTCTTTATGCGTGGACTTATTGCTTGAAGCTGGAATATCTCTTGTAACGCTCCGAGAGTGTGAGCAATTTTATCAACAAGAAAGTAGCAAAATTCTAAATTTAAAAGATGCCGAAGCAGCGAAGAGATTCTTCATCTGTATGTGGTTATGGTATGTTTCCAATTAAAAAACAATCAATTAATAGAGCAATATAGGATACATTTAGAGTAGAAATGGATACCCTGCTGAAAATGTTTTGTGAAAAAAATGATATTAATAGATATAAAATGATAAAAAGTTTTAAAATGTGTTAAAAAATAAAAGAAAGTAATAAGAAGTCATACAAAGTGTAAAAAAATTGAAAAAAAAGGATAATAAATGATAAAAAGTGATAATCTTTGTAGGAATTTGGACATTTTATCAATTTTTTCAATTTTTATTAAATTTTTGTATTTTTTAACAATATATATCAGTTTCTATCAATTTCCTATATTTTCTTGTAGTTGGTGAAAATCAAATGATATTATTAATCTTTTATGGATTAATATAAACATATTTTTTCTTTTTATGTTTGAATAATATTTTATCTGAATTTATGATTGTTACCACTAATATGTATGAGTTTTCCTTAAAGATAGACAAATTTTATTTTTTGTATTATTACTCGCTTAGCTTTTGATAAAAAATAATGTATTTAGATAAAAAATAATGTATTTAGATAAAAAATAATGTATTTTGATAAAAAGTAATGTATTTTGATAAAAAATAATATGTATTGATAAAAAAAGCAAAAATTTAATAAAAATAGAAAAGAAGTGATAAAAATTGATAAAATGTCCTAACTTAAAATGTCCTCACTTTTTTTCATGTTCTTACACTTTGCATGACTTTTTATTACTTTCTTTCATTTTTCAACACTTTTTAACACTTTTTATCATTTTATATCTATTAATATCATTTTTTTTCACAAAACATTTCCAGCAGAGTAAACATATGTTTGTTATTGTGTTATAAAAATAGGTATATAAGAATTGGCGATTGGGAAGCTGCCACCGTATGGAGAGACAGAAAAATTCGAGAAGTAAATTAATGCCAATTTTAAACTTAAAATAATACCAAGTATGCATTAAAAAAGTATATGTATTTACAGTGCGACGATGCGATTATGGACGAGTATACAGTAGCATCAGCTGTAACTGTATTGAAAAAACTTGAAGGTTTAATAATATGCTATGGTATGAACGATATTTTTAATGGGAAAATGACTACACAATTTTTTATAAAGTATGCATTTATATAAAAAATATTTTAGTTTTCAAATTAGATCATAAAAATATCAAGGATGCTCCACATATTCTTTCTGATATAAAGGGCACATTTAAAGTTATTGCAGATTTATTCAAAGTTGTAAAAACTATACAGCCTAGGTACGAATAACAATGGTATTTTTTAAACTGTTTACTAAGAATCATAAAAATGGCAATTATAGTTTCGAATTTTATTATTAAATTCGTTTTCATGCATAGTCAGTTTTTAAATTTCAGATATTTATTGATGAAAGCATATTACCACATGGTGAAATTCCGCACGAAATCCAGTTTATCGTATTTGCAAAAATCAAAGAGATCCGCCGAAGAAATAGGAAATGTTATGATATACAATTGGGCTGATCATTGCAAAAAGGTAGAAAATCTATAACATTGTAGATTTTCCAAATCGACTAGTGTTTTATAAACATTCCATCATCCATGTTATAAAATTTATTCAAGGCTTGGACGGGCCAATTGAGTGCAATTCAACAAGACTTTTGGAGAGAACAATGTACCATGGATAAACAAGTCGACTGGCACGAGGTAGACATGAAAAATCGAAAAATTTTACCTTACACGCTGCCACTACCAAGAAGTCGATGATACATTTTGAGTTTTTGCATTTTTAAACATTACATCCGTTTATATAAGAAAGTAAGAAGTACATAATTTTAATGTAAATAAATAACTAAGTAGTTGAAATAAATGTTAACGAATTAATTTAAAATAATCAGATTGTAATTTATATGGATTAAAATTTTTAATGACATAATATGATATATTATGCAACAAGGGCGTAAAAACGTATCCCCGAGTTGCATACGATGTTTTTTGCAACAATGTGCGAAAATTTGATTTTACGCACTAAAAATAGGGCGTAAAAGCGCATTTTACGCACTAAAAAAATAGGGCGTAAAAGTGCACTTTACGCACAGTGTTACAAAAATGACTGTATTTTCTCAATCGCGAAATATTGTTGGGGTTGAGAATTGGTCACATCAATAAAATTTGTTTACCATCGTTTGTTCACATGTTATAATGTAAAAAATGATATCATATAAAAATGTCGTTCTTAAAGTAACAAAAAAAAAATTCAATGAAATTCCAACATTGCAAAAGTAGATATCGCCAATTAAAAAAAATTCAACAAACAATATAAATCTTTTTTATTTTTGATCCGATTTAAAATTGAAAACTCATTTTTTTTTTCATGTGCAATTTCATATGGAGTTAGCGATGTAGAAATTGAAAAAATTTTAAAACCTGTAACGATATATCCACTTGTTTATAGGTTCGTACATTTTTATAAACAAATAGATGTATCTTTACAGGTTTTAAAAAATTTTCAAATTTTACATCGCTAACTCCATACGAAATTGCACAAGGAACAAGATGAGTCTTTCCAATTTTAAATGAGATCAAAAATAAAAAAGATTTACTGTTTATTGATTTTTTTTTTGGCAATGTTGATATTTCGTTGAAAAATTTTTTTGTTACTTTTTTTCTTATATAATATTGGTTTTACGTTATAATACGTGAGCAAACGATTCTAAACAAATTTTATTAATGTGACAGATTCTCGCTTGGTCTACTAATCAATATGGTAGCCTTGCGTCAAAATGCTAAGTCATTCATTTTGATCGTTTAGGGCGATGCTACGCGCAACAAAAATAAAATTCACAGATTAAAGCGCCGTCAAATTGTAAAGTCTAAAAGATGAATAAGAAAATACATTGTTACCTTTTATTTTTTAGTATGCATTTCATGTTGTGATTTTTAATGTAATGTTTTATCTAATCATCATTACCATATAAAATATGAATAGTAAAAGACTGCACCTACTTAATCTGCATAAAAATATGATTATCAATTCTATTAATGTTCAATTATATCAAGTTCAACACTTATGAAAAAAATAAATCTTTATGTAATTAATAATTATCTTGTTACGAAACCGAATAAAATGATTGAGATGATATTACGAATTTGTAGATGTTTGATTATAATAAAACTTTATGCCTTGATTATAATGAATAATTATATAATGTCATAATATACAGTTTAAAATAATACCTATATTATGAATATTGTACTTGAAGTCCATTATAATAACTGTTTTACGTTGAGCCACTTGTTGCTTATTTGTTTGTTGACCTCCCCGTCATCTCGCCGATAAGATAATCTTGTCTAGATGAGTACAAAGTCTACTGCTGTTCATTTGACGTGTTCCACAACTCCACAAGCTTCCATACACCACGCTCCATTACCACAGCCACGATTCTATAGTTCGCGCGTTTCACCACGTTCCAATTTTCTTATGAGGGTTCTACCTTACCGATTCTGAATGAGAAAAATACGTTTCGTAACCAACTATATGGGTTGCCAAACGTATATATTTTTCTCATTTTGAATTGGCAATAGTAATTGGAACGTGGTGAAACGCGCGAACTACAATTGTGGCGGTGGCAGCACTCAGCAGTGACGCAGCACTCAGCAGTCAGCACTCAGCACTGGCAGTGGAGCAGCGTGGCGTGAATTTTGAAGTTTGTGAACCGAACCTTTCAGTACGACGTCGGACGTCAGTGTGGCTGGTCAGACTCTGTAGTCGCGATATAATTCGATATCGAAATCTTCCACTATCTTTCTCTTTCTATTAAGTGGTAGTTTTAACATTTTATTGAAAAAATGTTCGTTAATTGTTCCAGAACGTTGAAATCCAACGTGAACGTAAGTTATCTTGATTCATAAATTACTTTACCTTGTACTATTTTTTTTATGTAGCATAACCTATAATTGTACTCTTGTTCTTAAATTTTTCTGTTGTGTACTAATATCAAGGACTGTTAATAATATTCAATATAAATCTTTCAGTTTACTTCAATCTTGCAAAGGCTTGAGTCAACACTGGTGATAGCGGAGCACAACAACGAAGCAGTCTCTCCAATTACTCAGAATGCTCTTACTGCAGCTAAAAAAATTGGTGGTGACATAACTGTTCTGGTCGCTGGAACAAAGTGTGGTCCAGTCTCTGAGAAACTCAGCAAGGCCAAAGATGTGGTTAGAGTACTGGTAGCTGAAGGTGATGCCTTCAAGGGTTTCACTCCAGAAGCTTTGACTCCGCTTGTTGTTGCTACCCAGAAACAACACAACTTTACCCATATTGTGGCTGGAGCAAGTGCTTTTGGAAAGGCTCTGTTACCCAGAGTAAGTAATTTACTTAATACTTCATATATTTAGTATTCAAATAATTACATTTTAATTTTGCGCTTACACGGAAAAAAGTCGGAAGCGCGGGTTTACCGAAATCGGGAGCGTCATGCTCCCAATCTTAAGGTAGCATGAGCGGTGGGTATCGTACCAAGCGGGGGCACCGGTGCACAGTGGGCTATAAAATGCAAAAAAGTATCAAAATTCTCGATACACTAAAAAAAATGAATATTTCTTGATTATTTTTGTGCAAATCGACAGTTTCAAACATTATCTTTAATATTTTTTTGATCGTTTACAGGATTATTTCATTTTACTGTAACTGTGGAATGCGTACAAGCTGAAACAATTGAAGAATCATTATTTTCGCTTTTAAAATTCGAGCTTTACTCGAAAAGTGGATAAATAATTTTTTTTTTGCGTGAATTAAAGTTTGGGACATTACATGGGACAGGTGCGAATAATAAATAATAATAAATAATAAATAAATATCCATATTTATTTAATTTTCAACACACACACACACACGCACACACACTTAGACACACACACACACACACACACACACACACACACACACACACACACACACACACACACACACACACACACACACACACACACACACACACACACACACACACACACACACACACACACACACACACACACACACACACACACACACACACACACACACACACACACACACACAGAGATACGCACGCATTAATGTATATATGTATATTTTATTTTATTTATTTATTTATTATATAATAAAAAGGAATTTTTTATATGTATTAAAATCGGCCAGAAAAATATTCTTACGCAACCTGTAAAAAAATATTTTTCTTAATAGGCTATATTATTATAATTTCATAATGATTTGATAAAAATAATAGTTTCATAATGTCAAAATTCTAATTGAATAATGTTTTTATCCACTTTTCGAGTAAAGCTCGAATTTTAAAAGCGAAAATAATGATTCTTCAATTGTTTCAGCTTGTACGCATTCCACAGTTACAGTAAAATGAAATAATCCTGTAAACGATCAAAAAAATATTAAAGATAATGTTTGAAACTGTCGATTTGCACAAAAATAATCAAGAAATATTCATTTTTCTAGTGTATCGAGAATTTTGATACTTTTTTGCATTTTATAGCCCACTGTGCGGTGGTCCTAAATAAATTTCAATACTAATTTTCTGCAAATTTTACTTATGAATGTGCAAAATCACTTGACAATGATCAAAAGGCAAGCTGACACCAAGTGTTTTTTTATGTATTTTTTCATGCTGAATCCGAATTTTGATGGTGGATTGTTTAAAAAAATCCGTCTTTATTTGTTATAAACAATTTATTGCAAAAATGTTAAAATTTCAACTTTTTTGTAATAAAAAAAAATACCATCGTATTCTTCAGGTCACTTTAAACAAAAGAGTCTGCTACAAGTTTTTCGTGAAAGTGCATTCCAAAACCGCAAAAAATTCTCAAAGTTTAAGAAAATGAGCGCGTGGGTACAATTTGGCGGACGGTGCACACTGGGGGCGAAAGGTTCAAAACCACTTAGAGGTCATAATTCTCAACCGAATTTGAAAATTTAAAAACAGAAAATTTTGTGACAAAATACCAAAGACCGCTACGAAGCCTAATTTTGAAAATATGAACCTATAAACCTAATTTGTGACCTATAACCCCAAAATTTACACTTGTGATTCCCAAAAATGCTATAAAACTTCAATTTATAAATCCTTGACACATGCTCTCTTAACCTTGATTCATAAAATTGGTCTACAGATTAAGTCTTGGGCCATTCTGTCAGAAATAGTGTATATTTTTAGGATATACATTGTATGTGGTTTAAATAACATTTTTCTCTTTTTTATAGCTGATTTTGGCCTCAGAAGCCACTAGGTGTAAGACCCCCTTAAGACTTATGAGGTTAGGGCTTATAGGTTTAGAGTTTATGAGTGCATGGCTTACTGGATCAAAGGTCAAGAGTTCACGAGTAAAGGGCTTACAAATTAAAGGTTTATCGTATTTTTGGGATTTGCAGGTCAAAAATTGAATTGATTGGTTGATATGATAGGATTATATGACTCCTTAGATTTATAGGTTAATTTTTTGGAAAATCAGGCTTCGTAGGCTCTTCGATATTTGATAACGAATGTTCCTAAGCAAAAATTTTGAGATTCCGTTGAGAATTGCGACCTCTAGGTGGTTTTGAACCAAAAAATCCGTATGGCCCCAGTGTGCGGCGCCCGACATCAGTACGTTTTTTCAAACTTTGAGAATTGTTTACGACTTTGAGATGCACTTTTACGCAAAACTTGTAAGAGACTTTTTTGTTTAAAATGACCTGAAGAAACGATAGTTTTTTTTTTATTATAAAAAAGTCGAAAATTTAATATTTTTGCAATAAATTGTTTATAACAAATAAAGACGGATTTGTTCAACAATCCACCATAGAAATTCGGATTCAGCATGAAAAAATACATAAAAAAACACTTGGTGTCATCTTGTCTTTTGAAAAGGCTACGGGACGACGGGAACGGGGACCCCCTCGGGCTCCTACACTACTGGCGCCGCAGCATGTGAACAAGCGTGGTTTCACGCGCATTTGCAGTAAGGTTATCGAAAGTAACTAACTTTCATCATAATTTTCATGATACTTTGCTCGGTAACGCATATTTTGTTTGATTCTACGCTAATCTGCGTGAAATAAGCTACAACCTGTAGTTTTCTTTTCAAGAGTTAGTATTTTATGACTGAGTTATTCCGGATGAATCGTGTTTGGGAAAGGGAACTTCCATAAAGCCCGTGTAAAATTAACATTTTTCAACATTTATTTCCTCGATAATTTGGTCGGCAATCCTATTTTTTCTGGGTGGATATGATTAGTTGAATACTTCAAGAATAGTCTAATTTTGTTAGCTACAGCTAGTATTTTACAAAAGTCGCTCATGCTACCTTGTGAGGCCAGATAGTAGTGATGTCTGTAAACTTTATTTTTTATTCTGAATTCTTTTTTAGTAAATCTGAATTTATTACAACTTTTATGTTGTGTATCTAGAATATGTTATTTACAAATAGTGATTTTCAATAAGAAAATTAAATATAGAAATATATTTCTAAGTTTATTTTCCATGTCTATTATAGGTAGCTGGAAATCTTGATGTTTCCCCAGCAAGTGACATCATTGGAATCAAGTCTGCTGATACCTTCGTCAGAACCATCTATGCTGGAAATGCAATCCAGACTGTCAAGCTAAAGGATGGTATTAAGATTGTCTCGGTTAGAGGAACATCTTTTGAGGCTGCACCTTTGGAAGGTGGCAGTGCTAAGATTGAGCAAGCTCCAGCAGGTGACTACAAGACTGACCTTGTTGAATTCATCAAACAAGAACTAAGTAAATCAGACAGACCAGAGCTAACAGCTGCTAAAATTGTTGTGTCTGGAGGACGTGGTCTTAAGTCTGCAGAAAACTTTAAATTGATTTACACCCTTGCTGACAAGCTCAATGCTGCTGTAGGTGCTTCTCGTGCTGCTGTTGATGCTGGTTACGTTGCAAATGATTTGCAAGTTGGTCAAACTGGAAAAATTGTTGCCCCTGTAAGTTGCTTTCTACACATTTTTTGATTATTATTAGAGTAAAAAATAACATTCACAACAAGTCGAGTTTTATCATAAACAAACATTATTTTTCATCAGTGTTTAATTTTTTTTCTAGGATTTATACATCGCAATAGGAATTTCTGGAGCTATCCAGCATTTAGCTGGAATGAAGGATTCTAAAACAATTGTAGCTATAAACAAGGATCCGGAAGCACCCATCTTCCAGGTATCTGATTACGGATTGGTGCAAGATCTGTTCAAGGCTGTACCAGAAATGACTGAAAAACTGTGAATGCCATTTTTTATATGATTTTGAAATATTCCTTGTGCTTTGTAAAACAATTTTTATATGTAAACTAATAATTTTATCTGTAAATATGTCTATATTTTTATATTGTTATAATGTAAAAATAAATCAGATTTTAATTGTTAATATGAAATTCAAATGATTACATTATTTTATGTCAGGTGTACAGAAACCTTTTTTTCTTTGCTAAATATTTTTACACACGAAATTAACAATTGCAAAGTAGTGTTCATACAGCTACAAAGTTATGAAATACTACTAACAATAAAATAATTAATGCTAATAAAAAATATAAAGCCTGTTGTTAAACGTCCAACTGATGGAAAAAAATATAACGAGATAGAAACAAATTGAATGAGATTAGTAAACGTTATGTGAAGTCGTCTAAAACAAACCACAATACAATTCTTTACCTTTAATAAACCATATTTACAGAGAAATATTCATAATTAGATAATAGAGTATAGACTTGATGCATGACAGCATGAGGAATACAATACATATCTTTTTTTTTCCTTCCAATAAGAGGTATTCTAGCTCCAGGCCACGTCCTCCAACAATACATATCTACTTTTAAATTTTGTTAAAACACACTGCAGACTTCCGATTTCACCGCTTGTTGCGCTACCATCAAATCCGTCAGCCAATCCGCGCAGGACTCAGAGGGCCGCCATCCGTCATGGCCGAGCCGCTCGACCAATGGGCACGCGGCCTGGTGGGTCACGTGAACCCATTCGTATTTACAGTTGCCAGTTTCGTTCGTATGTTTTTCCCTGCGCGGTGCCTGCGAGCGAGCAGCTGCACAGGCTGCACTGCACCCGCCCCTGGGATGCAAACGTGCACGTAGGCGGTCCCGCGTTTCTCACCCCTCATCGTTGCATTTACATTCGCTTTCTTGTTTTGCTCTGCCGAAAATCATTACCTTCGATCTTTTCGCAGTGATCGTGAACGCCGCCGGGAAGATATGTGATTTTTTCGCGAGCGAGAGGAGCGCGACGTTTTTACGGATGCGCGCGGCGCACACGCGGAGTTAGAGGGAAGAGGGCTCGTTTCTTCTCGACCGTTTCGTTGATTTTCGTCAAGGTTTTGAAGTTTCCAAAGGGGACGATGAGAAGTTGAAGGTCACGTGGATTGTGCGGTCGTTGGGCTGTACGTGTATGTGTGTGCGTGTGCGGAGTCATCACTATGGAAGACTTCAACGATGGGCTGGACGGGAAACTGGCGTGCAGGATGCGAAAGGTCAACTCGGAGCAGTTCCTGACACTCGTCAAAATGCACCTGTCCTTCGAGCTGGACCTCAATACGGAGGAGTGAGTCATATTTCTTGAATGGAATTTAAAGTTGTCTCTGTTCATCTATTACTGTGATTGTACTTGGTGATCCAATGATACTGATTTAATATTCTTTTTCACTACACTATTTTTAATTTTGTATTTAAAGCTGATTCAATGATACTGATTTAATGTTCTTCTGCACTACACTATTTTTAATATATCTTTCATTCTTAATTTTAATAAACATCTTTGAATTTTTTTTCGTATAAATTCAAGTAAAATTTATTTTATTATATGATAATTTTTAAATTATTACTGCAAGTAATTTTTACTATTAGAAAAAATACAAAAAGTAGTTTTTGTAAACTATCTTTCTTACTAAGATGAGTATCTTAAAGTGATTTTATATATAAAAAAAATAAACTTTTATTAATTTATATGCTTAATTTTCAGATATGAAACTGGAACTGATAATGTAACAGAAAAAGCCAAAATGAAAAAATGGGGCCTATTACATTTTTCAAAGAAACCAAAGTCAATGATTAACTTACAAAAAGGAATGGAGGGAGCTGCTTTAACAAAAGAAGGCATAAATCAAGTAAAGCAATTAGTGAAATATTTATCCAAAGAACAGTGTAAGTGTTATAAATCAGCTAATAATTTTGTAAAATAATTTTCATAAATTTTTATTCAATTTTCTTTATATGTTGTACAGGTATAATGCAAGAGGGTATCTTTAGACGTACTGGAAAACTCACAAGGCAACAAGAACTGAAAAATGCTTTGTATCAAGGTTTACCCCTGGACCTTGATGAAGGGAGATATAGTGTACACGATTGTGCCTCTGTTTTGAAAGGTTTTCTAGCAGACTTATCAGAACCACTTTTAACAGATTATCATTATCCAGCTCATTGTCAAATAGCTGGTAATTCTTAATATCTGTATCAGATTTAGTTTAGGGGAAATATTTATATATAAAAAATATAGTTTACATTTAAGAGAAGCATATAGTATTAAGATACATTTTATGGACTATAATTATTACTCATGCATATTTTTTCTAGAATGGTGTACTTCAAATAGTAATGGAAATGACTCAAGACTTTTAAGGTCCGTTCAGTTGCTTTTGCTGATGTTGCCTCCATCAAATAGAATCGTTTTGAAACATATTCTTGGCCTTTTAAATAAAACTGCAGCACATGAAAATAACAACAAAATGAACTATGATACTCTTGCAACTCTGTTTACTCCTCATCTTCTGTGTCCGAGGAAGTTATCTCCAGAAGCACTACATGTAAATTCACAAACTTTATCTGGGCTAGTTTCTTTTATGATTAAAAAAGGAAATGAATTGTTTGAAATTCCACCAAAACTATCAACTGATATAAGAGCGTTTTGGGTTGAACAAGAAAAGAAACTATTAAGTCCCCAAAAACCAGATGTATGTATAAAAAATGTATATATGTTTACTGATAAAGAATTAGTGATTACAAATAATTTTATAAATGTTTTTAATTATTAATGATAGCAAAAAATAATATTTATTGTTTTTTTTTTTTCAATTCACATTTGTACATTTTCTCCAGCTAAACGAATCAGCAGCGGACACAACGGGTACAGCTCATACGGTGTTCAGTTTTGTCGATCGCAATCTGACGGCCCAAGCGACGGCCACCCAGGATACGCAGGCTGCCCTTGCCCAACTCTACGCGCACATTCAGTCGATGCCGGAGTCTGCAAAGAAGCGCCGGCTCGTCAAACAATTCAATAAAGAAAACGGCCAAGGCACACCACGACACGCCAACGTCACTAACAGTAAACACAATGCCAGTACCAAAAGTTTTGGTGACTCTATAAAGAAGCGTATTTTTCAGAAGAAACTTCTCAGCCATAAAAAAATCATTGACCTCAAACTTGGCTGCAATTTCAGCAGATCTAGTAGTGAGGAGAACATGGTGTCCAATGTGAGTATCCGCTTGAGAATGTTGCACGATATTACTTGCGTTACTGTATGCCGTCGTACTTGCATTACTCTATTAATATCGTGCTATTATCGTAATCAATATGCTAATTTTTGTAACAGCATGTTCAAATTTTCATTTTCATTAATTTTACCTGAATAGATGATTTTATGGGATTGATTAAAAGTTTTTTATTGACATTATTAGTTATAAGCTTATGAATTGTTCATAAACGAATGAAATAATTCTTGCTATGGCGCAATATAATCATCTAATTAGGTAAACCATATGCTAAATTTCTTTGGCTGAAAAAGAGCAAAGTGACTAACAAAAGCTTGTTGCTTATTTTATTCCCTATGCAGACACTTGAAAACTCTCGGCTGCCACCGAAGATGTTTAGCAAGTCTGAAGACGAGCTTAGCGACATGGAAAGTTACGATCTCCTCAAAAAAGAAAATCTGCTGAAGGTGAAGCACATTAGCAATAGCACGGGTAGTCTCAATACGCCAAAGTTGACCGGTTACAAGAAAAAGGGCCACATCATACTCAAGAGCTTCCTGAATCTCAGCGAGAGATCGGCATCCAATAGTCCCAGTGAGGACAAAGCCTCGAAAAAGAAAAGCGGAAAGTCACCGAGGCACTCGAGGCACCAGAGTGAACCTCCGGACATGTACTCTTCGCAAACTTCATACGAGAGTTGCGGAAAGGACAGTGAACTCGTGAGGCAAGCGTCTGATTCAGCGATACCCGTGTCGAACAGGTCGAGCATGGAGATGCTGGGTAGCGACAAGACGCCTCAAAAATCAATCGCTATTCAGGTAGAACAGAACGGAGAACAGTCGGATCCGATCGCATCCGACTACAAGTCCAGCAGCGAGAACACGGCTTTCTTACTGTCGCCTGCCACTAGGAGCAAGCTCCGATGTCTTTACGCGGCGCACACGTCTACGCCCTCGAATTTGCTAAGAAAGAGCTTGGCTTCTAACGATTACATTTTGACACCCATCACGGACGATGACAAGAGCATGAGCCCGATCACACAGAGCGCTACTAAGATGACCAAAGCTATGCAGGTATACATGCTTTGCTTGATTAATTTAACGATGCTTCTATTAATGTTATTTGATCCGTTGAGAATAAAAATAAATGTCAATTGCTAAGTGAATGATTCATAACATAGTTTAAGAAAGTGCTTCTCAAATTTTCATTAATCAATATCTTAAATTTATAATACACATTGCGTTTAAATTGATTTTATACAAACACTGCTCATACTTTTATATAATTATTTGTTGAAAGAATTTCCTTAATATAAAATCTAATAAAAACTGTGTAAAAACTATTAGGTACTGATATATAATTGTTTTTTTTTTGTTTAGGAAACAATGATGACACCAAGATCTCGAAAGCCTGTGATAATGGTTTCTGCTTCAAATCTCTGTAGCCTTGCTACATTAAATAATGGTTCCATGCAATACGATTCAACAGCCAGTTTACAGAGCTGCAATTTCGATTTAATTGGCAGAAAACATTATGCTTCCATTATTGAAGAATCACCGAGTATAAGTTCAGATTTCGTTACCAGAAACTTGAATGTATTAGATAATAATAAAGAAAATATTAAGATAATTCATGACATCCAGGAGGAACAAACATATGTCACAAGAAGTGTACTGACTGCTAGTCCAGTAGATTTAAGTTTTACCTCGAGGACTGGTGACTTTGAACAATCCGAATCCGACCTTAACGTCTTAGTCGAGGAGTGTAATAATCCTGGTTCAGATACTTCAGGAATAGCGTCGGGTAGTACTAATAGTGCAAACAATTCGACAGAAAAGGTGGACGAAACGATTCCTTCACCAAGAAAACGTTGTACAAGTTTACAACGTAATGATTCAAAGCGTTCTTTTAAAGATGAGAATATTCGTGAAACAATAAAGGCCAACAAGATTCTTAAACAGAAACAACTCAGCGAATCAACGTTGAATTCAGTTACAGTCAAAGATTCCCTTCCAGAAACCTCGTTTTGACATAATTTTTATACATTGCATACTTAATTCCTAAGTAAAAGCAGTGTTGTTTGAGAATTGCGATTGTAGACTATACCGACGAATTATTGTGACTGTTATTGTAAGCTTGTATATTAAATGTATCAAAATTTTTATGATGTGTTTGTATACATTCGTTATTAAAAACTTAAAATTTATATAAATATCTCAAGAGGTATATAAAGTGCCTTGCTATATAGTTTAGCAACGTTATGGACATTTTTAATCAAATAACTGTAGAACAATCAAACAATGAAATCTCATAAGTAATTTATATTTTTTCTAGGTAATATATTTGTTATTAATGGATTGATTTTATCCATTTCCTTTTTTTTTATTTTTATGAAAGCTAAATTTTTCATGAAAATAATTATCAATCAAACTTAATAAATAAGATGTATAAATTTAGTTCATTTAGAAAAACTGTGGTATCAATGAATTATCTGCAAATACTGAAAAACGACTCGTATTCAAGATATTTTATTGCTTTAATGTAAACGGATCTTTCTAAGAGAAATATACGTTTTTTTTTTTTAAAAGGAAATGCAGTTTTTATTTTTACTATACAAAACTTTATTTAAAAAAAATTCCAAATGGACTCAAAAACCATTTAGGTCTACATTTTTATCAACTATTATTGAAAAATACAAAAATTACTCATATTTACATTTTCTAAACAAGGATACTGTTGTAGTCAAGCATGTTTTACATAGTAGCATCAATAATAATCCTAGCTTTTTACATCATATTTGCATCTTTTGATAATAGTTAAATACTCTAGCTTTTAAATAACAATTATAAGGAAAAAATAGCACAGGATTCAAAGTCTCGATTTACTTATGCAATAAGTCAATCATTCAAACTACAAAAAAAGGTTACGAATTTGTATACACACAAAATTAAAAAATATAAAGTGTTCTTAATTAAAATAATGTAAGACGTTGGAAGATGAAAACGGACTTTATCACAAAGGTATTGGTCAGAACATATCGTCATGACCTAAGTCAGGTATATAAGACAATCCACGGTCTTTCAGTGCTTTGTTCATCAGACGTTCTTGATCTTGTTTTAATTCTTGTTCTCTTCTTTGAGCATCAAGAATATCATCGACAGAAACTTCTGACAGTGGTAAATTCTTTTCTTTATCTTTGTCCTATAACGAGATATAATTAGAAACATGTTATTAGAAAATAGGTATAAAAATAATGATAAACATACTATTTCTCCTAAAAGGACTACATTTTCTCCTCTGACGATGAAAACTCCTCTAGGAATGTCACCATACTCTTTGCCAACGTGAATTCTTTCAATAGTTCGATGAAGAACCAAATTTGCAAATTGGTCAACACTCCTAAGATAACCAATTAGAGTTCTTCCATCTCTCAGCAAAACCATCAGTTTTTCTGTATTATAATCAAATTTGATATAATAAAAAATAGTTTCCTAATCCCCAACAGAACTTGGAGTTAAATGTTACACCTACACAACTTTTAAAAACAGTAGAAGTTATTTATACAAATGTCTGATGTCAGAAACTCAGACCAAGTGAAACAAAAAATAAATTGGAAAACAGGCATATTTGTAAATATAAAACTTAAAAATGTACTGATCATTAAAGAAACATTATTTGACGTTAATTTGTAAAGCAATTTTATTTAAACCCTGTGAAACCTAACCTCCAAACCACAGATAGACTCTACATAAAATAAACTGAGGATGATATCAACTTACTGTCGAGTTCCTCGAGGAGCGAGGCAGTGCCTGGGACGACGTTCATTTTTTGCACGATTGTTCCTGCATTCGCTTACAAGTCCCTTAAGATATACACAAACACACTGCCTCGGCTTTGTTTTAATTTAACACTGTACGGTACGCCACGATCGCATTTTTTTTTTTTCCTTTAAGGGTTATTCTCACAGTGTGAGCATGTACCCTGTTCCTCAATACGTCGAACCTCAAAACTTGTCCACAATAAAGATTACTTGAATGCCAATCTAGAGATGTTGATCCAAATGTTGATTGTAACTTCTTTACAGCAATACGTATAATAACAAAAAAAAAAAGCAACTGGTATTAGTGCTTCTTGCTGAATTGAAGAACTCAGCAACAAAATCTGTAGATCTTAGAACAGAAAGGCAATTAAAGTGGTGTTTCTATGAGGGAATAGGAACCAAAAGACGAGGTTTGGAAAGGGTAAATTATTATACAGGTATATTATTATCAAAAATATAACTAGAAAGAGTTTTGTATATACTGGGGTAGTTGAAGGCAATATTTGAAAGATTTGAGCCCAGAGGCACCCCCAACCACCTGCATTCACGCAACAGAGGAGATCTGTGGTTTGAGAATAAGGGACAATTCCATACTAAATATTCCACGTTATGGAGGCTTTCACCACACTCACAACTCTCCTCCACTACAAAATTTTTGGAAGCCAGGTGTGCCCTGGCTCGGCTATGTCCACTCCTGAGTCTATTTAAAATGCATACTTGTCCCCTGCGGAGTCCCCCACACAGGGAGAACCAGGAGGAGAACTCAAAATTGTCTATTTGTGAAACATAGAGTCTACCCTTGCTAGCGTTACCATAATTCCTTACATATTTCAACATGTTATTTTGGAGGTCGTTAAGTAAAATGGGTAAAAGATCTTTGGGTGGATAGAGAGAGAAAACAATATTATCAGATTCACATACTTTTTTAGCAGCATTATCAGCAATATCATTTCCTGTTATATTTTTGTGGGCAGGAACCCAAAAATTGAGAGATTAATATTTTTTGAAAGTAATCTATAAGCATCCCTCCTTGTGAGATAAATAAAAGGGTGCATTTTGAAGTCTAGGTCATTACATTTTAGTTTATCCGTAATACCCATCAAATCAGTAAAAATTACAACTGAATCAAAATTGAGACATACGGCATGATCCAAAGCTCTCCATAGGGCATAGAGTTCCGTAGACCATACCGAGTTCTCGTCGGCTATTCTAGCGGCAAATACTGATTGACTCTGATGCGAAAAGATAGAAAAACCTTTCTTGTTACTAGACGTACCAGAGCCATCTGTGAATAAGATGAGGGTATTAGGGTTGAATGTGCTGACAAGCTTCATCCACTCTTCCTGAGGGTTTTTTGTCTTAGTTCCAGGCCCCACTTCGTGTTAATGATATCATCAATAAATAAACTATCATAGGGGTAAAGAAACGTTGGAAGCATACTTAGTCTAAGCATTTTTGATAATGGTTCCAGCATATCTGACCAAACATGAAAAATTAAACTATACCTTCGCGTCCTGTTATCCGATCTGGAAATGTTGCAAAATTCTTTTATATATTGCAATTTAGGGATAATCAAATTATCGATTTTAGCTTGAAAAGACACAACCATACGATGGGCGATATATAACCTCCTGACCCTAAGATTTATAGAAGGCGACTTATAGAAGGTAAGAGCTGTACTGGGATGTATCCCCCACTTATTTCTGCACAAAAATGACAGCATATTAATGCCTAATTTTAATGAGTTAACAGTTTCCTCAATATGGTCATACCAGTCCAAATTAGCATCCCAAATGACTCCCAGATATTTAAGGGATCGCGAATTAAAAATGCTCACGTCGTTCAAATTAACTGCTATGGAACCTGGTCTTATTCCACCTGCGTTGAAACAAAAAAAAATTAGAGAGCATTTATTAAATGCAATTTTGAGGTTAATATTAGTAAGCCAATTGTTTAGTAGATGAATAGCCTCATTTAGCTTGGCCCTTATAATTTCTAAATTCTTATTTCTAAAATAAATAATTATGTCGTCTGCAAAACCCAAGATCCTAATATCTACAGGGATATAAGAGTAAATCTGGCAAATATAAAGGTTAAAAAGAAGGGGGGACAGAATACACCCTTGGAGAAGACCTTTATTGGTAAACGCCTCCTTAAACGGAACATTGTTATAAAAGCCGATAACATGCCTATCACTAATGAGATTACAGATAAATTTGTTGAAAATAGATGGAACACCTAAGTCTTTGAGAGTTCCCAATAATACTTCAAGGTTAACCTTATCGTATGCTCCTTCTAAGTCAATGCTAAGAACTCCCAATAAGTCACCGTTTTCTCTAGATATAATCGAGTCTAAGTGAAGAGTAGCTAGGCAGTCCGCACAAGATTTACCCCTGCGAAAGCCATTGAAGAATTTTGGCAATAAACCCTTACCCTCGCTCCACCACATCAGGCTATCATTGAGACATCTCTCCAAGTTTTGAGAAGAGTATAGAAGCCAGCGATATGGGCCTATAACCTTTGTCCTTGCCCTTAGGGATGAAGCAAATCTTAAACTCTTTCCAAAGCGTGGGATAAGCGCCAGATTTGAAAATGTGATTATAAAATGATGTTAACCATTGAATGCAGTTGATGGACAAATTTTTGAGAATTGTATATGAGATCCCATCTAATCCAGGTGCCGAATTTTGTTATTGCTACCTTTGATCGCATTAAAGACTTCCTTTAGTGAAATATCAGCTTGCAGACACGGATCAGTGGAATCTCCAAAGTTGAAGTTCTCTAAATACTCATAATGATAGCTACTGGCTATTTTACTAAAAGCCTCCATCAAAGGAGCATTATTCTCCGGGGTATTGTTATCAAGAGAAGAAGATGAAGGATTGTAAAACCTATTCTTAAATTTTTTAATAATTCGAAAATTCTTCACTATGGGTCTAGACGGGTCCATGCATGAAATAAAGTCTCTAAAATTACTTTTTTTATCAAATTCAGAGAGGAAGAAACCTCTTTTGAGACTTTCTTGAACGTATGCAGATTTTCAACAGTGGGGAATGATTTAAAGATTTTCAAAGCTTCTCGTCTTTTCGAAATCAAATCAGTGCACTCCTCATTCCACCAGATGCAATCCGGAAATTTCTTAGAAGTAGAACACGCGCTTGCTTTCAAGAAAACCGGATCATCTGAAGGCGAGGAAGAGTCTGGAAGATTAACCTTACCACCAGCTTTCAAAATAGCTTCTTTAATTAGTTTGTTAAAAGCAGATAGATCATCGTCTACATTTGAGAAAGTTGCAGGTAAGAACTCAGATAAAGACGACGCCTCATCTTTAAAAGTGTTCCAATTTACCTTAGAAAGTTTAAATATTCGATATGAGTAGAACTGTAATTTTTTAAAGTCATTACATACGACAGAGATGGGGAGATGATCACTCCCACAATTATTGTCATCTACTTCCCAGCCGACTCTATGGAGAATGTCCGTTGTACAAATTGAAATGTCCGGGCAACTATTTTGTTGTGCAATCCTAGTGGGGCTGCAATCATTAAGAAAAACCAGATTATTAAATCGAATTATGGATTCCAACAGATATCTTCCTTGCTGATTTGTTATTGAACTACCCCAATGATGGTGTTGACCGTTTAAATCACCCATAATGATACAGTTTTTCACCTTAGCTAACTTGCCGAGAAGTTTTGAAAGAGCATCAACTTTAATTATATTGTAAGGGGGGTTGTACATAAAAAAAATATTAAACGATAGGTCCTTTTTCCAAATTTTCAATGCTAACAGTTCTAAATTTCTAGGGCAATCATTCCAAATAATAGAAGAATATTGATACGACTTATGAATAAAAACAGCTAGGCCACCTCCCCTCTCTTGATCACAGTTTACCCTATCCTTCCTAATTTTACAAAAATCTCTCACGTCTGGAAGAATATCTACCTTATCGAGACCAGTTTCTGCAAAACAAGTAACATCGGACTTATAGACAAGGTTGGACAATTCTGCCCATTTTCCCTTAATCCCATTGCAATTCAAATAAGTTAGTTTGCCCGCCATTAAACTTTTTTCAACAAAACGCTTTTTTCACCTCCAGCGTAAACACAAGATTTTTTAAAATTAGAGATATCTAAATTGTTAGTTTTAAAATTTTTTTTTTTGGATTTAACAGATCCTTGAGATGACGAACTAGAAGAATTACTCTTTACTTTTTTATTATCCACAGCATTTTTTCGGTTAGTAATTTTCCCAGATAGGGGTCCACGATCGCATGTATGGTAAGTAATTCGTGGAACACACACCAAACACTGAAAAGGGGACAAAGCGATAACGTCAGGGTGCGCTCCCATGCGTTACGAAAAAACTTAGGATGCGCTCCCATGCGTTACAGAAAAACTTAGGGTGCGATCCCACACACACACACACACACATGCGTTCCGTAAAATTAAACGGAACGACAAAATCGGAGTGAATTTGTAATTCGAATAATGGCGCGTGGATTTCCGTTACGTTTTTACAAAGCCCTATTCCCATGGAGTACTTTTTTTTCTAGCGGAATGGTTTTCTAACCTCACTTTCGGTTAAAACTTATCAAAATTTGTAGGAAACATAATTTTATTTTGTTCAGTATTTATTAAATTGTTGCTTTTTAATTTATTCTAATGCAATTTTAGTATTATATCAACAAATTTTGATAAGTTTTAACCGAAAGTGAGGTTAGAAAACCATTCCGCTAAAAAAAAAGTACTCCATGGGAATAGGGTGTTGAAATTTTCGTACGGAATGGGCCCGCTCATTATGAATTATTACCATGCACATACTGTTAAACATTGTTTATTGTTGATGAACAATGTTTTTAATAAGAAAAAGAAGATAAATATCAATTAGATGTGCACAAAGTGAATATTAAAAAATTGTAAATATGTAATGTTATTAATTAATTGCGAGTAACTTTTATGGAATTGTTATTAAGTTTTATTATTAAGTTATTAATTATTTTATTGTTATTAAGACTATTATTGTTTTTATTTATTAATATGATAATATAACTAATCAGACCCACATTTACTACATATTATTTAATCATGTAGTTAACACATTTTAAATTTCGCATCACCGCCATTACGATTTTACGATTCCGTAAGGCTGCGGCCCCAATGGCGTTACAGCGTGTTTTCTCACGCGTGTTTATGCACGTGTGTTTAAATTGACAAGCGGAACAGGAATACGGTTCGCAGAGCGCGGAATTTGAAATTTGAAAACTGTATTCACATAAAAATTTAAGACATTGGTTAGATTCTCATATAAATATAAGTAATATCAAAGTATAAGAATTATTTTTTAATATATTTTTTTAATATTTTTATAAAGATATTATATGGTAATATAATGAGTATAATAGGTATGATACTGTGGGGGTTGCAGGTGATTGTAGACTACAACGTGGCAGAAAGTAACTTTTGATAGCAGATGTGTCGTGTACGGTGTAGGATATAGAGTTTTGCACTTATTTTCTGTATAACCTCGCTTTGTCAATGTTCGGGGCTTTCTGTCAATTTTTGATGTGAAAAGTTTTTTAACAGCATAATAAAATAATGGATGTCATCGAAAGAAGAATCAATGTTATTCAAGTTTGGTTAGATTTGCTTGAAAGGTTTGAAGAGATGTTACATCAGTGTGAAAAAGCTTTGAAAATAAGGAGATGGTGGGTAAAGCCACACTTACTGTTTATGTTATTCTAAGAATTAAAAGATAACAAATTTTTTCGCCATACTCTGGCTGAAAGTGCCACATTCCCGCCCGGCTAAAAAACGGGAATGTGGTGTTTTCTGCCCGGGTATGGCGAAAAATAGTATACACAACACGGGAGTAAAATTGGCCAGCCCCCGGCTCGGGTGGCAATTTACACGAGCTGTGCACTGTCCGAGTTTTTTCCTCCCATGGTGCGTAATGTACTATTATAAAGTGCAAAACTCTATATACACCGTACACGGCACATCTGTCATCAAGTTACTCTCTGCTCAATCACCTGCTACCCCCCACAGTATCATACCTATTATACTCATTATATTACCATATAATATCTTTATAAAAATATTTAAAAAATATATTAAAAAATAATTCTTATACTTTGATATTACTTATATTTATATGAGAATCTAACCAATGTCTTGAATTTTTATGCGAATACAGTTTTCAAATTTCAAATTCCGCGCTCTGCAAACCGTATTCCTGTTCCGCTTGTCAATTTAAACACGCGTGAAAAAACACGCCGTAACGCCATTGGGGCTGCAGCCTAAGGGACTCGCCACAAATGGACCGTGCCGTGCCGTCGCCGCCCGGGCCGCCCCGGGGCCTTTCTACATATGTGTGTTCTGTGTGTTCTGTGTGTTCCCGACAAAGACAGATAGATCTGTTCCGTTTATGTAAGACAGAGACAGACATAGAGAGAAGTTGTCTAGAACAGACAGAACACACATATGTAGAAAGGGCCCCGTGCCATAGCGTGCCGAGCGCTTTTCGAATCGGAGTGCGCCGTCTATCAAGAGTATTGCTTCCGTGCTCCAAGCCCTTTTGGACATATGAGTTTGCCATCTGCAATCTTTGTTTATGACGAAAAAAATCAAGCATAGCATGGATTGCTCCGAAATATTCTGCAGGTAAAATCATTGTTAAATCATTGTAAATTTTGCTAATGTCAACATTATGTTAATTTTATGGTGTTATAACACTTTTTTTTTGTTTAATGGCATGGAATAGCATAGAATAAAATAAAAAAGCAACTCTTAACCTACTGTATGTCACATGGAACTGTTGTGTCCTCGTTTGTAAAAAAATAAATAATAATTTAATAAATTAATTATTAATAATTATTAATAATAATTAATTAATTATTAATAATAATTATTAATAATTAATTATTAATAATAATTATTATTAATTATTTAATTTAATTTAATAATAATAATAATTTGTAATAAAATATATTATTGTTCATGTTGTGACGGCGGATGCTTCAATTTAATTTTTTTTATATAATTTAAAGTAAGGAAAAAAAATAAATATATATTGTAGTTTAAACTGAGAACCTTCTGTTCTCTTATGAAAAAAATAAGTTGAGCACTATTGTCACCCAGAATGTCGCCGCGCATTATCGTTGAGGAAACCCAGAGTCGCGTTTTCGAGCAGAATGTTTCTGACGAGGACGAAGGAACATAGTGAAAACTATATGAGAAAAAAACGTTTTACGACTTGACTCTCTCGGAAAAGCAGTCACCCTCGCTCGGTTTTTCTCCCACGCCGAAAGAAAACATCTGTGTACACTTGAGAAAGCCAAACAAGATAGCGAGAAAGGGAGAGTCATAAAAATTCCTGCGCGTAGCCGCTTGTTCTAAGTTGGAAAATCGACACCGGTTTTCCTAATTTTCTTACTACGAACAATAATGCGTAATGTTTTCTTATTTCCGCGGAATCACGTAAGATATTTTATGACCTTCTCTAGGAGATGCAATTTATATAATTAACAATAGATGTACTCTTCATGTTGTATCGATTAGGAAGAAAATATTCGAAGTTAAAAGAATCAACCTAAACAATAAATTATAAGATAATAGTGCTTGGTAGTTCGAATAATAATTTTAATATTATAAGAATAAAAATCTCTCTCGTCAATGCAATTGCTGTAGGTTTAATTTAAACTTAGTCAAAATGTTTGCGATTTTCCCTAATTTTGGATGTTTTATTTTCTAACATAATTAGTCTAAGACCATAGCGAGTTGATGGAAAGTATTTTAAGATTTTCTTTTGTTTTTCTTTCGAGAAAGCGTGCGTTACATAATGTTTGCGATACGTTTATTTTATACTATTAATGTTAAGAAAAATTGAATTTTTACGTTGAGGTTCAACAATCCTATTACCGTTTAGGTACTTTCATTTGTTTATCAATTTAAAAAATGATTGGGACATTATAATTTCAATTAATCATAGTTAAAGTATAATTAAACGTAAAAATTGAATTTTGCATATTAGAAGTATTGTAGAATAGTTAATAAGACGTTTCTCAACTCATTTTGAATTAAATTAACAGAGTTTTGCGCATACAAATCAACAAATTAATGTTAAAATAAGAAGGCACAGAAAACCGGCTTGAGGAGCCATCTCTTGCGTAAAGATCTGAACCCTAGAGTTCATGCCCTCCCGCGCTTGCGCCCCCAAACCAATTAGGGGCCCAAAATTAGACAAGAAAAGAGGAGGACGATTACACCAATGAGGGAAATGAAGCTAACTTCGTTTTTCTCCATCGCGACGGATCAAGGGAAGGGAGTTTTCCCGCCCACTACCCTCGAAGCATCAAACGGGACTCACGCGGCCCCGGAGGTCAGTCTGCCACCACCATCCAGCAGGACGGAACACTCACAACCAAGGAAGATCAGCACCATCACCACCACTACGGACTTAGGAAATTATTTGTGTTTTTTTTTGTAAAGAGCGTGCAAAGCTCTGTAGATTGTAAGTCGAAGCATTGTAAGAGAGAGAGAGAGAGAAGACCGAAATAAAAAGTAAGTTTGTATCAAATATCATTATCTTTTCTATCTCATCTTTTATACCTCACCCTCCCCTATCCTAATTCCGGGACGTTGAATTCTTCTGTCGGAAACGATAGGATCAATTGTCCCATAGCTTACTAACTCTGCATTCGGCCTCTTAAAGTCGACGGATCAGAGCGGTGAGTGAGTTGGAATTTCGCATTCGGCCTCCTAAGAAACGGAAGAGCAAGGATCGGAAAACTAACTCATCTACACTGAGGAAATAGAGTTAGGATAAATTTTTCCCACAATCTAATACAAATACTGAGTAACTAGCCATTGCTCGTCCCGGTTTAATGCAGGCAACTGCAAAACCACAAGGAGCAGAACTGTGACACAAAATACGTCACAATGTTTTAGTAGATACTGCTACGAGTGAGCTTTTTAAACCATCATCTCCTGAGTTTTTTTCTTTTTTTTTTTTTTAATATTCTAGCTATTATCAATAGCGATACTGCTGTCACATGTAGTTTACAACACGTTAACATTTTTTCCATTTTACTTTGGTCCATTCTGTAAATTAATTATTAAACAGTATTAAACAAAAAAAAAAGTGTTATAACACCGTAAAATTAACATAATGTTGACATTAGCAAAATTTACAATGATTTAACAATGATTTTACCTGCAGAATATTTCGGAGCAATCCAGGCTATGCTTGATTTTTTTCGTCATAAACAAAGATTGCAGATGGCAAACTCATATGTCCAAAAGGGCTTGGAGCACAGAAGCAATACTCTTGATAGACGGCGCACTCCGATTCGAAAAGCGCACGGCACGCTATGGCACGGGGGCCTTTCTACATATGTGTGTTCTGTGTGTTCTGTGTGTTCCCGACAAAGTCAGATAGATCTGTTCCGTTTATGTAAGACAGAGACAGACATAGAGAGAAGTTGTCTAGAACAGACAGAACACACATATGTAGAAAGGGCCCGGGGCGGCCCGGGCGGCGACGGCACGGCACGGTCCATTTGTGGCGAGTCACCCTACAAGCGCGATATTTGAAAATGTAATTTTTTGCATTAAAAAATTTGCCCCAAAAAATTATTTTAAATGTTGAAAAAATCAAAATAGGTCATAAAAAGAAAAGTTATTGTGAAAAAAATAATTTATTTAGCATTGTTTATTCATTTTTGATTATTGAAAGTTTTCGCTTAGTGACTATTACATTTGACAAAACCGCGTGTAAAAACTCATGAAATGCATGAAATCAATTGTATTTATGATTCCTGCATAACTAGAGATTATTATAGTATTAAATAACAATTCTTTACAACAAAATTAAGATAAACAAATAATCGAAAGAATTCGTTGCGAGGGCTACGCGCCCGCGGCTACGCCTATGGGGAGCACTCTACGTTACCGACTCAGAGGATAAGGAAGAGCTTTATCCCGCATCATGCGACGGCGGCGTGGTAATGCAAATAAAATCAGGTGGAGAAGAAGCCTATTGCACGTTAGTGTAATTTAATTGTAATGAGTAATTATTAATGAGTGTACTAAATCGCTTCTATATTTTTTAAGTCTATTCTCGTATAATTTTTTACAGAACATTGATTGATTTTGATACTTGATTTTTTAAAGAAGAAGCATTGTAATAGTAAAAAAAATGTTTAAAACAAAAAATGTTTCAAAACATGTTTTGCGCTAATTTCCTTGTTCGACCAATTTTTATTGGATAAAGCTAACTCTCTCTGTTTGGAGAATATTTTGAAGAACATAACTTATTTTTTTATTTTATCAATTTTTTTAACTTTTAACCAAAACCGACTATGAATTTTTCGTTTTTTTATTTTTTGATTGATTGACACATTACATGTACTCTCGCGGCACCGTGTAAGTACTACAGCAACGCTGACCGTGACTTTTAAATTCATTTCAGAAGTCATCCCGTTACAACATTTAACATAATTTGTTAACTGTTTAGACTTAATACATGCGAATTTTTTTACTAAATATTCACTTTCGGAATGTGAATACGTATCATCAATTTATTAAAAAGGTTCAATTGGTGTGATAGAAATAATAATTGTCATAAAAAATGAAAATAAATCAATACATTAGTTTGAGAAACTTAAGTGCCAATGTACTGGCAGATTTACGGCAGATCTACGGCAGATTTTTTTACAATACTTTATAATATAAGTTACACGTTCAATGTTAAATATAGTAAAAAATAATTCAATTATAATTATAATAATAACAATAATGAAAATAAATAATAATTATTGTTATAACGCGCTCCGAAAATAGTATTATGAACAACGACGTTTTTAGAGTCGCTTACCATTAATTTAAAGGTGATAGTGCAAAACTATTTTGTTCAAATAATATTCACGAAAATTATTTTCATTTAACATAAAAAATGTCAGACTTTGAGAGATTAAATCTGTGGCTTCCAAGAATAACCATATATCTCCACTTTCAATGGATTTTGAGAAAATCGAGTTTTTAATTACGCATCAGTGTTTGAAATCAAGATAAATCAGATTAAATGCAGAGCACTGCATATATGATTTCGCGTCAAAATAATACATTTATTTTCGTAATAACTAGACCAATTAGTGGTCACATCTCCAAAAGCGACTAACACTTATATGGTTTTTCCGGTCACAGTGGGTAGTTATATTGTGTTTCCGCTGACTTTTTTACTCTTGATTATTATCTTCAAATAATAATGGGAATGCGTCACAAATATCACAAGAATTGTGAGGTTCAAACGTAGTTACTTTTTTAGTTTGGAATTGTGTAATTTTCTCGAAATATTAAATGAAAAAATGTGGAGATATATGGTTATTCCGAGAAAACGAATTTATAACATTTTTCCTTGTGCTCATACGAGAAAAGGAGGGCAACTTGTCATTTTCTATTCTGATTAAATGATAGAGTATTACTCGAAAGTAAAAAAAAATCGCATAAAATCGATTTTGAATAATTTTTCACTTATATAGTTATTCCGGGAAGCCTCATAAATAAAGAATAGGAAATAAAGAATACCATTAATTATTGAAGCTTATACCATCCAAACTTATAAATTCAAAGAGGAAATATATTAATCAAGTAATGATAATTTTGTATAAATATTTATAAAAGTATGATTTTTCTTTTTGCAATAACTTCTTATTATGTACATAAACTTTGTATCAATTCATATATTTGTTTCCTTTTCTTTGAAATAATTGATATATCAAACCAGTTTTGTAAATTTCCATCACATTTTTCCAAATCATTAATGGGAGACTGCAAAAATTCGCTTTTCTTTGAGGAAATATCTCCAGCTAATGAATCCAAAATTAATATGGAAGTGCTAAAAAAAATAAAGGATATAACTATATATAAACATAATCGCTTATGACTAGAATATACGTATTCAATGTAAATTCTTTGAATCATGTCACATGTGCATTATTCTTTGAAAAAGTTACTTTTTTGTCCTCAGGCCGCAAAATGACTTTTCGTGGCCCATGCGTATAGAGGCAGCAAAATACTCAATGTAACATAATGTAATACATTTAGAATTTCGCGACTTCTATATGGGGACGCAAAAATTAATATTGCCCCTTTTGGACAAAAAATAGTATATTCTACCACAGTCGCATAATGTAACATTCCCCCGAAGTTTGGGGAGTCCTCGCTACGCTCGGCCCCAAAACTCGCACTCGCCGAGAATGATACATTTTACGTCCTTGGTGTATAATAGTATAATAGTATATTATGCACCAAGGACGTAAAATGTATCATTCTCGAGTTTTGGGGCCGAGCGTAGCGAGGACCTAAAACTCGCACTCGGGGGAATATTACATTATGCGTCCGTGGTAGCATATACTATTTTTTGTCCGAAAGCGGCAAAATGAATTTTCGCGTCCCGTATGGAAGTCAGGAAATTCTAAATGTATTACATTATCTTACGAGTATTTTGCGGCCTCTATATAAGGGCAGCGAAAAGTCATTTTGCGGCCTGAGAACAAAAATATACTATATTTCAATACTTGTTTATTAATATTATCAAAAAATACTAATCAATTGAAAAGAAATATAATCTGAAGAGTAATAAAAGCGATACAGATGTAGGTGGGAAGTTAGGTTTTCCACCAACTTTGTTGCCTAGCGAGGTCGAAAATACAACCTTCGCGATCAGGCGCAGGGAACGAAAGTGATATTTTCGTTCCGTTTGACACAATAGTATATTACGCAACTAGGGAGGTAAAGAGTTATCCCCGTGTTGCATATACGATTTTTTTGCCTGACGAGGCCGAAAATACAACCTTCGCAATCGGACGTTGGGAGCGAAAGTGGTACTTTCGGTATTTTTCGCCATACTCTGCCCGAAAGTGCCACTTTCGCTCCCGACTCAAAAATGCGAATGTGGTATTTTCGGCCAGGGTAGGTGAAAAATAGTATACGCAACACGGGGATAAAGAGGACCACCCCAGAGCACATGTTTGCCACCCTCGCCTTCGGCTCGAGTGGCAATTTACACGTGCTCTGGACTGGCCAACTCTTTACCTCCCTAGTTGCGTACTATTATATAGTTGAATATTTCACTATAACTGAAGATTCATACATACCCATTTTTTATTTTGGTATCAGAGTGCTGCTCATTGACAATTAATGCAGGATGACATATTATTGCCAAAAACCAGTGTTTGCTATAAAGTTAAACAATTGACAATTTAATTTACATATTAAGGCTACGTTTGAAATACATAACTTCAATTTCTAAACTACTAAGCACTGCTTGGTACTTTATTACAATTTCATTCAATATATATAAGTTGTGTCATAATGAGAGTGGCGAAAATCACATACTTTTCGTTTTGAGAGATTCAAAGTCAAAATTGAAATAGTCAATACATTATTAGTATTACCTATTACGTGCTAATTTACAGATTTTTTATAATTTAAACAAAATAGTAATATAGGCACTTTTTAAAGACGTTAACAATAAGGCATCTGAATATAGCAAAATCTCATTTTGTTGGAAATGGGACTTCGCCACTCTTATTATGATCCACGTATACATGTGCAATTCCCAACATTTTTCCCATTTTCTTTGTCAAAAAACGTCGAATTTTTTTGAGGGCACCCTAATTTAATAAGGCTTTTAAGTTTGATGGTATAATTTTTTGGCAGTCAATTTTCGATTGAAAATAATTGAAGAAAAAATCCCTCTCTTTAAACCATTTAAAGGAAGAGCTTTAATTTGCGTTTTTAACAATTAAAAATGTCAGGTCCCTCAAAAATTAAAGCAGTTTAAACGAAAATGCGTAAATCGCTTAAAATACTGACTTTAATTAAGCATGTTTTTGTGCCATTTCGACCATAAATTTTGAACTGCTATAACTTTTGAAAGAACCGACATTTTTTATTGTTAAAAAAAAGGAAATTAAAGCTCTTTATACCTTTAATTTCTTTTTTGATAAGTCATAGGGCGTTTCTGGGCTAAATGGCAGAGGTTTAAAGTGAAGGGAAAAATCGTATAAAATATTCGTGATTGGTTTGCTGGGTAAAAAAGATTGGCAAACGAAAATCCATGTACAAGAAATTTTTCATGTTCTGGAACATTCAAAGAACCGAAAAAACCTTGTCTGGAAGATGTCAAAAAAAAATCTTTTTACTTTTTTGGACAGCTTTTTTGAACCAAAATCGGTAGAATTTATTAGCACATATAAGTCAACAACATCAGTCAAAACGTAAAATATAGTTACTTGCGTACCAATGCACTTTTCTTTGAACAGGGAACAAAGCTAAATATAAACTATCAGTTCAAGAATTAACTACACACATAAATAAAAAGTTGTAAGATTATTGAACTCTACTAGAAAACTACATGAGTTTTACTTTTAACGGAAAAGCGGGAAGATGCTCTGATGGTAAGTATGGTTTAATATTTTTAATATTGTCTTACTTTTTATTAATTGGAATGATGAGATAGTCTTTTTCAAATATGTTGATGTTTTTCGTCCATCGTTTAATTGAAGAGTAATTTATGCAACTTTTTGACTTGTTGGATTTTACGTCTTTATTTTGTAAATTCGTTAATTGCGTATAAAAGTATGTACTAAAGAAATGTATTTTTGCGTTGTCATTTTCACAAAGTACTTCATGTTTCAAGTACTTCAGGTAAAATTCTATTACAACCCTGGTAGAAAATAAACCAACTCGGATGGCTTATCTACTAACTGTTGGCCAATAATTTAGGCCAACGAATAAGAAAAATATTGACCAACGGTTAACCAACGGTTGGTGGACTATCAATCAATAATAAAACATTGAGTAACTCATAAAACAATAATAGAAATTAATAAGAAATATAGATATGTAAAAAGATTTTGATACATAAACAATAATAAAAATTATTGTAATGCATTAAAAAAATATTTGAATGAAGTTGGGAGTAAATTTATTTGAAGGTTAAGTAGACAGCGTAGCACGTGGGCTAGGCTCCGAAATTACTGTCCGCATCCCGCTTTCCGCAAGACAAGCACACATGCACATAAATACACACATATTACATACACACGAGTGCGATCGCAGGTTCATGTGTTATGTATAGGTAAAAGTATTTAACTGCGCAGACTCATACGAGTCACTTGACGGGATTGCCGGGATTGCGTGATTTTGCTTCACTATAAAGGTCAGATGGTAACGGAGCACCGTGTAGAAAACGGAGCAATACGAGTACGAAGAATTTATGTAGGATACTTTCAAATTTTAAATATAGGATACTTTTAAATTTTAAAAAATGTAAGTATCCACCTGTACATGTCCTGACTTACGTCAAAAAGTCACGCACACTACACAGTAACACGCCCTAACCTCAATTTGAACAAACAAAACTATACCCGTTACCGATTTAACCATATTTATCTGAAGAAAAATACTATTAATATGCGGGTTTTGATTATTCTATGAATAATACAAATTTTGAGAGTTTTATTTAAATAATAAGTTGTGTAAATGATTTTTATTTAAGATTTTTAATATTAAGCATTCATTGACCAAGCGCAAGGGTGATTCCGTGACGAAATAAGCGGTATTTATCACTAACTGTTGGTTAAACGGTTGACCAAATCCTTGCGATTTGGCGAACGGATGGCGTACGGTTGGTTACAATTTCTACCAGGGAATGTCATTTAAAAATTCACCCTCCGCTAAACATTGTAAATGTCGATCTCTAATAGCTATACCTCCTTGCTGTGGCGATGGAGGATATATCAATATCCTGCAAATGTAATAATATACTATTATTCAACATTCAATTCATTCTCGTGCATGATTTGACAAAAACAAGAAGTATATTATTTATGCAATATGGGAATAAAACTAAAACATATTTATTTTTAGCACTCGAGGTATACTTGCTGCGCTTTCAACAAAATAAAATTGCGCAATGCTGAATAGGTTGGGGGGGGGGGGTGGAGCCGGTTTTACACGTAGAACGGTAGTGTAAGTGCAGATATTATTAAGAACACCAACATTTTTTGCGGATGAACAAAAACACAATCTTTTTTTAATATTAAGGTACTTATCTTTCAACCGCGCAAGTCAAAACATTAATGTTTGACAATTGATCAATGTGATATTAATGGGTAAAGAAGTTTTTATCTAAATAAATGTTTATTCATATGTTTATTATTGTTAAGTAGTAGTCTTAAGTATAATTGGTGTAATCGCAACCATCGAACGTACTTATTTTAAAATATCAAACTGTAATTTTTTTCAATTTGAAATATCTGATTTCATTATTTGATTAATTTTTGCACGAAGTTTCAATGTTTTTAGAATGTAATGAATTTACAGCGATGGATTTTATCTCATATTAACGATGCTATTTGTCAACGCCATTAACTGCAATGTTAGTTATGTTAAAAAGATTGAAGTTTAAACGAGTATATTTCAGAAAGTAACTAACTATCTTAACAATATTGGTAGAACTGCGAGGAAATATCTTTGAAAGTAAATAAACGCGATGTTTGCTTATACACACACACACGCACGCACACACACACACACACACACACTACATTATGTGGTCATTTGATTAGCTGCAAAGGGTGCACTACTGCCAAGCATACTATTTCAAAATATTCACGTTCAAATAGAAGTAGATATATAATCACAATATAAAACTCACGTGCGATCATTTGAATTAAAATCATCTTCAACTGATACAGTATTACGACTTCCATTGACAGTGTCCGTATTAACTTTCTGAATCATACCAGAAAAAATTGGCTTCTCAATATTTTTCGGCAACTTCTGTTTGCATCGCATGCAATAATTAAAGTCTAATGCACTCATCTTGCAAAAAGGGCACACTGCCAATATTCCCGCAATATATTTTGGTAACTAGTTACAAGATAGAAAATAATTATCATTATTAGTTGTACGTGTAAACTTTAAAATACAATTAGAATTAATCACTCACTGACAAGGAAAGTACTCCAACCCGAACTCACCGATTTTGATGATTTTTGGATATGTTGTAGTACATTGAAAAATAAGAGATACGTGCTTTTTTTTATCGGCGGAAAAACATATCTAAGGGGTGAAAACCACCCTCAAACTTCACCCCCAAAAACAGTTTTTTTTAAATATCTTTTCTTGTAATCAATATTTTTTAATAAAACCAAGTGGGTAATAATCCTTATAAAAAGTGTAACAAATTCTGATAGATTTGACTTTTGGTGGTTGCAACCCCTATTTTTAATAGGCGAAAATTTGAAAAATTGACGTCAATTTTTCATAGAAAATTATTGTATTGTTACAAAATCCACCAGAGGTGTAGCTTTTCATGTTTTTAATAAAAACATTACTCCGCCCGCTTCGATACTTTTTATTAAGTTTATACGAAACTCCTCTATTTATTTAACATAATGTCAGATCAATGATATTTTTTAATTACATCGTTACAAACGAAATATTGGACAAACCTTTTAATAAGGTAAACGGCAAGTGTTAGATATCAAGAGTGGCAAAATAGTACATTTCGACACGGGTGGGGAAGTCGATTATTTAGCTTTAGGAACTCGCTTCGCTCGTGCAAAAAGTCACACCGCCTAAATAATCGACTTACGCACTAGTTTCGAACGGTATTTTATACCACGAGCGCCGAAAAATCATATCAAAGTTGTGATTTTGAGGTTAGAGTGGTATAAAATAGTAGAAAAATACGCATGCCTCCACGTCGCGTGTTTATAGCAAAATCTGTCAATGACGATATTCACAAACGTAAGTTGCTACGGAGCTTTCAATACAGTTAAACAGATTAACGTGCATGTAACTCATGCTATACAGATCGACTCTTCGCATGGTTTATCTATAGATAACCAACGCGTTCTCTGTCGCGTTCTATAATCCTTTCCCTCCCCCCTCGCGATCTTCTGCGCGTTTCTCTTTCGCCGTCTCTTGCAAGCTCAGATGTATTTAATTTCCTGTCATTATGGTAAAAACTCATGTGAACGCGAACTAATGTTAACTCACAGGTGTTAAAAAAGTTAACAAAATAAACATTTTTAATTATTAATTAACAAAGCAAATAAGGTACGCAAAGCACAAAGTACAATTAAATTTACAATTGAACTTATAAATTAATGCTTTCAAATATTTTTTAAGATTATTATTAGTAAATTATTATAAAATGTAGTCAATAATATTCAATAAAATAATACATTTTTAGTCGAAACTTTTTTATTTTTAGCAAAACATGTATAATCTAAAGACCAAATAAACAACTTGTTTTTTTTAAATCTTGTATTTAGTTATATGATCCATTCAAGATTATGTAAGTTCTACCCTTTACCGACATTGCAGAAACCCGTGTTTATTATTCAATTTTGAATTTTACGATAATATCACTCAGGTAGTATGTTATAATTAACTATCAAATCTACAGTGTATTAAAGCGATTTTTTTTCAAAATTTTAAATTAAATAATAAAATCGAGTCCCTGCAATCGTCTGTAACTAGAAGGCCTCGCAAGGCCTTAAGTCAATTTTTCTGCGAAGCTTTTACATATCAGAGGTAAAAAAGTAAAAGCACAAAGTTAGTACGTTATTTCACTGTTCATAGCAGCATAATTCTCCCTTCTTAGGGTCGCGTGTTGTGTCGGTAAAGTAATCGAGCCTGCAGACTTTCTCTGTGAAGACGGAACACCCGAAAAAGTGTTTTTCATATACGAAAATTGTAATAATTAAACGTTCATATAGTTTAGACCATTATCTAATATATGTATATAAGAGATAACTTATTGATATACATATTATTTGTTCAATATTCAGTTATTATAATGAGCATGATGGAGCTCAATGAAGCTACTGATCCAAGCGCTGACGAAATAATGCGCGTTTTGCACAACAAATTATATTAAAATATCTTTCAAAACGAACATATTTTTATAATAAAATATATTTAATTCTTATTTCGATCATCATTTTTCAGAGATCAAAACAAGCTTCACTCGTAAGGGAAGGAATATTTGATGTACATGATGGGACATTTTTTGTAATAAATAATGAAAATGCTGAGGTATGTACTCATAACTAGAAATACATATAATTGTGAAATATTTATTTTAAATCGTTTCGAGAAACTAATAATAACTATTTTATTGAAGGATAAAGAAGCTACCTCATCTGTACAGGCATTGCACGAAAAGTCAATAAAAGAAAGAGCCATACGACATTCGAAGAGGGAGTTTCGGTGGATATGGCTTGATGTCGAAGGCTTTAAACCATGGCTACAATTAAAAATTGAACATCCGACGGTGGTGTTTTGTAAAATATGCAAAATCAAAATAACAGCCATGTTTTCTAGTTTGAAAAAACATGCTGTCAGCCTTTCGCATTTAGCCAAAGCTGGACTTGATCGACCTCCACCAAACGATCACTTCGTCATTCCAGCGCGAAAAGATAGTAAACAAGAGAGAGAACGTGCAGAAGCCGAATTGCAGATCGTTGAAATGGGCACCGCCTTGGACATTTCCTTTCGAAGCATACCTATGATTGTAAAAACGATAAAAAAAAGTGACAAAAAAAGCAAAATCTGGAGTAGAATTAAAATTGGTAAAACTAAAGCTCGAAACATTGCAGTCAATGTTATCGGTGAGGATGAAGGATTGCGCTTAAGCGATATTATAAAGGATACCTTTTTTCCATCCTCGTAGACGAATCCACAGACGTTTCGAAAGACAAGAGCTTGGCTGTTGTAATAAGATTCGTAGATCCAGATAGTGCGCAGGTTCTCTGCAAAGTCTGGGACATCGTGCGCGTGTTTGAGGCGGGCAAAGACGGAAAAGCTACGGCCCAACGATTGTTCCACTGCATTTGCCAAGCATTTCAGAAGAAAAACGTGCCGTTAGATAATATCTTTGCATGCTGCTTTGATGGCTGCTCTACGATGGTAGGCGAAAAAAATGGATTGAAGGCGCTTTTACAAGAGGCTATACCTGGGATAGTGTGCGTCAGGTGCCCTGCACACAGTACACATCTGTGCGCAACGAATGCTCTTGAGGAGATACCGAAGGAAATAATGAACCTCATACCAAACATCTTCGCGATGCTAAACAGCTCTAAGAGAAAACATAATTTTCAATTATTACAGGAACAGCTGTATAACACAGTGCACGAAATACCAAAAATGTGTATTACACGATGGCTATCGGTGCAAAGTACATGCCAAACAATAGCCGAAAAATACGACGCCTTAATTGTTTTTGCTGAGACACTGGCACAAAAGAATGAGGGGATCGACAAACAATTATTTGAAGAACTTAGTTTAGCCGAGACTAAGTGTTTCTTTTTATTAATTAGTGATGTTCTATCAGAGGTAAATGCTTTAAACAGATTTTTTCAAAAGCAAGACGTAATTATCCATAAAGTAAAAGCAGAAATTGAAAAAAGGTTTAAAAATATTGTTTCCCGGATTTTGTATAGAGAGTACGTATTAGAAACCCCTGCCGCTGATATTGATATTTTTAATACACATAATTACATGAGGTATGATGATTTTGTGATCAATGACGAAATCACATTTTATCTAAACGAGGATGTCAATAATATGGAGAAATTTTGTAGACCGGCATATAATTTTATTATTAGTATTGCAATCCAAATAAAAGAAAGGTTTAATGAATTTAATAATGAAATTTACGATGCCGCAGAATGCTTGCGGTCGGAAAACGCAACGTCCACAGAATTTCGGAATGTCCACCCGCATGCGTTCGATACTCTCTTAGCAGCTTACCCAAAATTAACAGGAGACGAAAAAAGTATGGCAGAGCTAAGATCAGAATGGGATTTATTATCATCTGTGATTGACATTCCAGTAGAACTTAAAGCATATGATGCAAACATCGAAGATTTCTGGTTCTATTTAATGAAAAACGAGCACGTGGAATATTTATCCCGATTTGCGCTTTTTGTGCTCTGTACTCCACACGCAAATGCGGACCCTGAGCGAGTAATCAGTGTAGAAAATCACTGCAAAACGAAATTTAGAAATAAGATGGAGATCGAGACTGTGGCGGCGACACTTCGTTCAAAAGAAGCAGTTATTGCAAGCCCAGGTGGTGTGCTAAAGCCAAGGGCTGAAATGATTAATAGATTATTGAATAGAAATTATTACAAAAAAATTGTTAAATAAATTGTTTTATATAAATTATGTTACCAGTAAACAATTTTTTAATTACCTTCCTGTGTTCGTTATAGTATTCGCGAAAAAAATCAATGCATCTCTCTTTATGCGTTTCTCTTTGGCCGTATCTCGCAAGCTCAGTTAAGCGCTTTTCGATTTTCGTTCTGTCTGCCTCGTACTCGCGCTTCTTCCTGTCTTTCGTATTCCCTGAAACCCTCTAACCTCTTTTTATCACGCCCTTTTTCTCTCTCCCGCCCTCACTATTACGCGTTCTCTGTCGCATTCTATGATCCTTCCCCTTCCGCCCCCGTACTTTTTTGCGCGTTTCTCTTTCACCATCTCTCGCAAAACGCGTTTCGTATTTTCGTCCTGCCTGCGTCGTACTTGCGCTTCTTCCTGTCTTCGTATTCCCTGAAACCCTCTAACCTCTTTTTATCACGCCCTTTTTCGCTCTTCCTCCCTCACTATTACGCGTTCTCTGTCGCGTTCTATGATCCTTTCCCTTCCCGCCCGACACTTTTTTGAACGTTTCTCTTTCACCGTCTTTCGCAAAACGCGTTTCGTATTTTCGTTCTGTCTGCCTCGTACTCGCACTTCTTCCTGTCTTTCATATTCCCTCAAGCCCTCTAACCTCTTTTTATCACGCCCTTTTTCGCTCTCCCTCCCTCACTATTACGCGTTCACTGTCGCATTCTATGATCCTTTCCCTCCCGCCCCTGAACTTTTTTGCTCGTTTCTCTTTCACCGTCTCTCGCGAAACGCCTTTCGTATTTTCGTTCTATCTGCCTCGTCCTCGCGCTTCTTCCTGTCTTTTCTATTCTATGTAACCCTTAAACCTCTTGTTATCAGGTCCCTTTTCGCTCTCCTCTGTACCTCCCGCATTCTCTTTACGCGTTTCTCTTTTCTCTTTCGCTGCCTCTCGCGAGCTTGCGCTCACATTCTTCTACTAATCTTTTTCTATTGCACCCCTTTTCCCCTTTTGCTCTTCCTCCCAGAGTGACCCTCGTTCTCTGTCGCGTTGAAACACCTTTTACAATAGTACATTACGATACGTGTGCCTTAAGTAGCCCATTATTGCACGGCGTGAAGTTAGGGCCCGAGCGCAGCGAGGGTCCTATCACGCCGTGTAATGGGCTACTTAAGCCCGCTGTCACGCCTATCCGTGCGGGCTTAGGTCACACTGTGCTATAAATTTATATACACATTTGCTCGACTTGTACGTACAATATAAGAAATAATTTAAATAGAATACTAAAAATGTAATTATTTTCCAGAAAAAAAATCTCTATATAACGCTCAGAAATCAAAGAAATGATCAAGCTAAAAGTGAAATTCAAAAAAATACTGATAAAATCACAAATAGGAAAGAAAGATAATAATGAAAGCAAATGCCAATAAATTTTTAGAAATCATAGAAAACAAATTTTGAAAAAGAGAACTAATATTAAATGAACGAACTGAGAAGCTCAATGAAGAAAAGAACAGTAACGTATGCATGAAGAAAAGAACAGTAACGTATGCATAAATAAAAAGACTAAATATAAGATAAATTTAACAGAAGAACATGAAATAAAAGTGAAGTAAGTAGTCAGTGATAACAACTTGTAGACTGACGACAGCAATAATGAACAGAAATTAAAAGAAACAGAGAATGATAAAAAGATAGAAGAAAGATAGAGAAAAGTGAATTATCAAAATTAGACCTAAGACAAATAATTAATAGCAAGGAAAACGGAGAAAATGGAAATAATATAAAAATGTTCAAAGTATTAGCAGTAACAGCTTAAAGATAAGTCAGGATGTGCTTGAGAAGGAAAGAGAGAAAATAAGAAAGGAAATCGAAAAGGAATACGCGAAAAAGATAAAAAATGTATAGAAGAAAAAAAAGAAAAACCACATAAAGATATCAAAGATGGAATTTCTGTTGAAATAATTGTTTAAATTAGGTTGTAATTATATTAAATAATATTTCATTATATTTAATTATATTAAATAGGTTGTATGTATTTGGGATTTATCCATCTGCAGTCTTATTTGGACTATTTTTCCATAACCTTTGTTAATATGAGAAACTTCAGACCGGGCCCACTAGTCACATCGTACATGGCGAGAAACTGCGGGTTCGCTGAAACATTCGCTTCAACATCACCCGGTGGCTCAGATAATGTTTTAGGTGTTTATATCACATTCCCCCGGCTTAAATACCAAAAACCTATTCAAGTTATCTTACCAATATGTTAGCAAAGTGCACTTTGTTAGAAGCGAAGAATCACCTAATCGTTCTCCGAAATTGCATAGATTTCTCGCAGTTACCCATCCAAGTAACTGCGACCAGCGCTGCTTAACGTTCGTGATCGACCGTGATGTAGTTCCGTTACACCACGAAAGTGCCGGTGTTAATATTAACAGGTGCGTTACTGACAATGTATAAGGTTTTTCTACTCCCCCATCCTACGCAATAAATTTGTTAATGCTAATGTACACATCAACGTTAATATGAAATATTATTTTAAATCTTGGGATCAGTATTCCGTTGAATAGAATAAATCTTAAAATCCTAAAGAATGAGAAAATTATGATTTAAAAAAGTTTTATTTAACAGTCGAACCGTTCGATGTCATAAAGTACGGAAAAACACATAAGCGGCATGAGTCGTATTTGACTCATGGCGACCCAGCGGAAAAAAATTCTTGAGTCGCATTTGACTCATGCCGTAACGAACCTGTAAATAAGTTTTCTTACTCGCCCACCCGAAAGTACGTACTTCCGGCCCGCATCTCCGAGCCGAAAGAGAAACTTTCGCATCCTATTTTAGACCAACCGCGCGCTCTGATTGGCTGCCGAAATTTCCTGACCCGCGGCGCTTGAGCGCCCGCGCGCATGTCCGAGGAAACATGGTTGTGCGGTATGAAGGTTAGACACGTACGAAATAAACAGAGGAAAGTGCACGGGTGACGAGAAAAAAGAGTTAGTTGAAATAAAAAGTGGTGTTGTCTTTTTTTAATGAATGTGTTTCTGATGCCCGCCCCGACCAGCAAAACCTCGTCTTCGCCTCGGTCTTGCAAATGTCGGGCGGGCATCAAACCATCTCTGTAACAGCGAAAGTAGCAGACAGCCAAAAAACCAGCTCTTCACGCCGGGCCGAAAGAAAAAACAGTCGGTAATATCGACCGAGCTACCCAAAGCGGCCGACAGAGGCAGTACTATCGAGCGGGCCGAAAGAAAAACTAACACTCAAACACAGCTAGCAGACGAGAACGCAATTTTATCAATTATTTAACAATTACAGAACGTACTTTCGGCCGGGGAGTAAGAAAAATAGTATACAATACTTGGACCGGAAATTGGATGCCCTGGCCGGGCGTCATACCACGCACGGCCCGGAAATCCAATTTCCGGCCCACGTATCGTAATGTACTATATTATATTAAATAATTTGGCTCAAAGTTGGACTAACTCTTAAGTCGTCCAACTTTACCACAACTTGGGCTGCGTATAATTTTTTTTTATACAGGGATATACGTATACGGTGTCGTTTTCAATTTAATTAAATAAAATACAAATGTAAGGAATAGAGAAGAGAGTTTAACGCCGAAAACTAAAGTCACATATGAGCAATTCTCAGGATTTTCTGCCAAAAAGAGGGTCAAGAAAAAAAATAAAAAAAATTTTGATGCACACTTCTGTTATAAGTTTTTTCTCGTTCTGTAGGTCATGTAGTATACAAGAAAATTTTCGAACAGTCGAAAACGGTCTTGTGGCACCGTTTTAGAAAAAAATCCATTTTTCTTATAGAAATTTAACATGGGAATAATGGACGAAAAGTAGTCACTGATGATGAGCTAATAGTAATCTTTTAAATCTGCCAACAAATATTCTACAAAGAAGCGATTAAAGTAGAAGAAAAGAGCTTTAATTTAAGCTAAAGATGGTTAAAATCAGTCGGTTCTGCGTAAAGTTACGTGCATTTTAAAATCGCGAAAAATGACCAAAAATGATTTAATTACGTGGATTCGGGAAAAATGGCACATTTTTGGTCATTTTTCGCGATTTTAAAATGCACGTAACTTTACGCAGAACCGAACGATTTTAACGATCTTTAGCTTCAATTAAAGCTCTTTTCTTCTACTTTAATCTCTTCTTTGTGGAATATTTCTTGGCAGATTTAAAAGCTTACTATTGGCTCATCATCAGTGACTACTTTTCGCCCATTATTCCCATGTTAAATTTCCATAAGAAAAATGGATTTTTTTCTAAAACGGTGTCACAAGACCGTTTTCGACTGTTCGAAAATTTTCTCGTATACTATATGACCTACAGAACGAGAAAAAACTTATAACAGAAGTGTGCCTCAAAATTTTTTTTATTTTTTTTCTTGACCCTCTTTTTGGCAGAAAATCCTGAGAATTGCTCATATACGTGCCTATATACATGCCGATAAATTTTTCAATAAAATATTTCTTAAACCCAAATAAGCGGGATAATCGAAGATACATTATACTAAATCAATATAGCCAGATATACTTTAAATTTTGATAAATGAACAATAATTTAATTACAATAATATACACCTTTTTGAATGATATATAATTGACATACATATTCAAGTTTATTGTACAAGGAAACATACTTACGGCAACAATATTTAGTTAAACTATATAATATCGTTAAAATTACTAACGCGTTTGTTCTCAGTGCAAAGTAGCCAGTAGAGGCATGATCTTTGTAGAAAAGTATCTGAAGGTGTGCAATAAAGGGGTCGATCCGCTCGCTTGTCTAATACTTTATTCCTTGTACTCGCCAAGTAGTGAGCTTGGATTTCACGGTTTCTTGTGTATTTTAAGCTTACTTTGAAACTTACGCAGGTTTAAAAAAGGAAATGAAAGGTCAACGTCGATCTTGCGCCTCTTTAGCTTTCTAAATTATTTATTAAACTGTCAAATTTAAAAATAGACGTTTACATGCTTCCACTTTTCTACGGGGAACTCGCTTCCTCTGTCTTCGTAGATTTAAAAATTATTTAATTGTTAAATTTGAAAGTGATAATTTAATTCTTTTTTTAACTCTTTTTTAACTTACCAGAAATGCAAAAATGACTCTTGTCATATGATAACAACATATAGTTAATTAATAAATGCAATGTAAAAAATAGATCCGAGGCTGATATTACTGCGGGTATGACTGAATTACCGCAGGGGTTTTACCGTGTGTATGATGGATTACCGCGGGGGTATTGTTATATTATTTATAATTTTACAACCGAAAAAATGAACATATCTGTATATTTTTACATCACATTTCATTTAGAACATAGCAGTTGGCAAATGTTCTCATATATATTGTAGACTTCTTGATTTCACTGTTTTGAGGTTACGTTGGACCAATGGCGCAGTAATACCAGCAATCGTATTTGTATACAAATGACGGTATTACCGCGGATGGCCAGACAATAATGTAGTATATTCATACAAATCATGCTTTCTTCTCTTTTTAAGACGATTTCTTATATTAATTAATATTTTGTATGATCGAATAAATATTGAATGCCGAATTATACTATAAAAAATTAAATTGCAGAGCGTTTTTCGTCAATCCGCGGTAATTGCAGCATCCGCGGTAGTACCCACATTTACCCTATTAGTGTATGTGTGCATGTGTGTATATGTATAAGTTATACGAACATCAGTGAGCGATTAGTTTAGTTTTCGTTAAACTGTGTAAAATTTAACTTTATATTTTTGTATTAATCGGGAGTAATGAAACGGTATTTTTCCTTATGTTATTCAAAAGCATTTTACGAGGGTCATTTGATAAGTACCTAGCCTACAAATGAAAACACCAAAATTTTACAAAAAATAAAATTTATTTTTCAATGTAGTCTCCTTTTAGTTGAATACACTTGGTCCAGCGGTGTTCCAATTTTTTTAACCCCGTTGAAAAAAATGTTTTCTCTTGGTTTGCAAAATAGGCCTCCGTGGCGGCGATTATTTCGTTATTGGAGTGGAATCTTTTCCCGGCGAGCGAATTTTTTAGGTTCGGAAACAAAAAAAAGTCGCACGGAGCCAAATCTGGAGAATACGGTGGATGGGGCAGCAGTTCGTAGCGTAATTCGACCAATTTAGCCGTGGCGAGTGCAGAAGTGTGAGCCGGTGCATTATCGTGGTGGAAAAGCACTTTCTTTTTAGACAAATGGGGCCGTTTTTCTTCTAACACGGCGTCAAATCGGCTCAATAGTTCAGCGTAGTACTGTACTGTGACCGTTTTGCCCTTCTCCAGATAGTCAATAAAAATCACACCTTGAGAATCCCAGAAAACAGTGGCCATCACCTTTCCGGCCGACGGGACCGTCTTCGCCTTCTTCGGAGCAGGTTCACCGGGTAAGGTCCACTGTTTTGACTGCTCCTTGGTCTCTGGAGTGTAGTAGTGAATCCATGTTTCGTCGACGGTCACGTAACGACGCAAAAACTCTTTTGGATTGCGATTAAACAGCTCCAAACACTGCTCTGAACTGGTCACACGGATGCGCTTGTTGTCTGCAGTCAGCAAACGCGGCACCCACCTTGCTGACAGCTTCCTCATGCCTAAAATCTCATGTAGGATATGCCACACGCGTTCTTCTGAGATGCCTACTATCGCAGCTATCTCGTGCACCTTTAATCGGCGGTCTGACAAAACGATATCGTGTATTTTTGTCACGTTCTCCTCCGTAGTGGCTGTTTTCGGAGCACCTGGGCGTGGATCATCAAAAACCGACGTACGACCACGTTGAAACTCGTTATACCAAAATTTAACGGTCGCCATCGAAGGAGAAGCATCCCCATACACTGCATCCAAGCGTTCTTTAATTTCACTGCGCGATTTCCCTTCCAAAAACAAGAATCGAATCACCGATCGATATTGTTCTTTCTCCATTTTTTCAAAAATCAACGGACACATTTGCTTTCACACGCTCTAAAAAATAAACTACAACTCCGATCCGGCTGAAATTTCGTCTGTAACCGTTTACAGGAAGATACTGCACTGTAGTGTATTTCTGGTGCGATAGTGGCACCATCTGGCGGTGAGGCTAGGTACTTGTCAAATGACCCTCGTACTTAACACAAAAATTTGAAATACAAAAGTTGTTGATAACATTGAAATAAAACTTTTTTTCTATTCAACATTTGCATAAATAAAAATAAAAACTATTATTATAATTCAAATAGAAATAATGAAAACAATGTTTTTAATTTTAAATATAATTGCAATTATAGTACTACTTATATATTTAATATTCCTATGTGTACTTTAATCATATCAATTAATAATACTTAATTAATTTATATGAATCATAGACTATTTGAAAAGTTATCTGCATATATCTATATTTGTAGAATTATAAGGCAAATTTTCTACAAAAAAATAAGGAATATGTAATAGTAAATGCATAATTTCCATTTAAATTTTACAGCAGAGATGTATTTATGTGTATTCTAATGATAATAACGATGAAAATAAGTATTACAATTAATGCAATAATAAAATTATAAGGTTTTTCTGAGCATTGCGGTCGTGCCTATTATGTAAAACGAAGTTTTTACATAGGGAGGGGGCGGGCGACGAGCGAAGCGAGGAGCAGGTGTGTGTGGGGGCGGGGGGGTTGGCATGTCTAGCGCAGCGAGACATGCAGGGGGGCTCGGCCCCCCTAGTTTTTTTTATGTGTCTTGCAGTTTTGAGTAGATTGTGAAATATGAACATTATCACCTCTGGTGCACAATAAACCTCCACAGTTTCGATAGATTTTATTTTTTATTTGAATGTTATGTTATACGTGATAATTTCCAATGATATAGGCTACTTAATATAAAATATATAGACCAAACAGGGAACGAAATTTTATATGTAAAATATTACTTTGCAAATGAATTCAAATATAATTGCGTATAGAAAGTACGATAATATTTCTTTTATTACATAAAACGTTTAAACTTTCGTCAACTTAACTTCAAACCTTTTATTATTATTATCGTTTTCTTCAGATTTTGATATAATTTCACTTGAATGTTGCACTATATATTTAAATTAGATTAATATTGAAAATAGTTTTATGAAGATTGTTTTATTTATTTCGTATAGTAATTTATTATTCCTAGTTTTTCTATTATATCAGTAGCAGTTTAATAACATATAAAAGAGTATAGATAATTGCATACGAATATTTTAATTTCTTAAAAATTGTAAGGCCAATTTCTTTAAAGAAATTATATGAAATATAATAAAATTTATTTATAATAATAATGATAATAATATTTGTCACAAAATATTAAATAATAATGTAATATTTTATCTGATATTTTATTTTATCTTTATTAGAGTTACATTATTGTTTTAAGCAAATGAGAACTTATAAATAAATAGCAAAATCTACTTGAATGTTTATAATACTTTTTTTTTTTATTCATTTACAGTTAATTCCGAAAAAAAGTCCTAAATTAGTTTGAGTTCTTTATTTTTTCCCTAAACCATATTTCAAATTAAATGTGGTAATATAATTTCTGATAGTTTATCTATAATAACATTGACTCAATTAGATAAAAGTGCAGTTGTAATAAATCGTAAACTAAAATTAATAAATACTTAAAAGATGTTTTCTCGAAATCTGACACGTAAAAATATTAGTTTACTGTAGTAATTTTTTTTTTTAATAACTGGTTTTCTCATCATGCCATACTTATGCAAAAATCAGTAGTTTTACTATCAATAATGATTCATAGTTATTTTTGCAAAATTTTCATCTTTGATAATTCTTCATTCCATTTTCATCAAAGTGTAAAATTACCATAATACATGAAAATAATAGTATCCGAAAGTAAATCATAATTGCCGACAATAAATAAATAAATAAATTAATTAATGGACGGAATATTTATGCATTGAGAAATAATTCTTCCTGACTCTTATATCAGCAATAGTTTATTATATTAATCGTTGCACAAAACCCTCTTTGCATTCATTTTATTCGTACAAAATCTTCTGCAATACTTAGCTGAGCTACAACTACACAATTCTACTTATATTATTACTATCAAACAGAAATTTTCATTTGCTATTTTATTTCACTAGTGATGGCGCAAATTCGAAATATACATCAACCTTTCGATTCAACCCGAACATCGAAGAACAGCCATGTAAGTACCCATGTACAACCAAGATCCAAAAAGCTACAAACGACCGGTCGACCTCTACCGCCGTCGAACCTCGACAAGTTCGATCCACTGCTCCCTGGAACCGAGAAAATCCCGAAGGATTACCAGGAACCCCGCAGCCGTCGCGAGACGGGGCCCATAAGAGAGCAGAGTCGCAAGTGTACATATACTTACACATACCTACTCGTTTTCATGCACGCTTGGGCCTTTCCCAAACGCGCGTGTATATGTACACACACAGATATATACGCATCGGAGGCGATCGCTTTTATATTATTCCGTATAGATACTTACACAGGCTTGCGAAACGAAGACGTCGCCAGTCACTGTGCGAGCGCTCGACGTGCGGGAGAAGGACGGAGAGTTGGGGAGGGTGGGGATGGCCAGCATAACACGCTTCCCGGCTTCACGGCCGACGGTAATCGCCGCTCGGTCCTCGGAGTGTCGACTTAGTCTCTGTAGCCGCGCGCGCGTGTGTGCCTCCGGCTCTGTCTCTCTGTCGCTGCTGGTGAGTATTTATACACACATATATATGCAAGCCGAACTTTGGGGGGGGGGATTATGAAAAGTTTTTGTTGTTTTCCGATGTAGCGGGATTTTGGAGCGCGAGAGGCGATTGGCAGGTTATTTATTGCAGGTACTTTCTTTGGTTGAGGTGAAGTTCTTTCGATTACTTTTCTTGGTAGGATGGTAGAGGCGTACGGTGATAGATGAAAAGAATTATTATAAATTAATGTTGTTCGTAAATAATGAAGCTCGCGTGACACGTGCTTTATTAAAAGTAATTGCTATAGACATCAGCTGCGTTGCTAATTGGCATATTTTGATGCTGGCGCTTATTTGAGAATATTTTGTTGATAGATTTTAACTATTAGGTAAACAAGGATTTTTCATTAAATAATAAAAACACATCGGCGTGTTCATCATTTTTCCATTATTCATAGAGTGAGTAATCGGATAAACTTGGGATTTATAATGAAATGCGATTAATAGCAATCAAAATAATGTTAAAAATTGAATAGTGGAATTCACGATTATCATTGAATCTAAAATACAAAAATAACACGCAATTAACGCGTGAATATAGCTGCGAATGATCATTTTCTCCGTTTCGATGCTGTATAAATTCTTTCCTTATTATTTAGCATCTTAAGTTATGAGCTTTTATTTTTATCGGGTATCAAACGATGTTTATTTTCTTCACGTTTTCTCAACACGTTGATAGATAGAAATACTTTTTTTTTTTTTTTTTATAGATCGTCATGGTATGAAAAAACTTCTGATTATATGTTACGAATAAACACGGCCCGTATCAGTGCTACAGTAAACTAGTTTATATAGAGTTTATTTCGTTGTAAAGTTACTCAAATATTGAAAAAGTTTGTTCCTATTTACGATTGTATTTAAGAAATCAAAACGTTGTTATGAGCAAGGCGATTTCGAGATGGAATTAACTAGACAACTGTAAATCTTCGTCAAATAACTTTAATGTTTCTTAGTATTCATGAGGATAAAATGCCAGTCGTTGAATTGTTTCTCTGTATATGGAATGTAGAATCGAAAATGGAGTTTTCAATGATATTTTGATGTTAGAAGAAAATTTTTTGTAACACGCATAACTATTCAAGTGTGAGAATGATAGATTGCCGTGAACGATTATGAGTATTGATTCGGAATAAAAAACAATTGGAGATTTTAATTTTAGCTTAGGATTTTTATTGTAATTGCCATTTCTGCTGGAAACTTTATTCAAAATTTGGATTCCTTAATACCATTATGAGTTGGTTTTAGATAATCGAGACCTGATTTATCGTTATCACGAGGAAAATCGGCTTTATTACTTAATTTTTAACATATATCATAACTGTAAATATAGTTCCATCGTGAATAATAATAAACTATATTCGCAAATCTTAAGTATTCATACTTAAAATTTCTGGGATGAATTTAAGAGTTTTTTCGATACTGGGAACTATTATAATTTAATTGACATGAAAACATCATAACAAAGATACCATTTTTTCTAGTAAAGTCTTGCGTGTATTAATAATATCATATTCATTATCCTCGTGAATTGTTCATCTAAAGGAACATTAGCAACCAAACGCTAAACAAGAATAACTTCACGAACAATTAGAATCTTAACGCTATAAATAGGTACCAACATTCAAGAGAGCTTCAATACGATGCTAAGATCATCGGCAAACTGGAAATCCTCGGGAACAGAGAAAAGTGCACTGTATATACATGAGCACTGAAAAATCCTCGCGTGCGTGCGCGCGCATCAAGCACCGGTTTGCATCGCGACTGGTTTTTCGCGAAAGGTCAGTGTCGCTCTCAAGCAACTCTGAATCATATACTTTATACACATACATACACACGCGCGCCTGCAAGTCACGTGAACTTTTCTCTCTCGCTGTACCAAGTTATCGTGGAACCGCGACGTTGTGAAATATCGGCGTACGTGGCCAAAGTGATGGATTTTCCGGCAGCCTTTAACTGGGTCAGAACCCGAAGTATACTGGACAATTTATATATATATGCATGCGTGAATATAGTAAAGTATTTCGATATGCGATTGATGCGAGGCTATAGTAATCTGGTTCTCGGTCGCATGCCTTGCCCGAATTGTGTTGTATTGTAATTTCATGGAGGCGCTCTTTTCGTATTAAAATTTTTTTCTTTTTACAATGCGTGTGAATCTTTAGCATAGCATAACAATTCGAAACGAGCTTCTGTTATTTTAGTTTTGCATTTATATATATAAATGTATGGATAGTAGCTTTTGTGGTTGAATCAACTTAACGCGGATATAATTAAGCAACTTTTGCATGCATCAAAGTTTGATTGTATACTTTTATCATCTTACATTGTTTTAAATATTTTTTATCCAATTATAATTATAAAAAAAAGAATGTTAATCGCTGATTTTTATTCATTTAATTCTTTTAGATGCAAAATAATTGTATCAAAAAGTGTTATGATGTAATCAACAAACTAACATATCTAACTATTCTTGGAATTGTAATAATTATCATCATTACGATCTACAGAGTCACTAATATTATAGATTTAGTAATTGTGCGCGTAAACTGTGAAGCAATTAGGCGTGGGAATGTAATTTGAATGTGATTTTCGAACGAAAAACTTTACTCGAACGTTAACAGTAATTTATTTTCTGTTAGGGGATTTCCACCACGATAAACCGCACTGCATTTTACTTTATTTATTATCACTTCGTCATATATTCAAACTAGTTTGAAAAATCTTCCCAACCCAGTTGATACTTTAGGTAAATGTAAAATATATAAAGTACGTTCCGTAAACAATGGCGACTGCTAACAACGCAACATCATGATGCTAATCGATGTCCCATCATATACCATTGACACATTCACCGATTTAACGATGACCGCGTGAATTCGCGTGTATATACTTACCGCGTCGGCCTTGCTCGGTCCCCGTTTTCATTGCTCGCGCAATGAATACGAAATTTCGATAATGACCTTCGCCCGGAAAGTTTTTCTCCAGATTCATTGTCTGATGGGGCATTTTAGATAAAGTCGATATGTTAATTTCATTTTAACTATATAGTGTAAATTCAAGGGGCCCGTCACGGCATGTGATTTTTCCGGCAATCGGATTTGGCGCGCATTCATATTTAAATTCGAGCAAGGGGGGGATTTTTTTTTATTCACGAGTTTTTAAAGTAGATAACACAAAGGTCGTTGTCGCGTTTTAATACTTATCACATGAATAACAATATATTATTTACAAAAAGTCGCTGTCTTTCAGTTAGATTTGAATAATGTGATTGCACAGCTGGCATAGATTTTCGGTGGAGTGCTACACGGAGAAAAATGGTGTAACAAAAATTACTATATTTATAGTAATCGTGGGCAGACTTAAATTATCATAAAATTTACTACAATTTATAATAAAAATTCCTATGTTTTGAGTAATTTTTGCTATGTACATAGCAATTTTTACTATAAATTGTAGTAAATGTTATGATAATTCGAGTCTGTCCCAAAGTTCCTATCGAACATAGTAATTTTTCTTACATTTATAGTAAATTTTCCTAAACATTTCTCTCAGTGTACTTATTTTTCGCCTTTTGAAATTTCGGCTCTGTGCCGAAGGAATAAATTTATTTTCGCATAAATCTAATAGCATGTGGCAGATTATATGAAGTCACGCTTCTATTAATACTAGCAAAATCCAAACGCGCTGCGCGTACTATTTTATTTTTGGGGTTATGAATATTTTTTTCATTATGATTTCATTTTAATTAGTTTGATAGAATAATCAGATCATTTTTCAAAACCAAAAGTAATCTTTTCATTATATTTTGATTTAATTATTTAGATTTAAATAGTTAAGAATAAAAATTCAATTTCAAAAATTCAAATGTAGCGGAAGTAGCGAATCCTTGCACCTATATTCCTTACAAAGCAATCAAAATCAATCTTTAAATGCTTCATAACATCCGGCCATCGTTTTTTTCAGAGTGGATTGGAAAGCTTATTTTTTCCTAATTTTCAGAATGTCACTTTTAATATTATTAACTAAAAAAGAAAATATTTCTATATTTACATGGTAGATATACAAAGAAAATCATTCGGTAATCAGCACTAAATAAAAAATAATACGCGGAACTTTGAATAAATACGATGCATTAATTTTGTTCTTTTTTTACCGAAAATAAACATAAAAGTCTTGTATTTCGTCCAGTTTATTGCGGGAGCATGAGGGGAATCCCGCGTATGTAAAAGTCATATGATGAAATCAAAGCCGTCCTTCTACGAAATCCATTACCGGAGCTTCACGATTTTTCATTATGTGTGTCTAGATAAGCATTCGTGTCATTACAAACTTGTAAAATTCCAAATGGAAGTGAATATTTGAATGAAAAGTTAAAGATGGCGATACACATTTCATTGAATTTTGTCCGTCAGTTAATATGTAAAGTGGAAATTACATCAAATTGTTTATAGAGAAAAAACCAATATTTGAAAGAGTATTTTTAAAATACTAACAAAGTTAACATCATAAAATGTTTTCTTTGAGCTTTCGAAACGTAAACGCGTCAGTCAACAAATTTGCTCAGTCTAAAAAGAGTTTTGACCTCTGGGAGAATAATAACAAACTATTAGATATTCGACAGAAGTATGATGGGCTCACATATTAGAAAAGTATAAACGTCAAATAATTCCTAATGCTAATATGTATATAGTTATATTGTATATAGGTATATAGATATATTGCATTAAAAGAAATAATAGTAATTAATAAAATTAAAGTTCAACTATATTTTAATGTATAGCATATTAATGAACTTCAATGCACCAACTATTGTTAGGACATATTTACTATTATCTGTATTGAAATTATAATAATTATTGCTCTTATTGAGGAAGGTTGACTCAGCATTGTCACCATGTTTCCTTTGCTTATATTCATGGAAAAACCTTATTGTTGTTGTTTTTGAGTATCTGTTATCCACTGCGAGCAATTTAATGATGTAATTGAAACAATTTACACATTCATATAATCGCGAGGAAAAATTCACACGTTCCATTTTAGAATCGAAAACTTAGTTAATTATATAATATTGCTACGGCGTTCTTGGTCATATTTTTGTTTGGTCGTGGATGACTAATATCGCGTCTTAAAATTATTGCTAATAGTTTACGTAATAAAAGTATTATCTATGTTGCGATTTCTAAAGTTTACAGTCGCTTCACGAAAATCAAAATCATATTTGCACATTTCTCGGCAACGTAGTTTCAAAAAAAAAAAAAACGTTTAATTTCTTAATTAATTCCTTTATTAACTTGTTAATACTACTCCTAATTTCTCTTTGGGTATCACATTATCATCATAAATGTTACCGTTATTTCGCGAAATCCTAGCCGCGCGGTTATGCGAAATAAAACAGACGCATGTATTTAAGTAACGTCTAATTACGCATGTGACGTATTTTAAAGTGTTTTTACCGTATACATGCGCAGCGGTTACGCTGAAAAAAAAACACGAGTATCGCTTGGCTCAGACTTTTTAAACGAGCCGTTATAGAACATGCGAAAATTTTTCTCTTTAATTCGTGTCTCGTATTTGCTCTGTATCACGTAATATTTGTCCTGTAGTCGACGCAAACTAATCAGCATTTGTATGTTCTCAGTATTTGTATAGATCGGGCTAAAATCTGTTTAAACGATAAACTTTTGGTCTACGACTGTGACATAATATCAATTGGTTATACATGATACATCCGCGATTAGAAACTATACGCATTGTGTGATAATTATTTTCGTGAGAATGATGTAATAATAAGCATTGTAAATGCAAATCATGACAATGAAAATAAAAATATATCTTCTTTACTTAATGATTTAGAAATTTTTTAATTTAAAATAAGACACTATTTTCCATGTCGAAATGAAGTTGATGATAAACGATTTTAAAAATTTATACTATATTTAATATTGAAGCTTTGTAAGGTGATGAGATATAACATTATTAAAGAGTTTCAAACAATGAAGTATATTATTGTTTATATTACTGTTTTATCTATATTATTTCCAGTTTTATCATATAAATAATCATTGAAACTCGTAATTCTCATTTCAGAAATCAAAAAGTAACCATGAGGCCAGTATTTAGCGTTGTTGCAACGCTATTATTAGTTAGTTCTTGTTGGGCTGCGCCTCAACAAGCAGGTAAAAAAAGTTCTTTTATTTTGAAATAACTTTAAGCTGTGCACAAGCAAATCGTTAATCATTTTTCAAAATGGTAACACCATATTTTAAGGGAATTCAGAATAGATTCATTCTTCTTGGTAATTCACAGCAAGTAAATCGTCACAAATGTTTGTTCATGTAAGCTTTATAAATTTGAGTAGAAAACGATGTTTTAGTGTCGTGTTTCACACATTGTGACTTATTTGCTGACAAACTTACTTTATGATTCCTTTTCGAAGAAAAATGATATTAATAATAGATTCTAACAATTTATTTTTCATGTTTTATTTTTTTATTTTTCGGAATTTTGATGAAAAATGATTGTACAATATTTGAAAAAAACAAGTAAAAATTTTCATTAACAGTGATTCAGATACCTGTAAATGTTGTCGGAAATATTACTAAAGAAAGATAAGAGTCTCTGTAATTTAAATTTAATGTGACTAAACTTGAAATAGTTTATTTTTTCATTAGAAATTTATAGCTGTTCGAGTACATCATACGTAATTTGGGAAATCCTATGTATTAATTGGATAATCTAACTAAACTAAGGGATTTTAAATTTTGTTACGGTATCTTTGTGTACTCTTAAAAATATTACGTAGGATTTTTTAATAATACGGGAAAAAACAAAATTATTTTCATAATTATGATTCACAAATTCAATATCATATCAGTTGCACAAATAACCAATAAAAACTATTAAAAACATTCAAAGCTGACCCCAAAGCTGGCGGGATTGACGACCTGATAGCCGGTGTGTTCGGCAAGCCTGGCGCCGTTCCCTCGACGACGTCCATCGACGACCTCATCGGCTCGGTCTTCCCGCCGCCCAAGAACCCAAACCAGGTCAACCCAAACCAAGTCAACCCGAACCAAGTCAACCCGAACCAGGTCAACCCGAACACGGTCTCGAACAACCAGGACAAGGTCAACGCCGGTCCGGATAACGGCAACTGCGAGTGCGTGCCGTACTACCAGTGCCAGAATGGCTCGATCCTCGAAAACGGCGTTGGTCTCATCGACATTAGGTCAGTAGAAGAGGGGTTGAAAATTTCTGATTAATGTACTGCAAATCGATACGACGATCCTTTTGTTTGTTTTTTTCAATAAAAAATAGGATTTTCATTACTTCAATGGTATAACTGACAAGGAGAGGGTTTAACCTGCGGAAAAGCGGAAAACGGATTTTAGCGGGCATTGGAGAGTCAATTTCTGGTACCTAAAAATAAAGCCCAGTGCTGACAATTTCATCTAATGGGACCTTCTTTCTTGAGATATCGGCAATTTAATCTCAAATATCCTCTATTTCGTTAAAAAATTACGTCTCTGCTATTGAGTGTCACATTGCAAATATTTATGATACGAAAACGAGCAAAAAATATTATAAAAGTAGACAGTAGAAGCTAAAATGTAAGCCCTAATTCATTAAAAAATATTGATTTTTCAGGAAGTTACAAGCAATCAAAGATAGCGTACGAAAGTAGCGTACGAAAGTACGCTATCTTTGATTGCATGTAACGTCCTGAAAAATTAATATTTTTTAACGAATCAGGGCTTAAACTTTAGCTTTTCGTGTCATAAATATATTTGCAATGTGACACTCAATAGAAGAGACGTCATTTTTTAAGGAAATAGAGGATATTTGAGATTAAATTGCCCATGTCTCAGGAAAAAGGGCCCATTGGATGAAATTGTCAGCACTGGACTTCATTTTTAGGTTCAAGAAACTGACTCTCCAATGCCCGCTAAAATCCGTTTCCCGTAGGTTAGACCCTCTCCTTGTGAGTATGAGAAATAAGAATTATTGACAAAAACGATTTTCTATTAGATTTAAGGGAGATGAGGAGGATTCTACGGATGAGCGTTCGGAAATAGCAGGAATCGCGAAAGAGAGGTGAGGCACTCTTATAGTTAGTGAAGTCTTAGCTACACTATATGAGTAGTACTGCACCCGTAAAATTTCAAATACACGTTTACTTGTGGAGCATCTTCTGTATTTTATATCTTTCAAACGTATATGCTTATTTGCACGACTATTTTATATTTCTATATACTTTTTAGTATTTGAGTAGTATTTAAAGATATAACTCAAGGTAGGAGTCTTGCCACAGTATGAAAGTTGACGCTTTGGGTAAAAACAATGTACATAACTTTTTTTTTCAAACTAATGGCATGGAATATCTGCTTGTAAAGTAGACTTTCAATTCTACAATTCTCATGAAGAATACTGAAAAATGTTCTATACACTGAGAGAAATGTTTTCTCAAAATGTTTATATTTAACATGGCATTGTAACTATTAAAATATATATGTAAATAGTTACAAAGCCATGTTAATAGTTAAAATACCATGTTAAATATAAACATATTCTTCTCTTAGTGTATAAAATTAAGGAATAGATACAGCGTCTACAGTACAAGCTTTGCCATATCTGTGCCACTTTCAATCACGTACAATAGAATGGAATCACATAGTAAAAATCTGGAATGCTTATACACTGAAACACCGTCTAACGCACGAATACCAAATACCAGTATTACCAAAGTCGATATCCCATCGAAAGATGTGTATCATTAACAAAAGATACTTTGACCGACAGGGTTCAAGGTCAGTGCGACAACTACCTCGACGTCTGTTGTGCTCCTCCCAATGTGAGGCCGCCCGACCAGCCGATCACCCCCCGTCCCACTGTTCACCGAGGCTGCGGCCAGCGCAACCCCGAGGGCGTCGGCTTCCGCATCACCGGCGCCAAGGACAATGAGGCCCAGTTCGGCGAGTTCCCCTGGATGGTCGCGATCCTCAAGGAGGAGAACGTTGGCAACAACCAGGAAAAATTGAACGTCTACCAGTGCGGCGGTGCTCTCATTCACCGTAGGGTCGTCCTCACCGCTGGTCACTGTATCAATGGGTATGTTTTCTTGAGCCATTTTTATTATACCACGACAAATGAAATGCTGATAAGTCGGTATAAATGATGATGAGATAAAACATACAGAACATTCTGATTTTGCATATTGAGTTCAATAATATCTGCGGTGTGACGTTTCTCGAACAGCATTTGATTTATTGTTATGTGATAATTAACGATTTTCCTGTTACACTTACAATCAATGAAGAGTTTTTTGTCTAAGCTATACATTTTAAACTCGCGTTATCATTAGTAGGTTGTTGCAGAACTTATTTTAATAAGTCAATAAAATAAGTATATTCAGACGTAATACATCACATCAGTACATTTTTGTTTAATTTGATTACATTCTGTACACTTTTTGCAGTAGAGTTTTCAATAAAATTGAAACAATAACTGTCAATAAATTACTTCAGCCACGCTAATTCTCAATTACCATTCGCAGCAAGCAACCATCGATCCTGAAGGTGCGCGCCGGCGAATGGGACACGCAGACCAAGAACGAGATCTTCCCCCACCAGGACCGTCAAGTCTCCCAGGTCGTCGTCCACGAGAAATTCCACTCTGGTGCTCTGTACAACGACTTCGGCCTTCTGCTGCTTAGCCAGCCCGTCGACATCATCGACAACGTCGACATCGTCTGCTTGCCCAACGCCGGCGAGGTGTTCGACTTCTCGCGCTGCTTCGCCAGCGGCTGGGGCAAGGACATCTTCGGTAAGCGAGAAATATTCGTGCATAATTTTATTCCGATGATACTGTTATTAGTTGTCTAAAACGCATTTCTTTGACAATTGATTGATGAAGAATATCGCGAAACTTGCAACTTAAATTTAAGGTGGTTCTGTGCCAAAATCGACGTTAATTGTGAACATTTTTTTCTACTACTTTTTAGCATATTATAATATCAGTATAATGTAATTGAAAAGAAGGGTACTTCAAGTAAAGAAAAACATTTTTTAAAACCAAATTTAATTATTGTTAAACAAAATACCGCCAACTAAAAGAAAAACAACAAAACACGGGAATCTTTTTTATTTTTTATCTGATTTAAATTTTGAAGCGCTCATTTTGCCCCATTTGCAATTTCAGGGTGGGGTACCGATATGAAAATTCAAAAATTATCAATACCTGCAAAGTTACATACAATTTTTTATGAGAATTTGTAAGTTTTTGAAAAACAATTGGACATATACCTTTACGGGGTTTAATAAACTTTCAATTTTCATGTCGGTACCTCACCCTGAAATTTTGCAAAATTAAAATAGGATAAAAAATAAAAGACTTTGTTGAAGATTTTTTAGATGACGATATCTTATTTATCAATAATTAAATTAAGTTTAAAAAAATGTGTTTCTTTTCTTGATGTACCCTTCTTTCCAATTACATTATACTGATATTATAATATGCTAAAATGTAGTTGAAAAAAATGTTCATATTTAACGTCAATTTTGACACACGAACCACCTTAAGTATAAACTGTAATAATATTGGCTTTTTTTTTTTTTAATAGCTTTTTTCTGTTCTTACAGTAGCTGATAAGCAACGTTAAAATGTGTCGCATTAATAATGTCTATTCATTTTCAATTTTAGGCAAGGAGGGACACTACCAGGTAATACTGAAGCGCGTAGAACTGCCAGTCGTACCACGCGACAGCTGCCAAAACTCTCTGAGAACGACCAGGTTAGGAAAGTACTTCACCCTCGACCAGACCTTCATTTGCGCAGGTGGCGAATCTGGCAAGGACACCTGCAAGGTACGTACTTTTTCTCATTTAATTGGTTCAGGAAATACTGTAAAATTCTCTGGTACGATCTTTGTGTTTTTTTTTTCTTCTTATAGTATCTAAATATGACAGAGTTAATTTTTTTTATCATTCGAACCGTTAATGATTTCGAATCATGTGTAATATTATAAATTAACTAAAAAAACAATTTTTTCTTTCATTACTTTAGGGTGACGGTGGCAGCCCGCTCGTCTGTCCAGTTAAGAACGACCCGTCGCGCTACATGCAGGCCGGTATCGTCGCCTGGGGCATCGGCTGTGGCGAGAACCAGGTCCCCGGCGTCTACGCTAACGTCGCTGCCGCCAGGCCGTGGATCGACCAGCAGATGCGCAACTGGAATCTCGACACCAGCGAGTACGAGTACAGGCCGTACAACTAAATTGATAATCGTCCATAGCCGATTGACATCTCTGATTCCTACATAAATTATATACGTAAAGATCCTTTGCTGTCAAAACTTGCATTAGTATTATTATTATCTGTTTTCGTTGTTCTATACTCATTTGAAATGGAATTGCTAAAATTCAAATACGATCATAGTGACGACAAAATAGGAAAATTGTTAAAATAGTAAGGTTTGACAATAAAGGACCCATACCCAGAACTTTATCCATTTGTGTGTAAATGTTGTCCGTTTTTTAAGTGACTCGGTGAGAGCATTCAAGAGCGAATAACACGCATATATACTTGAAGCGATTGTTATTACTTGTTCATTTGTATTTCGCGAATGTCATTTTAATATTATTTTTTTTCAACTGCAGAATACTCGCTTTTTTACTTGTGACGATGAAAAGCAATCATGTTGTTTCGAATGTAAAAGAGGAAACATTTTTTTTGTGAAATAAACAAGTACTTTTATGGACCATTCTGTCATAATTTCTTTTTCGTTGTGCGTCTTTTTGTAAATAATCGAAATAAAATGTTTAATTGTTTATTAAACGATATTTGAGATGTGTATATTTTTGCTTTATACACGTTTTTCAATACCTGTTATAAAATACTTGTCATGCCACAAAAGAGTAATGTAGTACTGAAAATAGCCATTTTTACTATGAATTTGTCAATTTATCATACCTTATTTTTTAGTATTTTTGGAAGCGAAATTATCTTGGGATAACGCGAATAATATGACGTCAAATAATGCTCGTAAAATTAGATAATTGAAGAGCCATTCAGAGAGCAGTAAATAACATGTTCTCTTCTACAATTTTATGACGACATTACGTGTTTTTTATGAGTAAGTACTTGGCACGTACTAAAATTATGCTTCTATTATTACCTCTTTTTACATCATCTATTCAGAATTCTACAAATCGCTTCTAAGATTATTGTACTGGAATTTACAATTGTCAACACATGTTTAAAAAAAACTTTTTTCTTTACACAATAATCGTTTATACTATAGTTTTATATTTACTTTATTGTTATTATAGGTACCTTATAATTGGTTTAAAGCAAATTGAAAAGTGGAAGTTCGAATTTGTGGATATTACATCAATTTACATAAAAATAACATAGAGGCGTTTAAAACTTATATTTGAAAATTGCACTGTTATTTAATAAAATATTATAAACTTACTAATATTTGGTAAACAACGATAAGATTTTTTTTAAATCGGTATATGTAAAATCCGTTTTTATGAATTTCGCGTAAAACCAAAGAGATTTCCCACCTTTGATCACGACATAAATGAAATTTGTTACCGTTACATAAAAAAATGACGTGTGCGCAAAGGGGATTCTCCATTGACATGATGTCATGCTTGCTTCGCGTCGGGGATCGATTACGTTTCATTGAGCTTGTCGACACTTGCTGCAGACTTATTAGTTTTGAATAGCTTGATGTAATTATCTTCTTATAAAATTACATCAGTGTTATGCCATAATAGTTATTTACTTAGGGCAGTAGTTTTCTAAAATAAGCGTACACAAGAAAACACAGAAAAACACGGGGGGAAAGTACCCTCATTTTTTACAATTCCCGCTTTTTTTTACTAACGTAAAAATGGTTTGATTGGACTATCGTCACGTAATGGGTAACTCTTTAATTTGTGATTTATATGCAATTATTCAAGTCTTATAACTATAATTTTGTCTTCTTTATTTATGACATCAAAATAAACAAGTGTTCATTCTATAAAATTGTATTACTTGTATTTGACTCCTACTACAATATCATTTTGTTTTCAGAAAAAAATACTTTCTTATAACACAATTTTTTCATAAACAAAAAAGTTCTTTTTAAAAATAATTGGAATGAAAAACCATTGATGTGTTTTTATGGTGACATGCTTAGAGTTTAGTGCCGCATTAGATCTAGCCTGACTCAACCTGCAGCGTCACTTTCTCGGAGCTCTTATTTATCTCGCGTATCCTATTACGGCTATTACCCAATATTTAGATACGTCATGTACGCGAAGATAACGCGACTACGCGGACGATAGTTTTGTGCTTGCTCCACGTAATTCACATAAGGAATCCTGATAACTTTTCCTTAAACACATGCGCATTTTTTAATCATTTGATTGAAGTATATATAGATAACTTGAATTACACGTGACTACAGAGTTAATTTAAAGTCAGTGATGCCAATTCTATAGATCGCTTATAAGTATAAGATCAGGCCCGGACTGGCCATCGGGAATTTGGGAGAGCTCCCGGTGGACCGCGTAGCCTTAGCGCCACGGGGCCGCGTGGCCAAAGCTGCGGAACCGGCCGAAATTATTAACATTATTTCTAAACCCAAGTAGCCGGGGAATGCGAGATCCACACATATTACGGAATTACGTAGACATGTAACAATAAGCAAGACAATTATTTAAACAATTTTTAAACCCAAGTAGGCGGGGGATATGAGGTTCACGCATGTAAGGGAATCGTGCAGACATAAAAAAATACGCAAAACCATTATTTAAATAATTTTTAAATCCAAGTAGCCGGGGGACGCGAGTTCCAAGCATATAACGGAGTTACGTCCAACGTAAGCAAGACGATTATTTGAATAATTTTTAAACCCAAGTAGCCGGGGGACGCGAGGTCCTCGAATACGAAGGAGTCATGAAAACATGAAAAAATAAGCAAAACGGTTATGTAAATAATTTTTAAACCCAAGTAGCCGGGGGATATGAGGATCACGCATATTAGGGAATTACGTAGACGTGCAACAATAAGCAAGACAATTATTTATTCAATTTGTAAACGCAAGTAGGCGGGGGATATGGGGTCCACGCATGCAAAGGTGTCATCTAAACATAAAAAAATAAGCAAAACGATTATTGAATTAATTTCGCGATTCCACGCATATAACGAAGTTACGTAGATGTGCGACGTAAGCAAGACCTTTATTTCCAAAATTCTTAACCTCTATAACTCGACTCTCTTATATGCGTGGACCTCGCGACCCCGGCTACATGGATTTAAAAGTTATTTAAATAATCGTCTTGCTTAATTTTGCATGTCTACGTAATTCCCTATTATGCGTAGACCTCGTATCCCCCGTGTACTTGGGTTTAAAAATTGTTTAAATAATCGTTTTGCTTATGTTTTCATGTCTACGTAATTCCATAATATGCGTGGACCTTGCGTACCCCGGCTATATGGGTTTAAAAATTATTTAAATAATCGTTTTGCTTATGTTTTCATCTCTACATGACTCACTTACATGCGTGGATATCATATCCCCCGCCTACTTAAGTTTAAAAATTGTTTAAATAATTGTCTTGCTTATTCTTGCACGTCTACGTAATTCCCTAACATGCGTGCACCTCATATCCCCCGCCTACTTGGGTTTAAAAATTATTAAAATAATCGTTTTGTTTATTGTTTCATGTCTTCATGACTCCTTCATATTCGTTGACCTCGCGTCCCCCGGCTACTTGGGTTTAAAAATTATTCAAATAATCGTCTTGCTTACGTTGCACGTCTACGTAACTCCATTATATGCTTGGAACTCGCGTCCCCCGACTACTTGGTTTTAAAAATTATTTAAGGTGGCCCTTCCGCGACTCCAAGATCAAAATGTGTACATCAGGAAAAAAACATTCCAAATGTATATTATCGGTATTTCTAAAGTCATATCTGAATTTTTAAAACATGTTAGCCTGCTTTTTATATTAAAACAAAATGTTTTGGGCAAAGCATCTTTTTGTGTGCTGAATTTGATGCTCGTTGTTATTCAAACGTATTTAGATTTGGCAACGCCGCGTCGCCGCCTTCCCTCACGCTTGCCTCTTACCTAACCCAACTCTCATTTACGTTACATTAGTCAAGGCCTTTTTGGTATGCCTGCGACTGAATTGACTGTTCTACGTCGGGATTTACTTATTATTTAAAAAAATGCCTTCAAACAACTACACTCCTGTAAGAAGAACATGTGGCAAGAGAAAAGGACAGTTCGCAAAGACGAAAGTCGTTGAGGCAAGGGCGAAGTTGTTAGAAGCTGCACGCCGGTCAAACGAGAAAAGAAAGGTTAGAATACACGTTGTTTACTATCTTGCGAAATGATTTTTATTTGTCTATGTATGGGAATTAAAAGCTCGTATTTTAAACTTTACATTATAATTGAGTTAATTAAGTTATAATTTCTTTTGCACTAGATTATAAATATACCACCAAGTGAAGATTACCCAGAGAAATGCAGAATTGTGGATTTGAACACATTAGCAAATCTGTTGTGGTGCCGTAGCTGTGATGTCCCTTTGTCGTTGAAGCACATTATAAGTGAGCGAAGATGTGGATTAGGAAGCATTTTGACCATCAAGTGCACATTATGCAATATGGATCATATTGTGTGCACACATAAAACATCAAAAAATACTTACAACTTTTCCATCAACTTGAAAGCAGCTTTTGGTATTTTATTTTAATTAGATGTTCAATATTGCACTACAATATGATGCGTAATAATCAAAATAATGTTGTTTCACAGGAATGGTTGATGCTGGCTTGGGTGAGACTCAAATGAATAGTGTATTATCCGCTATGAATATACCGAGCATCTCTACAAAATCTTTGAAGAGGTGGGAAAGGCAGATTGGATGTGCAATAGAAGAAGTCGCCAAAGAATCATGTATTGAGAGCATACAACTAGAAAAGGAGGAAACTATTAAAGCGTTTCAAGAGGCGAATGAGTAAGTTACTGTAAACAATAGCACAGTAACGCAATAATTATATTTATAATTAGAAATATTATTTTGACATGATTGCTGTTAATAATTTGGCTTAATTGGCAGCCTTCAAATAATTTCTAATTAATTAAGCAATTTTTTTATTTGACTCTAGATACTTTAAGTGATTTTATTTTCATTTTTATATTTTTTAATCACACTATAATGGAGATTAATTGTTTGGATTTATCTTTAGTATTACAATTTTTATATCAGGATCATGCATTTATATAAATATATATTCAAAAATATTTGTTTGCAATAAACTATACATTATTTACAATTTTAAAAAAATCATATTTTACTTTTATTATTTATGAATATGTATCATACATTACGTTTACAATATGTATTGAGTATTATACATAAACATTTTTTATTTATTCTTTAACGCTCTAGTTGCAAGGTTAACTAATATCACTATATATGTGTAGTTATATTAGTTATATAGTTTTAGCTATAATATAAACTATTTACAGGTAATCAAATAATACAAATGTAATTGTAATCATAATGTAATTGTGAATAATAAAGTGTTTAGAACCAAATTATTACTTTTTGAGCAATTCCAGTATCTAAGTAAAAGTGGGCAAACCTAGTATATACTCTTTGAAAGTGAACTAAAATCATGTTACACGTAACTAGAATATAGTTTTAACATGTTTGAAAACTTTTATTTGTATTCAACTTTGAATTAGTATGTTATTTTACTTTATTTTTATGTTTAGACTGGACATTGAAAATAACAATAACACGCTATTTAGTGAGTCTACTTGTAAACTGAAAGTGTGTTACGACGCTGGTTGGCAGAAACGAGGAACTGGTCACTCCTACAACAGTTTATCTGGTACCGAAGTGCTTGAACAATGTATAATTTCTTTTCATAAATTGACGTGTTTTATTGAAAATTTTAGGCCATGGTACGCTTATAGGCCATTATTCCAAAAAAATTTTATCGTATGCTGTACGATGTGGAAAGTGTCGCATGTGCAGTTTAGGTCACGATAAAGCTGACCACGATTGTCGTTTGAACTATGGAGGATCAGCTAAGGGCATGGAATCTGATATGGCGACTGAGCTAATAAACAACAATAATTTATTTAAAAAGGCAAATGTTTCGGTAGGTGTACTAATTGGAGATGATGACTCATGTACCATAGCCGCTGTGCGTAGATTATCATCTAGTGAAATAGTTAAGTGGTCAGACTTCAATCACAGTAAAAAATCCCTTTCATCGGCCTTATACACCATGAAATTATCTTCAAAGTTGATCGAATATTTCTCGCATTGCTTTTCGTATGCAGTAAAACAAAACAAAGGTGATGCAGTTGCAGTTAAGTTAGCATTAGAGAGCATCGTGCCACATGCTTTTGGCGATCATTTATTATGTGGGGACTGGTGCGATGCAAAAAACTCTGAAAATGAGTATGTACACAAAAACCTCCCACAAGGAAAACCGTTAGAAAATCCAGAACTGCGGCTAAGCCTAGCGAAAATCTTTTCTCGATTTGCTAATAATGCCCCAAGAATCGCAAACTGTGGTTCAACACAAAAAAATGAATCAGCAAATAGCGTTATTGCAAGTAAGAACCCTAAATCAAGACATTATAGTGAATCTGAGTCATTATGTTATCGCGTAGCTGCCTCTGTTTGTCAAATGAACATGGGCTGTAATTATGCATCAGTTGTATATGAAAAAATGAAAATATTTAATTACAATCAAACAAGCATATTTAGATACAAAAAAGACAGCCTAAGAAAAAAAAATCAATTTCGAAAAAAAGTATTGAGAAGAAAAAGCGTCGACTTCAATTAAAAAAATTACGAAAATCCAAAACAGCCATAGCTTCTAGGAAAGAGGGTCTCACATATGAAAGTGGTATTTGCTTTGACGACGTATCTGCGATTCTCCCAAATCTTGGTACAGAAAACGATAGTCACTCTAGTTAAGATACGAGTCATTGCAAAATCATCATATTTGATTTAGAAACAACAGGATTGTTGAAAAATGACGAAATCTGTCAGGTACTTTTTATAGATTTGATTACATGATTATATGTATTTTTATAAAATTTTATATTATAATAATAATTTGTAGATTGCAGCATGTAGTGATAGTACATCTTTTGATATTTACATCATCCCCTCAAAACACATTTCACCTGGAGCATCGGCGGTCACAGGTCTGCAAATCGTTGATGGCGATTTATATTTGCATGAAGAAAAAGTTTAAGCTTATCCAGCTCGACTAGCTTTCACACAATTTTTGAATTACTTGAAATCTTTTCAATCCCCGATTATTCTACTTGCACATAATGGCTCAAGGTAGCACATTTTTCTTCAGTTGAGACTACATTCATTTTATTGTGTTACTTAATGCAGAGTAAATATTTTTATATTCAGGTTTGATGCGCCAAGGATAATGAGCCTTGCTTCTAAATTAGGGCTGATGAATCAATTTAAATCTATAGTAGCCGGCTTTGCTGACTCATTATCTATATCAAAACTGCTATTAAAAGAAAGGCAAAAAGAAAAAAAGAAATTTTCTATTGAAGCATTAACTATAGATTTTCTTCCAGACGAGAGTACGAAATCGTTACACAATGCAGTTAGTGATGTTGATTTATTGAAAAAACTTTTGATGAAAATTGGTGTACCAGATGATATCATAAAAACACATACGAAAAGTATAACTCAGATGGTACAGGATACCAATAATAAAAATAGAGAAGTCACTGCCAAATTTTCGTTACAAGAGTATAGCAATAAAATTTCAAAAAATATGATTAGCAAAATGGCTAAAACTGGCATAACCAAAGAAATTTTAATAGATACATATCAGAAAAGTGGTTTTGATGGAGTGCGCATATTACTAGGAGAAAATGTTAACGGGAAACCTCGTGTAACAACAAACCAGAAGGTGCTTAAAAAGATGGCATGGTGTGGTTTGTGCACATAAGAATTATGCACATATTTATTGTGCACACTTTAGCATTGGAGTATACACATAGATATAGATATACACCAATGCTAAAGTGTGCACAATAAATATGTGCATAATTCTTATGTGCACAAACCACACCATGCCAAAAAGATTTGTAGTTTATTTGAAAGTTGATAACATATTTCATTTTATCGTTATTTTATCTTAATTATGTTATTATACTATTTAATAGTCTAACAAAAATATTTAGTATTATGTAAATTCATGTACTGTGATATCGTAACATGTAATATTAAATATTAAATAAAGAGCAAAATTTAGTGCCTTATTATAGTATATTTCTTATTTCCGCGTTATCTCATTCAAATATAATTATTCTTATTGAAAAATGTTGAATTAAAGTTATTCTAAAGTTAGATTCTAATTCGATTCAAACGCGAAATTTAATTCCGATTTAAACATGAATTATGACGGTTAGATACGTCACGTTACGCGGTTGCTTCTAGTGCGACGTTGCCACGTTTCGGAAATAGGTTATGGAACGAGTACAGATGAGTATTTTCATATCTTTAATAATAAATATCTCAAAAAATACTTTGGCTTCATATATTTTTCTTGGCATCATCAGAAAGCTTAAAACTTGGTGTTTCGCTATATAAGTTTTAAAGTTTGATCCGCAGCATATTTCATACTGAATATTTGAAATATTTACGCGGGACCGCCCCATTTCTTGGTTTTCAAGCAAAAATACGCATTTTCAACAATATTTTTCTTAAAAACTATTTTGGCAACATGAGTTCAAAAAAATATTAAAAAATTTGTTACAATTTGAAGAACAACATCATATTTTTTCCATAAGCGTGTGCAGCAAAGTGATAGTGGGAAGGGCCACCTTAAATAATAGTCTTGTTTATTAATATATGTCTACGTAACTTCCTAATATGCGTACACCTCATATCCCCCGCCTACTTGGGTTTAAAAATTATTTAAATAATCGTTTTGCTTATGTTTTCATCTCTACATGACTCACTTACATGCGTGGATATCATATCCCCCGCCTACTTAAGTTTAAAAATTGTTTAAATAATTGTCTTGCTTATTGTTGCACGTCTACGTAACTTCCTAATATGCGTGGACCTCGTACCCCCCGCCTACTTGGGTTTAAAAATTGTTTAAATAATTGTATTGCTTATTCTTGCACGTCTACGTAATTCCCTAATATGCGTGGACCTCGCATCCCCCGCCTACTTGGGTTTAAAAATTGTTTAAATAATTGTCTTGCTTATTGTTGCGCGTCTACGTAATTCCCTAATATGCGTAGACCCCGCCTCCCCCGGCTACTTGAGTTTAAAAATTATTTAAATAATAGTTTTGCTTATGTTTCATGTCTACATAACTCCTTTATATGCGAGGACATCATATCCCCCACCTACTTGGGTTTAAAAATTGTTTAAACAATTGTCTTGCTTATTGTTGCACGTCTACGTAATTCTCTAACACGCGTGGATCTCATATTTCCCGCCTACTTGGGTTTAAAAATTATTTAAATAATTGTTTTGATTTTTTTCATATCTACATGACCCCCTTACATGCGTGGACCTCATATTCCCGCCTACTTGGATTTAAAAATTGTTTACACCACTTTAACCTCAAAATCATAACTTTAAGGTAATGTGTACTTACCGACAAATTTTAGAACATATATATCTTTTGCAAATAATAATAGAATTACTAAAAAAAAAATTGAGTATAGTATTTATATATACGGAGCGCCTGACAGAGCTGTTTTTCCAAAAATCTACTCAGAATTTATTTAATTAAATAAAAGCCGCAATGTCGATAAGTAGGGATCTGTAATACTTCGAATTTTGCCAGTTTTAAAACGAGCGTATCTCATGGAAATGCTGATAGAATCGCACAAAAAAAAATCTGAGCATAGTATTTACATACACGAAGCGCCTGACAGAATTGTTTTTCCAAATAAACGTTCGAATGTTTATTAATTAAATAATGAAATTGGGTTGATTTTGAGGTTCACATCGCCTTAATATGATAATTCGGTTCTCGTGGTATAAAATACGGTACGACACTGGTGCGTAAGGTGATTTTTACCGCATTCGACTTTTCTCTTGAGATGAAAAATGTCTCCTGTGGTAAATAATCACACTCGTATCGTAATGTACTATTAAACAATTGTAAAATTTGTAATTGTCCATTGCCTGACACTATACATATTATTAGATATTTTAAGGGCCGCAGGCTCCAAATATCCCGGGCCGTCTTGGTGGCCTAGTCCATCCCTGTATAAGATGAATTTAAACATGAACTTTTCTTATCATCTTATGAGGCACTTACAATATATATTTACGTAATTTTTAATTTAATAATTTTTTATATTAAGGGGATGTGCAACCCTAATTTCAATATTTTTTTAAATCAACATTCAAACATTTATTTGGAAAAAGACGGCTGTCAAGCGCCCCGTACACGCAAACACTATATGCAGATTTTTTTCTGGATAATTCTATTGATATTTGCGTGAGTTATGCTCGTTTGAAAAGTAGGTCAATTGTAGATTCCTACTTACCGACAGTACGGTTTTTATTTAATTAAATAAATTCTCATCATTTTTTTTGGAAAAAGACGTCTGTCAAGCGCTCCGTACATGCAAACACTATATGCAGATTTTTTTCTGGATAATTCTATTGATATTTGCGTGAGTTATGCTCGTTTGAAAAATAACGTCGGTACTCACATCCCCTTAAAAAGTCAATGTTTCAAAAATTTTCCTAAATAAAAATAAATATTAATTTTACTAGCACGTTATCATCATGTATAAATAACATGATATACCTATATAAACTATACCTATTATTTAATCATTTTTTTATTATGGAAAAAACTTTAGTAAACCAAAAAATCTTGATAACATTATGCTATTATAACACAAACTTATAAAATAATAATTGTGATACAACTACCAATACATTCGTTCAATCATACAACTGTCAAAATTTATTGATGTATATATATATATATATTTTTTTAAAAAAATGACAGACAATAAGCGAGTGTCCACATCGCGTCTCATGTGCCTTGTCTCTTGTCTCATGGCTCAAGTGCGAAAAAAATCATTGTCCGAATTCTTATACATTTATAGTTTATGGCAATAGAAAATTATACAGAAAAAATGACCATAGATTAGAAATTATTAAGATTACGGATAACGATTTTTTTTCGCGCTTGAGACATGAGACAAGAGACAAGGCACATGAGACACTATGTGGACACTCGCTTAAAAAGCCTGTTAATAGTTAATAGTACTCACCGCACGACGCAATAATCGTTATCGTAACTTCCAAATCCATATTCATCCATTGACCATTGTCCACATTTTCGTGCGCCACCGTCGCCCGCGTGCACGCGTATAAATATCGTAATTGGCAACCCTGTGGCGGCTGCGGCCGCGCGGCAACCGTGGCCGCGCGCGGCGCGGGGACATCCGAGGGCGCTTCTTCGTCCCGCAACTTGCACCGTTGATACGTAAAATCGCCGCGACAGTTGCCGCCGAATACGAAAACTCGTGCGCGCGCCCGCGTCACACGCCATCCTTGCAGCGCTGCAGCACAACCCGAGCCGATTCATCGATCACCCGATATTCGCTGTTTTCGTGACACACTTTTGTCGACCGGCCGCGGTAGATCGGCTCCCTTATCAGTACCGAGAAGTGAGGCAGGAGCCAACGCTACGAGGGATATTTACGAAAGAGCTAAAGAGACAAGAGAAGAGAGACTCGCGGCCGACGCGCGAGATGCACACGTGCAGCCGCAGCGTGCATCAACACCGGCCGACGATCGCACGTAAGTCGTCCTCCATGATTGCTCTTACCCCATTGTTATCGCACTCAATCGTCGACGCGACGTTCGTGTAATATAGGAGTAGGAGTTGCGTCGTGACAGGTCGCCGGCGCCGCGCTGTGCGAGATGACAGCATCAACTTTCTTTGTTTCCTGAGAGTTTCGTCCCGCGGGTGCTGGCGCGCGCGTTTTCACTCCTCGTTCTCTGGGCGCCTTTGCTTTTTTGTTTTGCCCTGCACGCGACAACTTTGCAACTACTCTTGCGCTATCTATAAGTATTTATCCCTATAATATTTCAACACGTACGAGTGATCGCGCGCTCTAATCGGCCGAGTTTGAATCTTTGTACAGTGCGGCGAGGGGGAGGAAGTCGGCGTGAGAGCGCGGCGAAGGAAATAGAAGAATAAGCGGCGCGAGAGGGCTACACCTCTGAGGTGGATTATAGGTGGTAGCTGTGTCGTCGTCACACAGGATGTCGTCACCCTCGTCGTCGCCGCAACACCAGCAGCAGCAGTCGTCGTCGAAATCGGAGCCGGATAAGAAGCCGACGTGCTCGAGTACGCAGGAGGACGCGGCCAGAAAGCCCAAGACCTACTTCGTCATAGTCGAATCGCCTCCGTCGTCCCCGTCCCCTTCCTCTTCACCTTCGCCCTTCACGAGAACACAGCCTACGTCGACTGCAATCAAATGCAGAAGGTAAATATTTAAGTGTTTTACGCGTGCTCTCGATTTCTCACCTTGAGCCATGTGAGAGTGTGTGGGTGTGTACGTATATATGGGGCGGACGTATGTGCGGTGCTGGAAATGTTGGCGAGAGCATGTGGTAACTTATGAATAACATCTTATACTTTATTTTTTGGAATATTTTTATGTTGACAGAACGTCTTTTTTTCGGCTGGTGCATTAATAAATTTAGATGATTTTTGAATCATTTTCTTATTTTAGTTATTTATTAAGTACAGTGGTCTTGGCTTATTGATTAAAAAATGATAAATAGCTTTAAAATTTTGTTATTAAACTATTTTTAAAATAAATAGGTCAATGTATTTGTAATCAAAATTAATGTTTTAAGATTTAGGTAAGAGTTTGATAATTTTAACATCCATATCTTAGAAAATATGCATGACAACTTTGTTCTTTTACTCACTATTATTAAAAAGTTCATATTTTCATAGAAAATAAGTTTGTCCCATGCATTAAATGTCTGTAGAACTGCATGTGTAGTATAGTAGTGTACTTCTTTGCCAGGCTGATTCTAAGTAATATATCTAGGTATATTGTTTTTCGACCTCGTGTTTGTTTACATTTGCCTGCCCTTTCTTTTTAGATCTGTCCTCTTCATTGCTGTACTTGTAAGATTCCAGATATTTCTCTATACCCATTCATTTATATCAAATTAAAAAAATTCTTGTCTATTGATTAATGTTTCATGTCAATTGTAATGAAGTATAATCCCTTCAAATTACATATACTTATATTAATTTTTTTTTGGCATTAATACTTATATTATTTTAAATATTATAAATTGCAAAAATTTTATTTTGATCTTTAAATTTTAAATCGAATTATTTATAAATAATGATCATAATTTTTATAGGACGAAACTTTCGTTAAAAAGGAGTTATCCTGAAACATTGAGTCAATCTTCAAGTGAGAATTTATTGAAATTAGGAGATGACACTCAAAGCAGTACATCCTTAAGCATTTCAACTGCTGTAGTATCTGAACCTAGTTCAGTTCCACCAGATTATGAATCAATTGCAGCAGAGTTCAAGATAAATGTATCTACTGTTAAAAAACATTATTCAATTTTGACAATTAAACCTAGAGTTCCTATAATAAGAACATTACCTATCAAAAAAGAGTTAAGTCCTATAAGTCCTATTCATAATTTTAATAGATCACCAATTTTTAAATCAAGACAAAGACAGCTTAGAAGGAAATCTCAGATCAAAACAGAACCATTACCATCTGATACTCCAGCACGGAAAATAATTAACAAACAAGTTAGTCAGAAACTTCAAAATTATTTTGAAACTTTAGAAACTGCAAAACTAGATTGTGGAAGTAATTCATCACAGGAGTTAAACGAGCGAGAATTCAATCAACAGAATGGTGAACAATCACAATCTTCAAAGTCCAATAATACAAGGCCAACTCATAGAAGTAGCTGGAAATTAATTCTTGATTCTTCAGATTCAGAAAATGATTTTGAAGGCTTTGAAGACAGTATTTCTAAATCGAAAATTCAACCTTTGTCTGAAAGGAATCGAACTTTTGTAACAAATCCCTTTTCCAAACTCAAAAATAAGTCTTCAAAAAAGACTCAAAATTTACAAAGTTCACAAAACTCACAAACAAACAATACAACTTTTTGGACAAAACATTTCAGTAATGATGATTCTGTATCAAAAAAGAAAGAGAAATTTATAAAAACTTTTAAAATAAAAAAAGAAAATGAATCAGAACGTTCAGATAGTGATATTGCTTATTTGGGATCCTCTTTGTCCAAGAGTAAAAAAAATGAAGCTAAGGCCATTCACAAAAAGCAAACATCGAAAACTAGAAGTAAACAATGCCACTTGTCAAAAGTTTATTCAAGTAGTACAGAATCATGTGAAAAATCATTAAACGATAGTTTATCTGTAAACTGTCAACCTTTATTCACTAAGAATAGTAAAAAAATCAAGAAAAACAATATAGTGTCTAGCAGTTGCATCCACAGTAGTCTTCCCTTATCTTTTGGAGGTGATCACTCGCATATAGAAAATGACAATAGTGATGAAGATGAAGTTAAAAAGCCAAGTATTAACCTTCGGTCTCAAATGCATTCTAGTAAAAGTAAGATCTATTCATTCCATTTTGACAAAAAATCAGAGATAAAAAGAATTTATTTTAACTTGAAAGCAATAGAATTTTTAAATTAAAAAGTTTCAAATATAAACTTGATTGTTACTTCTAAAATGACACAATTTAAAGTGCAGAATTATGTTTTACAGAAAGTTCTGAACCGTCACATAAACCAAAGAATTTGGATGGAGATCAACAGAGTAATTTAATTAAGTCTGTAGGCTGTGGTAATACATCGCCGACGAATTCTGATTGTCTCTCTTCCTTATTAAGGGCTTCAACTTCAACACCCCAGCCAAGTAATGTAAACGATATCACTAAATCAAAAGCAAAACCAAAAATTATTAGTGATAGTATATTGCCCAACAATGCAATTATTTTACCTAGCCCTCAGAATGTTGTCAAAAAAAGACTTCAACTCAAACTTTCACCTGATTCTCTTACTAAATCTAATGACGTAGTAAACAGCAGGTAATATATAAATTGGTCAAATGTTATTTATTTTAATCTCAATAATCATTCTACATTTTCGCATTTGTAAAATTAATGTATTTTAAATTTGTATAAAATTTTTTGAAAACTCAAGAAAAATAAGCTAACCATTAATAGTACATTGAGTATATATTTGTTTCTAACAAATAATAATAAAAGTTTATTTTTGTTTCTAAAAGAAAAATTCTTTACTCATAAGTTATTATCTCATTTTTATTATTTTAATATTATTCAATCATCATGAATTACGAATATAAAAGAAAGTTCAATTATTAATTCTATTCACAAGTAATTTAAGTATTTCATTGTTACAGAAAAACTTTATTAAATTATAATTAAATTGAATAATATATTAAAAATTTATTTATTGGATTTGTATATGTTAAATTGAAAAAACTCACAAATGAAAATCATGGAAAATTTGTTCGCAGTCCACGATTAATTATGAATGAAACCGTGATCAAGCAGAAAGCTTCAAATAAAAATGCAAGCGAGTCTTTTGCTAAACCAGAAATCAACGGGGTCACGCAAAGTCTTTCCAATGTCAAAAATGTGTCATCGACTGCAACAAGTACTTTGAGAGGTAATTGGAGGTCCAAGCTCGCTTTCAAGAGAAATTCGGCCTCCACTAGTATTCAGAGTACAAAGATTCAGTCAAAACTTAGCATTTCCTCATTGGATGGGAGCAAAGTGGAGGAAAGTTTCGATAGCCTTTGTCAGGATTTAACCGAGTTGTCAAATGACGAAAATGTTACGCTTTATAAGGGCGATCAGGATGAAACTAACGAATTAAAAAACGAGAAAGTTGTTATGCGATTGTCGGGTGATAATTTTTCAGATACAGGTAAATAAACTAATAAAATTTAAAAGTCAGCTAATAATTTCAATTATTTTATATTTAATGTTTCTGATTATATAATGTATAGTACATTACGATACTAGTGGCATAAGTTGCACTTTACGGCACGGCGTGTATAAGCGCCCGAGCGTAGCGAGTGCGCTTAACGCCGTGCCATAAAGAACGACTTATGACACGTGTATCGTACATTATTTTATAGCACTGACTGCATAAATCCGCCATGTCACGGATAGGCGTGACATAAATACGGATTTATGCCACGCAGTGCTATAAAAATTTTTAATTTTTAGCGAGAAATTTTTATAATTTTTCATTATACTTGCAGTAACACTGATTCGGTATATTGTGTTTTTTTTTTTATTAGACATTTTTACACTAAAATTTTGAAATAGATATTGGGAAATTTTACTATTTTAACTTGCTATTTAATTACACATCTTACATTTGTAATAGTCGAAGCTTTTTTTTTTTTAAATACAGCGGATTTTAAAACAAAAAATTTTTTATATGTGGAAGAAGGTCGTGTATGAGCCAGCGTATACCGGGGAATCCCCGTTACTTTTGGGTAAACGAGCATTTCGGGACACCGATTCACAGGGGCTCTAGGATTATAGAAGTACCGACCTATTTGATATATGGACGTATTGAACTTCGTTTTTAAATCATGTAGCGTAAATTCCATAAAATTCAAATATTTATTTGCACAGAAAAATTTGTTGCTATATCACATTATACGAAAACGCGTGTATGTGCGTGTGCGCGCGCGCGTGTGTGTGTGTGTGTAATGTTACCAACAAAAATGAGTGAAACGAAAAGCTAACGTTACTAACGTATCTTTTTATGCAGATTTCAAGTTACCAATGCTTCTCGACAGCAATGAGGACGGCAAGGAGTCGACGTCGTCGAAGACGTCTTCTCGGATTTCGCCGATAATCTTCGAACGTAATCGTCCACTGAAAAGGCCTGTGCCGAAACCGGCGACAGCAGAGAGAAATGTAAGTCAATTCAAACCTTTCATCAGATCATTGCAGCGGCAGCCCTCACATGATCAGACAAGTTCGTTAAGACCGAGAAGCGCGACTATCACCAACCCCCAGAGCAATGCAGGCGTGCCTCTGCCTAGTTTAAGCACATTCTCGTCGTTATTGAATAAAGATCCGAGACTGAACAGGTCGATCAGTCCGATAAAAACTGTCTCTGAGAGGGATCCAAGGCTGAACAGGTCAATCAGCCCAACCAAGACGGTTTTAGAAAGGGATCCAAGACTAAATAGATCCATGAGCCCGCTGACTGCCGCAGGCGTAGTAATCACGGATCCTAGATTGATCAGAGGCAGATCTATACAGGCGAATGAATCAACGTCGTATACAGGTAATTATAATAGTCAAACGTTGCTACATAGTATATGCAAAACAAAATTAACTGCATTTTGAAATTATTTAATGTTCTTTAAAAATTTTGTTTGTTTTAAAAGAAGGCAAAATCATTGATCCAAGGCTACGAAAAAGGAAGGAAAGAGAAGAGGCCGAGAGGGCAGCGAAAATAACCAAGGGAGAGGACATTGGTGAAGATAAAAACGATGTTTCAACGCAGTCAGCTGCATCTGAAGATTCAGATAGCACCGTCCAAACAGCCAAAAGAAGAAAGTCGTCGTTATTTGGAAGGTTAGGTTTAAAAAAAACTCCATCACCAGAGCGGAAACCGACTGTTGTGCCTAATGAACTATTGAATATTATCAAAACAAGAAAAGAGTCGCCTAAGCTGAACGCCAGTTTGGAAACGGATGATGATGAACTTTCTCTGCATCCTGGTGAAACGATCTTCTCGTACGTAACATTCTTAAGTAAATAATATCTTTAGAATTCCATGATTCAAAAATATTATTTAAGGTTATAATGTTATAAAAAAGAAAATTTCTTTCAGGAGTGACGAGGAAACTAATTCCAGTCCTCGACATCGCAAGTTTATATCTGAGCGAAGCCGTACTACCGAAGAATTGAACAATCTATCAATACCGATTAAAGATCGGTTGAGTTGGAATGTGCCAGGTGTAAAACTCAGAGTGCCACCTCGAGTAGTTACGCCATTAATATCAACTGCAACGTCGACGCGAAGATTTAATTCACATCAGCCAGGACAAGTTCCTCCATTAATGTCACACACGATTAAGGTAATTGCATAATTGTATCATGACATTTATTTTTATTGAGTTTACAACGGAGATGTACCAATATTTTTGTTTGATGTGATTGAATTGTATAACTAAATAACATTATTACAGTTTAGAGTTTTTTATATTGATGATTGAACAAAACTATTATTTGCTCAACAATTAGAAAATTATTATTAATTATACATTAAATTCTTCATTACCCTACCATTACCGACCGAGCAATTCACACAGTTTCAAGCTGATTAAAAATAAAATACGTCGAATCACGAAAAATCAAGAGAACACTTCGCTGCGATTTTGAACGTTCTATCATCCAGTAAAAGTTTGGAGTCGAAATATCAAGTTGTTTTTGCAAAAACTTCAAACTTTTACTAGGTGATAGAACGTTCAAAACCGCAGCGAAGTGTTCTCTTCTTTTTTTTGTGATTTTACGTATTTTATTTTTAATCAGCTTGAAACTGTGTGAATTTCTCGGTAGATAACGGTACGACTATAGCACCCCCTCTTCTCTTTTTTGGATTATTCAAACGTCTAGTATTTGTAAATGGCATAACGGGGTGCCATAGTCCTACCATTACCGACCGAGCAATTGGCACAGTTTCAAGCTTATTAAAAATGAAATACATAAAATCACAAAAAATCAAGAGAACACTTCGCTGCAGTTTTGAACAATCTATCACCCAGTACAAATTTGAAGTCAAAATATAAAGTGGTTTTTGCAAAAACTTTGAACCAAACAAAATTCGGTTTCTTTCAAACTTTTTGCAAAAACCACTTGATATTTCGACTTCAAACTTGTACTGGGTGATAGATTGTTCAAAACTGCAGCGAAGTGTTCTCTTGATTTTTTGTGATTTTATGTATTTCATTTTTAATAAGCTTGAAACTGTGCCAATTGCTCGGTCGGTAATGATACGGCTATGGCACCCCCATAAGGGGATATAGTGTTTCTGCAGAAAATTATTAAGGTAATGTGTACTTACCGACAAATTTTAGAATGTATATTTCTTTTGCAAATAATAATAGAATTACTAACAAAAAAAATTGAGTATAGTATTTACATATACGGAGCGCCTGAAAGAGCTGTTTTTCCAAAAATTTACTCAGAATTTATTTAATTAAATAAAAGCCGCAATTCCGATAAGTAGGGATCTGTATACTTCGAATTTTGCCAGTTTTAAAAAGTGTTTATCTCATGGAAATGCTGATAGAATCGCACAAAAAAAATCTGAGCATAGTATTTACTGCATACACGGGGAGCGCCTGAAAGAATTGCTTTTCCAAATAAACGTTCGAATGTTTATTAATTAAATAATGAAATTGGGTTGATTTTGAGGTTCACATCGCCTTAAATACTTTTATTTGATGTTAAATATTTTGCTTTCTCCTTTCCTCTTTTTTTGTCCTTTAATAATTTACCAAAAAATTTTTAATGTCCATATATTTTCAATGATATTTTTAGTTGTCATACATTTTGAGAAATATAGAGCTAGAGAATATATTTTTACTTTGTTCATATCAGAAGTGTAAACGTCTATTTAAAAATATGTAGTTTAAAAACTTTATAAGGAAAAATCTTTTTTTGTCATTTTTATATTATAAATTAAAAAATTCAAAGCTAGGGTTATAAAACGTATTATCAATAAGATCTAAATTTTTTCGTAATTTGTTTTATAAAGTATAATGAATTTTATTTTTCTTTTTATATTCAATAGCCACTAAAGACTCTACAACATCCATTAAATTCACCAGCAACTACAATTCCATCTGCAGACTATGGAAGTGGTGCAGTCTTTACCGAAAATTTTTATAAAATGAACGCCGCTCAGATGTTGAAGGATGTAGATAATTTTAGAACGCAGGAGCTTCAGGATAACTCTTATGTTACATTCGGAGACAGTGTCGAAAAAACTACCAAGTTCGATCTCGTGTCGATGCTTGATGGACCAACTGAACCTGTACAGATTGGAATGAACGATGCAAAAACTTCATTTTTTAGGAATTACTGCTTCCGAATGTTGCGCAAGGGAACTTGCCCAGGGGAGTCATCAAACTGCGTTTTTTCTCATAAAGTAGGTAGTTTATTGATATTTATAAATATGGAATTTAAATATAAATGATAAGTTAAGTTGTCGCATTATTAAATTACATAAAAATAATTTTTTTAGGTTATTTTCCTACGAAAATTGATTACACAGAAAAAACCTAATGTCATCGTCTCTATTTTAAACAGTGCAATTCAAAATGACTACGAGTTTTTCCTGATTAACGTCTGGAATTCTGTTCTACCTGCATTGCATAACGAAGCTTTTGTTATCTTTGAGAAGATGTATCAGAAACGCATACGCCCTAAACAAATAATTCATGGGCTTTTGGAATACTGTCTCGTTTCGAAACTCCACACTGCCGAATCTTTTATTAAGCGAATATCTGCTATAATCGAAAAGGATGACCGAAATACCGTTCAGATAATTTGTACAGAGATCAAGAGCAAACTTACCGATGGATTTTGCTGGGAGACAATTAAAGATCTCTGTCAAAAAGCCATACCGCCGCATGACATGATCGAATTAACCATGTTACAATGTTTAAGAAGAAAAAAAAACCAAAGTCACATTCAAGAAGTGTACGACTTAGTAAAGAATAAGATAGGTGTGTCAGACAGGAATAAATTGAGCCCGTCCTTGCTCAAACAGTTTTATAATCTCGTTCAAAGTAAGGATTTTTCTGGGGCTAGTAGAGGAGTAATGAATACAGTACCATTAATAACCGCAATGACAAATACTATGAATTTCGTATCGAGGTATGCTAATTACTATTTCAGAATATTATTTATGGATCGTTGAATTTAACAGCTTCTATATTCCTTGTCTATATATAATTATTACTTAACTACTTACATTAAAAACTAGCTTAACCTTTAGACTGCCAGAAAGCCAATATAATGGCGCACCCCATGATCGACACTGTCTATGATCAATCAATGATATAAGATACCTTTTATACCAGTTTTCTGAGGGCAATTTGCCTCTTAAAATCCCGGCAGTCTAAAGGTTAACAGTCATAAGGACTTGTGAACTACATACTTTCAAATTATATAACTATCGCAAATAATTATTTTGATTTACTGTTAGTAAGGAAAGAGTACAAATAAGAAGACAATCAAATGACAGTGTAAAATCAATCGAGAGTGATAAATTAGTTCAGCCGTTGACGGCAAAGACTAACAAGGCATATAGCTGTCAAATAGCGAGTCCAGCAAAAGTATCCGGTTCTGATGAACAACCTAATGGATCACCTGTAGAAGTACTGAAAACAACTCCAAATCGAGGGGAAAGTACGAATTTTACGGAATATATTGTATCAGAAGTGGGTAGGTGTATTTGTCAGATTTTTTTACAAAAATGACTTATTGTACACATATATAAATAATTCTTAAGCTACAGTACTTATTCAAAGTTGAAATTCTTTTAACAAATAAAATTTATCATTCAATAAAAGATAAATTCTGTTTCATGATATTAATATGAAATGATTTTCAACTCTACTGTATTAATTTATTTTTACCTCTTGTTTCAGATTCTGATGAACCAACAAGTAGTTATAGAGACCGCTTCTGGAAGTTATATCATGCAGTACAAGGAATCAATGAGGGTTTGAATCACGTAGATTATGAATACGTGTGGAAAACCATGGATCGTTTTTGTAAAGAAAACACTGAAGATGGAGAATTAGTGAAGCGTGCGTATTATCACATATTATGTAAAAATGTGAAAAACTGTGAGCGTCACATTACGGAAATCATCAAACAAGCAGGTAATCCTAATCACGTTATTATTGAGTATATAAGGAGAGATCAAGATAAAATTGAGTGGTAAATAGCTAGATTGTTATTGCTTTTTTAAATGTCAGTTTAGAAATTAACGTCCTTTAACTATAATGAATTTAATTTTTTACAAAAAGCCCGTAGAAGCGAAAAGTAAATTTATTTTTATTCATATAACTGATAACAGTCAGTTTTACTAAAGTAATTTAAAACGTTCAGACATATGACACTTTTAAGATACAAAATTCCATCGAAAAAAAATCCTCAGTTTTATCGTCTACTATTCGTTTTTCATTTTAAAACTTTTTAGTTTATTTTTTAAATTATTATTTACTTGATACTCATGTATAAGTCAAGGTACAAATACGAGATATTAAATTTTTAAATTTTATTTTGTTTTTGTTTTGACGAGAAAGGAAACATGTTCGGTATTAAAATGTAGTTCCTATACATATACTTGAGAAATACTCAGTAACATCATATTATTGTGATCAATGATAGTGCTAATGATACAGAAGTTACTTAACAATGCAAGTCGCCTTGTACAAGTATATATAAATACTCATGGTTCAATCACAAAATCAGATCTTGTTTTTTATACTATATAAGATAAAATATAATTTCCGGATAATGTTTAATAGCGGTATATTAGGTTAATAAATTTAGGAACTAATAGTGACTGAAAAGTATACATACACATATATATAGAAAAAACTGTCGCGGCGTGACGTTTTTGATTAAATAGCGTTTAAGTTTACTGTATAAAGTATTTATAAGTCTTAGTATATAAAAATGCAAAAGCAGTCTTATAATAATACTCTTTTTACACGTGATTGTAAGATTTTATATTTTGTATTGAGGGAGAAAAAACGTACAAAAGACGATGTATAAAATATGTCAGAATAAAAAAAAAAAAAAATATCTTCTACATTCTTGGTCTTTATTTTAATACTCGCGCCTAACGTGTGTCTTTATTTTATGTTGTTCGTTTTTTTAACTCAATGTCCACAGTCCGAGGCGGATGTTCGGCCTCGCGCAGATCCGTCGAGCTGCTGTTCGACACCGGTGTTTGCGCTCTGATCGATTTAACCAACAGCAATTTATGGGTGATGGCGCTGGAGCTGTTGAGCTCGGTGAAGATACTCGAGCCCGATGAGCCGAGGACCGATTTTGTGCTCATTAGCTCCGAAATTTATTTAGCTAATAACGATCCCTTAGAGGCACTTTACTTGCTGCAAAGTGAGTCCTTGTTATGTCTTTTCTTTTTTTCACGAGCTCGTTTCTTTTTGTCTAGAGGTCTGAGTAAGGTAGCTTGCCTAAAATGGAATCGTCGGTGAAAATAATTTCTTCTAAAGATTATTTCTTTGATTTCGATTTTAAATAAAAATTTGTTTTAATAAAATGGCTTTGTATTTTAAAATACAATAAATCTTTAGAAGAAATGGTTCAATGGAAGCGACAGTTTCATTAAACGACTAATAATTCTAACTAAAACAATTCTTAAAAATTTGATTAATCATGAATGCTTACTGTAGCTTTTTACAGTTTGAGATCACATTCACAATAAGCAAAATCATTCACGAAGCATTGAAGTTAATTTATACATGCAATGTTTTTATGAAATTTTTCTTTTCACCGACGCTGGCCCATTGCATAATATTACTACTTATGCTTTTTATCAGTGAAACGTAATCGTAAATGTGCTGTATGAACTTTTGATAATTTCTATCGATTTTTGTAAAATTGATAGAAATTATAAACCATGAATCAAAGCTGAGTAGTGAGGATTCTAAAGCATGTATTGATTTTATCATCATGTGCAAGTGATTTTGTTTAATTAAATAAAATAGTGAATGGCATGTAAGTAAAGTTCAGTGCCATATTTAAATTACATAAAATTTTTACATTCTTTTGAATCTGCATTACTTACCAACGACGGTCACTTATTTGATGCTTTTGATTATATTTGCAGGAACGAAATTGATAAGGACCAACCGTGACGAATGGCTTGTGAAAGATTGTACCAGAGACGATGAAGTGCATAGAAATAAGATAATATTTATCTTGTTAAAGGCCTTGTCTTTCGTGGACATAGAGAAGGCAGCATATCTGTTCAAAACTTTAATAGATGATCAGTACATTTCATATTATCCTATTGGTGAGACTTCAAAATTTCTTATTTCATATAAAACTTAATAAGAGAGTGATGTTTTTTCAAATAATAATCATTTGTATATATTTCATATTCCAGATTTACCGCTTTATTTAGATAAATTGACACTATTATTGATATTGCAAGATAAAAATGACTTGGTTGCTGATATAAGCAGACTTGTCATGGATAATGATCTTACGTTTCAAAAATCGACGTATCAAGAATTACTTACTCACACGGTGCCATTTGATGAAGTTTTAGCGAATCAAATTTTAGATTATGCCATACATCTTGGTTATTACAACGATATTCAGGTGAATGTTTTGAAGAGAGTTATTTTAAATATGGATTAACGGGGTGCCATAGTCCTACCATTACCGACCGAGCAATTCACACAGTTTCCAGCTGATTAAAAATAAAATACGTCGAATCACAAAAAATCAAGAGAACACTCTTCTGTGTTTTTTAACGTTCTATCATTCAGTCAAAGTTTGGAGTCGAAATATCAAGTCGTTTTTGCAAAAACTTTGAACAAAACGAAATTTAATTTCGTTCAAAGTTTTTGAAAAAACGGCTTGATATTCCGACTCCAAACTTTGACTGGATGATAGAACGTTAAAAAACACAGAAGAGTGTTCTCTTGATTTTTTGTGATTCGACGTATTTTATTTTTAATCAGCTTAAAACTGTGTGAATTGCTCGATCGGTAATGGTACGAGTATGGCATCCCCTTAAGGGGGTGCAGAATACCGACCTCTACTATATGACCTACCGTACCGACCGGACAGCAGTAATTCGTTATAACTCGAATGTTACTACGATTAAGGGGATGCCTTACTCGTACTATTACCGACCGAGCAATTCACACAGTTTCAAGCTGATTAAAAATAAAATACGTCGAATCAAAAAAAATCAAGAGAACACTCTTCTGTGTTTTTTAACGTTCTATCATCCAGTCAAAGTTTGGAGTCGAAATATAAACCCGTTTTTTCAAAAACTTTGAACGAAATTAAATTTAATTTCGTTCAAAGTTTTTGAAAAAACGGCTTGATATTTCGACTCCAAACTTTGACTGGATGATAAAACGTTAAAAAACACAGAAGAGTGTTCTCTTGATTTTTTGTGATTCGACGTATTTTATTTTTAATCAGCTTGAAACTGTGTGAATTGCTCGGTCGGTAATAGTACGAGTAAGGCATCCCCTTAAGGGGATGCCATACTCGTACCATTACCGATCGAGCAATTCACACAGTTTTAAGGGGATGCCTTACTCGTACTATTACCGACCGAGCAATTCACACAGTTTCAAGCTGATTAAAAATAAAATACGTCGAATCACAAAAAATCAAGAGAACACTCTTCTGTGTATTTAACGTTCTATCATCCAGTCAAAGTTTGGAGTCGAAATATCAAGCCGTTTTTTCAAAAACTTTGAACGAAATTAAATTTAATTTCGTTCAAAGTTTTTGAAAAACCGGCTTGATATTTCGACTCCAAACTTTGACTGGATGATAGAACGTTAAAAAACACAGAAGAGTGTTCTCTTGATTTTTTGTGATTCGACGTATTTTATTTTTAATCAGCTTGAAACTGTGTGAATTGCTCGGTCGGTAATAGTACGAGTAAGGCATCCCCTTAAAAGGGTGTGGTACTCATGTACTCTATTTTACCGGCAGAACACGGTAAATTCTATATTATTAAAATAAATATATTGAATTACGTGTTATAAAGAGATAGTTGCCCTGCGTAATGTAATAATCTACCAACCTACACAGTTTTGAGCTCAAATGTCAACGGCACCCTAAACAATTTTGCGACCGAAATTTCGGTTATTTTTGTTCGCAAAATTTTTTAGGGTGCCGTTGACATTTGAGCTCAAAACTGCGTAGGCTGGTAGATTATTACATTGCCCTGCGAAACGTAATAATCTACCATCCTACGCAGTTTTGAGCCGAAATATCAACGGCACCCTAAAAAATTTTTCGAACGAAATTTCGGTTATTTTTGTTCGAAAAATTTTTTAGGGTGCCATGGATATTCCGGCTCAAAACTGCGTAGGATGGTAGATTATTACGTTGTGCAGGGCAACTATCTCCTTATAAGGCGTTCAATTTTTAATTTTAAGGAAAAAACTCTTTGATACGTTATAGTTCTTTATGAAACTTAAAACGTGTCAAAGAGTTTTTTTCAAAAAGTTTAAAGTTGAAGAAGAAAAACGGGAACCCAGAATTGAGTAATAGTGTGGATATCACATCACCTTAACGACTTGTCCAATGTAGTTATCTATCATTCTGCAAAGTTTTGTCAACATTTCAAGGACACCTTTAAAAATTTCTGGAACAAAAAATGACGCAATTTCGTTTCACAAATTTCTAAAGGTGTCCTTGAAATTTTGACTCAAAACTTTGCAGAATGATAGATAATTACATTACGGAGGGCAAGCGAATTTGGATAAGTCATTAATCGTAGTAATAATCGAGTTATAACGAATTACTGCTGTCCGGCTGGTGTGGTAGGTCGCATAATAGAGGTCGGTATTCTACAATCCCACGGGGTGGCACCTACCATTACCGACCGAGCAATTGACACAGTTTCAAGCCTACGTAAAATCACAAAAAATCAAGAGAACATTTCGCTGCGGTTTTGAATGTTCTATCACCCAGTAAAAGTTGGAGTCGAAATATCAAGTTGTTTTTGCAAAAACCTTGAAACCGAATTTTGTTTTGTTCAAAGTTTTTGAAAAAACCACTTAATATTTCGTCTTCAAACTTTTACTGGGTGATAGAACGTTCAAAACTACAGCGAAGTGTTCTCTTGATTTTTTGTGATTTTACGTATTTTATTTTTAATAAGCTTGAAACTGTGTCAATTGCTCAGTCGGTAATGGCTCGGCTATGCCATCCCCTTAAACAATTTTATTATGTCAATAAAATTTGAATGGTAAAATTTTAGATAAGAAATGGATTTACAACAATTATACTTGATTCTAATAGTACTGAAGAGGAGGTCTACTTGATATTGAAAAGATTGATTCATAAATTACTCCTGAGTGTGGGTCCTGTTGTGTACCGTTTAAAACCTAATCAATTAAAAGTTATTATGATATTTGAGGTATGTGCAGTATTTTCTGATAAAAGTTTAATAAACGTATTTTGAATCAATAATATATGCTATAAAATTACCAGGACATACCAAGCGAAAAACGCCTGTACAGAAATGAATTAGCGGTTATGACTAGAGATAAGTATAAGGACTTTCGAAATGTTGTGATTAAGTTGCTGGCAACACGATTTTCTCCACCAATAAGAGTTGCTCTTCAACGTTACAAAGGAAGTAGATTTTGTAAAATAATTAGTCGGTCACTTGTTGAATATTTGAAACATTGGATCTAAAGGGGTTTAGTCACCTTTTAATTTTTTATATAACTTTTGACGACATGTGCTGTTGCAAGCATAATGACGTTTTGTTTATGTATATCAAATGGTTTTTCCTTAATGAATGTAATTCATTAATCAAATCTTACTGAATAAAAAATATTCTTTAATACATTTTAAAGTAAATCTTAAAATTTTTTCAGAAAAACGAAGAAAAAGTTTTATAATTTACTTTATATAAATGCTATAAATTTATCAGTCTTCCAGGTTGATATTTATCATTTACATATTTCATGAGTCGATAATATTATGTTTTAATTTAGTTTTTATATTTTATTTTTTTAATGTAATTTATGATATAAAAAATGTTTTGAAAATAATATTATGAAATATTTAGACATCATTGGTATTTATAACTGAATGAAAAATATGAATGCAAGTGCGTTTTATAAAGACAATATTATATCTTTATTAATACACAAAATTTAACAATGAATAGTTTTTTGCGTTTCATTAAATGTACAGTTTCGAACTTTAAGTCTTCAAAGTGCAAAGCATTTTTTTCATGTTGAAATTATACAATAGTATTTAGAATTATCACATGTAAGAGGTATATTCATCGCCTTGAAAAAATGAGAAAAACTACTTTCGTATCACAGTACATATACAAAATAAAGACACATTGAGTTTTACTCCCATTTCAGACAATTTCAAACTGCTTAATTATTTTTTTGTTTTTCGTAGGCCGAGGAAACTGGTTTTAATCATTAAGATAAACATCTTTATGATTGTAAATGCAGTTTTTAAAGAAAAAAAATTTAATGTGATTGAATAGCACATTTTGGTTAATTTAAATATATATATACACAGAATTTTAATAGGCAAATTTGCCTAGTCAAATTCTGGAATATCATCAAAAGAGTAGCCTGGAACTTTGCGATAAGCTTGTACAGCTACTCTCACATGATAAGCACCAGGGATGAACATTAGGGCTCCCAAAATGATAATTGGCCACATTCGATCAGAGTACTGCAATAAAAAATATAATATTAGTATAATTTGATTTTATTTTTAATTAATATATCATGGTTTTTTTTATACTATTGATTCTTTTTTTTAAGGATATGACATTTTTTTCATTTCACATAACTATCTTCTCAATTTTATTTTTTATTATTTTTTTTCTTTTTAATAAATGTGATTAATTCAAAATTTAATTTGAATAAACCATGAAAAGTAAAAATATATCGAATAATCTTATTAAATGCATCATTGATTTAATAAAAAAAAATTTCTTATCCTATTCTTGAATTGTTTTTAAAAAAATGTTACCTTTGTGTCTATGTGACCACTCACAATTAAGCTTCCTATCACAAGCATGACTGTGCCTCCAACGAATAGCAATGTGGCTAGCGTAATTGCCTTCCATGGTATTTTTATTGGAGGTGAAACGAACTAAAAACCAATTAAAAATTAAAAGTTGAGTAGTAGTAAGAATTATAATTTTTTAATATCAAAATAATGGCTTACTTGTGAATCCACGAAACCATTATCGGTTTCGGTGAGCTGAGTGTAATCCACGTTGTCGTATTGTCTTTCCCTCACTCCTTTTCTTCTCGACATGCTCAATTTGTGAATATAATCTGAAAAAATTGCATAAAATGTTAAAATCTGTTTCTTTTTAGCATGTATACATTTCAAATTACTTATTTTATGTGATTACAGTAAAATAAAAAGATTACAATATAAATAAATTATTATTGAAAAAAACAAATACTGTACATACAAATAATTTTGTATTTTACTCGTACACTATAAGCGCATATTTAATTATAACAAAATTTGCTACTTGAACACTAGTAATTTGCTGTACCATAGTATAGATGTTATAAATTTTTTAATCAAGCGTATGTCTATACTGATAAGCGAAATACATATCGATATTCGATACTGTCAATAAGCTATTTCTATTTACCTCCCTCTGAAGGCTGACTTTTTTTATAAGTATTGGCGAATAAGTAGAGTAAACAATAAAATATCTCTACAAAAACGCGTTCACGGAACTAAGTAAAACGATTGTAGTGTATACTATACGTGTGTACAGGTATAATAAAAATAAACAAAACCCTCTCAAATAAACCAACATAAACTAACTAAACGCGTATAGATTAATATTAAAAATATCATTTTCACGTCAAACGTCAACTTCCTCAAAATACAATCAAATCTACATCCTCACCATCTCTGCGCGCACGCGCGTTCCAATTTTCACGTGAGTCCAATAAACTGTCACTGTACAGGAGGTATATACTCCCGCGGCGTGCTACTTCTTATGTGCTATACAGCAGCGACACGTGTATAATGTACACCGTAAGCGAGAGGCGAACGTCGGCGACTACCGCTGCGGCCATAGAACTTAGCGATTTCTCATCGGAGGCGCGCGTGCACAAGTGTAAAAATAGAAGCGGCGCTCGAGTCCTGCGCACTCGCGCGCGGCTCCAATTTGCTGCCGCCGCGCCGAGCGGCAGAGCAAAGGTTTATGATGTATATATTATACGTACAGCCGACCGGCGCGCCTATATAATGATTTGCGTCATGTGCGGAGATACGGAGTTTGCGTTCAATTGCGACTATTTGAAATTTGAATTGAGCGCTTTGTTTGCTGTCGTGGAGAGAATTAAGTAGTGGCGCGCGTTTGAATGCGTGCGTCGTCTTTTATAGTACGCGGTATTTGCAGGGTATTTGAAGATTATTTTTTCAAAAGCCATTTGTGTCTTTACAGGACAAAGTAATTAAGGGGATATATTTTTCATTATTCCAATCTGGTTTTTAGTTTTTCTTTAATTTGGATTATATTTTTATCGAAATAATTTGAAAACCAGAGAATCAGACTGACTAAGAGAGTGAATAAAAGAGTATCGGTTCAAACACTTGTAGTTAAGGGCAGTTTTACTTTTATATTGTAAATATGTTTAAAGATTTCTCTTTCAAATCCAATTCAGTCAATCTGGAGAAGTCTTCCATACAATTATTGCAGAATTTTTCATATTTTTATATGCAAAATTATTTCAAAGTTTGAGCCGAATCGGTGACCCGCTAATCGCGCACTTCTAATGAGAGAATTGATGAAAAGTAAAAACTTGAAAGATATAAAAGAAAAAATGTAGGTAAATAGGTGAGGCAGTCGGCACAGTACTGGTTTCAAATAGTAGTTTTCGTTACAAGAGCGTAAAGTTGATCTTTACTCGGCTCAGCGAAGCCGGCCCGAGTGTCGCGCGATCACATAAAGGCGTTAAACTTTACGCTCGTGTTGCGAACATTATTTTTCGCCATAGTAGACGTAAAGTATGCGAATGTAGGTATGGGTTCTGACGTAAAATTCAACTTTACGCCCGCAACCCATACACATAGCGTACTTTACGCCTACTATTACGAAAAATAAATTGTAACAATCGTCTAATATTCCAATTAAACAATGCATTACAATTTTTATGTTGAAGATATTGGTATGGTTATTATTTGATTATCTGAAATAAAAAGCAAAATTAATAGATGTTTGAAATTTCGAACGTTCATAGTGAACGAAAGATTTTTGCCATTTTCAAATTTAGCCGAATTTGGCTACTTAATACATTTAAAATCGGATAATAACTGTATTTCTTCACTTCTCACTCTTGCAGTCACCAGTAAACCACACTCCGGGGAATTCTAACTAGAATTAGAAACTTTAAGTTAATATTTCGTTCATTATGAACGTTCGGAATTTCAAACACGTAAATTAATTTATAAATTAAATTTCAGTGATATTTATCGGAATTATTTCATCGTCGTCGTCAGCTTTGTACGACTCCAAAAACAACAATTTAATAATAAGGTCTATTTTTAAAGTATCTACCACTTTAACTATTGAACTAGTTGAATGATTTTATTAAAAGTGGAGCGTTATCGAAACAAACTTATATTGAAAGAAGTGTTTCAAAACATGAATACCCATTTTAGATTCACTCCCGTTTCGCTTCAACTTTTATTGTAAAATATTACTTATCATTATAATTGGATGAATTAAAAAAAATATATCGGTAATTATTAATGTGAACTATGAACAATTCCAACGAAACCAATAAAGTGTAAAATAAGCAAAAAATAAAAGTCTACGACGTCGTTGATACCACGTTTGGCTGATTGCGTTAAAATTTTAGTTCACATTTTCATATTTTACTCTATTCTAATATTACATATAGAAGTTCATTTACGAAATCCAAAATATTTCCAACTATGTTATTAAGAGGATGTCAGAATTATTATTGTTTGTGAGAGGAACTAGGTATATATAATTAAAATTAATTTACTATCAGAAATTACTGGTACAATTTCTTTATACTTATAATAGGAGCAACGGATGCCAATCACATTCGAGTCAGATTGACAAGCAGTGCAATTTAAAAATGTAAATTTATTTTCGCAAAAAATATCTTAAGATAGGCTAGCTAAAAAAAAAAGAGGACGTAACGAGCTAAATATAGATATTGCAACATGTTTGCAATCGGTGAAAAAATGTTATTTCAACGATTTTTAGTGGACAGAAATATTATGCATTCACTTATGAATAATTTAACCAATGATGGAATAAAAGTCTCTTAACATTACTATAATATTTTAAAGGCTATAAATTAAGTAAACATTCTTAAGGATAAACTCGAAATGTGTTTACATTTAGTAAATATGACAAAACGCGATAGCTCTTATAAATGTTATGTTTTTGTTGCACGTCGCGGAACATGCGACAAGTATATCGTCGCGTTACATCGGTATCTACCTATGACATAATATGTATTATAATTTTTCCCTCTATTAACGAAACCTCGCTTACTCCAAAACAAAACGTTACTTTCCACTTTGGCCGATACTCTTTGCATTTCGCATTATACTCCCCGCGATGTTCCACGTAAATTTCCTACAGTACGATTTCTCTCCGAACTACAGACGCCTCATTATCGATCTCTATTATCACAACCCATATCCCCGCGTCTCCAGCCATCGCTATAAAAAAAAAGACCTTATACATCGCAGCTAACATACAAACTCACAGCACCAAGCATTCTCCTACCACAGCTACTTATACTTATTCAAAAAAAAAATAATAATAATGCTCGTATCCTACACTATAATAATCGATTTTCTGGTGCGCGATCGCACGATACCTATATGTATATATATAAAACACAGATATACGCTGCACGTACCGAGCTCGCTCTTGCAGACGAGGTTGACGCTGTCGTCGAGGCAGGCCCTATCCGCGTGGTCCCGGCACGCGACCTGCTGCACCGTCTGCTGCAGCCCTATCAGCATATCCATATCTCCTCTATCTCTCTCTCGCACTGATATTATTATAACATAGACTTACACGCCGAAGCGTCTATAAACGAATGTAGTAGACATCACACGCGCCGTCATCGTCGCTCCTCATGGCTATTACTACTACTACTGGAGCGTGGGAGTAGTGCCGACAACAATGAGAGAGAGGCGCGTGTGTGTCACCCGCTGTGTTTATCGATCGGGACGCCAAAGGCAGTTTACGACGGGGGAGAGGAGAGGGCTGTATGTTGTATATACCCGCGCGTGCGGCCTCGTTTTTCGCCGTCGTATACGACTACCTATATTTCAACGATTATAAGAGCGCCTGCTCGTGGGCAACAATACGTACTGGTTCGCTCGGCGCTGCCCGCAGCGGCCGCGGCGGGTTAGGCGACGGTCTGGTAATTGGGCACGACGATCGTCGTGGCCGGGAGCACCGGCGACGGGGATGGTGCCTGGTTGCTGCCGCTGCTACTCGTCGTCGTCGTCGTCGTGATCGTTATCGTCGCGATGGGCTTGTTGCTCGAGTCACTGGGCACTGACATGACGGAGGTCGGCTCGCTGTATACTGGTTTGTTTACGCGGCCGAGTGTGTGGGTGGGTACTGTGCTGAGTGCGCTTGTGATGATACGGAGCACGCGACGCCGCGAGGCGGTGCGGCGGTGGTCGGTGGCGGCGTTGCCGTGGTGTATATGAATGAACGAGAGGGTTATATGCGCGTGCAGAGTGGGGGTCACGTGGCAAACTCCGGCGCGGAGTTTGAATGCTACATAGAGGAAGTTTTTTTTATTTTTATTTTTTTTATTTTTTTTTTTTGTAAATTATTGTTTTAGTCGTTAAGTGATTAGACAAATTTAGGTAAACCTTGTATCTAAGTTTTACAGGAATGAGGAGTTGAGCTATTTTCTGGTTTTAGTTTTTGTATAATAACGTAGATATAATACTTAAATTGGTTACTAACACGATGTTTAAGAAATCTGCGAGTTAAGTGGTAAGAGGGAACGTTGATAAGTAGTAAGAGACCATTAAGATGAACGTCCTTCGTTTTAAGTGTCTAACCTAACTCTAGTCGTTACTACTGATTTAGAGGTAACTATCGAGTTACAGTTGTAAGAAAAAAGTAGTAAGCTTAATATAAAAAAATATATTTAAAATATTATTATTCATTCAGAAAAACTGCAACTTTTCATTTTAAATTACTTATAGATGTTATCAATTGAAGAATATTTCTTATATCATAATTTTTAATATATTTCGTGGTTATTATTCTTATATTCTTACGAAGCATTTACTTAAGTGCAATACATTAACATTAGAACTAATGCACTCACACAGAAGATAAGCAGTGTGCAAATGTTTCACTTGTGTCGTGTCCATAACTCAAGTTTGATGTATTTGAAGAGATCATTATAAATGTATACTTAATAATACTAAATATTGTAAATGCAATAATACTCGAGCGTGATAATCCGTACTCTATGAGAATTACTTATGACAGTACCAACGACGTAGGTTCAACACTCGCCATTCACCAACCGAGACACGCGCACATTCACCACAAATCGAAAGCCAGAGGCAACGTTGGTGTGCTGATACTGATATACATATGCTTCGTTAAACAGTGTTTAGAGTCGCAGCCGGTAGATGACATCACTCATCAGCTCTGAGAGTGCTGTCGTCTCGAAATAAGGCAGATCACTGTGCTCGCAGTGCACGTGCACTAAGCGCACCTGTGCTTCAAATGTACGGAAGCACGTTGGGCTTTTTGTATTTTACAATTATTTTATACAATTTGCGTATACTTCAAATGAGTTTAGTTCAAATTTTAAGAACAGTTTATTGTTTAGTTATCTGGTTTTTCAACAAATATAAAAGTTATAATAGTAACCACTCCGAGTAAAATACCTCGTAGGAACTACTCTAAACTTATCTTTATTCGTTATATTTACTATTTATTGAAATTGTATAACACTTGTTGCGAAATTATTTATGCCTCTTTGAGAATTTAACAAAAGTTAACGACTTCCGCATTATTATAGAATTAAAAGAAAATAGAAATGAGCGTATAGAACTACAGTTCTTAACATGTATAATCTAATAATTCTATTTCGAGATAAATAAACTTTAAAACGTAAACCCTTCTGGCTGATTTAATAGTCATTTTTAAAGCGATTTTTTTTTAAATAAAACCATTTGTATTATCTTTAAAATATTTCAAGTGGTTTTTGTATCAAACAGTTTAAAGCTTCTCTATCTTGATCTATTTTCAATCGCTGTAACGAAATCTTCTATACTGTCCCCTGTAGAGGTAAGCGGTGACCGAAAAGGTTGAAAAAAAGCTGTTAATTTTTATATAAAAATTCATGTCAGCACCATGACTACATTAAAATTATAGTAAAATAAAAGTTCTAAATCACCCTAACGCTACCTCTATAGCTAGATTGCGCAATACCACCCAACAAGAAATTTATTTTGGACAAGTTCAACATCGATGGCACGTGTGCCATGTGTCAAGGTCGCACGAATCGCCTCCTTTGCCTTTCCATTCGATTACACGGCCCAAGATATGTTGTCAAAATTCATATAGACACATTTTCGACTGCGGAAAAATTCAGGCGCAAGGTCTTTACCGGCAAAGGGTAAAGTTTGCATATAGCCTCGCGCGGACACATGTATACTCACTCCACATGTTGTCTTTCGCGAAGACTGCATCGGGACGTTTACACCTGGATCGCTCCTAGTTGACGGGTAGTTGCATAGCGTTGGCCTTCTCCAGAAATTTGTCGCTACCCACGTTTGTTTGCAGGCCTGCAAAATAAAATAGAAGATATAAAATGAGTTTTTTTTTCGATTTTTAATGTTATGTGATTTGCAAAAGAAATATGTATTTATATGAGTCATTTTCTTAATCACGGTTTGGCACATTTTTCTTCGGCAAATAAAGTAAAGCAGAAATGTCATAGGTGTGTGATACCAGAATAAGTATAACTATATGAAAATGTTGAAATAAAAATGTTACATTTTCTTTTTTTGTATAAATGCAAACTTTAAAATATATATTATTCTTAATATTTATAAAATAACTGAAATACTGATTGGGATTTCATTGTAAAATGGTAATAGTTGTGTTATTTTGTAATTATATATAAATTAAAGCACTTATGGGCTTACAACTATAACAACAATTTATTCTATATTACCTTTAATTTTTTACATATATTGTCTTATATACGAAATATTTGAAAACATATGCTAAAAGTACCTCACTAAACAAATACTAAAGCCATTCGCATGTAAAATGAATAGAAGCTGATTCTCATCACTTCAATATATATTTTTTAAACGTTGAAAATATGTTGCTGAGTAAAAGAAAAGACTGAAAATAATTGTCAGGTACAATATTAATATTTTTACACGAAAAATATTGTTCCAACGAAAAATTGACGTGTCCGCTTTTTCCATTAAGCCGACGATATAAACTTTTTTTGCTTTTCATGAAAAGAATAGAAAAAATCGCTGCCAATTCATTGGCACTTAGCTTCCTCAAACTTAATTTGTCGTGCTATTAGATAAATTATTTGCGTTAAAAAGTACAATTAATGGTAAACAATTATGTATTAAAAAAAAATAATAACCAAATTCCTTAATCAATTATTTTAAACACATCAGATAAACTTAATAAAATTCAATATATATATATTGTTAATAGTATCATATATTATATAACTGCTAAAACTCTAATTTATTGAATTTTTTTGAAAAAATAAAAAAATTCAAAATTTGTTAAAATCTTCATTTTTATAACTTTTTTCTGATATTTACAATTTTATAATCTTATTAATTATTATGAATTTGCATAAACAGAAGTAAAACACTATTTTTTTTTTAAAGTTACATTTTTAATGACTTGAATTACAGTAACAAAAACTAAAATACCAACAAAAATCCAAAATTCTAGAAACGAATATCTCCAAAAATAATCAAGCAATCTTAATGAAATTTTGCACATATATTTTTCATAAAGTGAACTAGACCGCTTATAAATTTCAATTTGGTTTGTCAAATTGTTTTCAAAAAAATACTTTTTGAAAAATTAAAAAAAAAATTTAACTCCAAATATCTTCGAATCTTATGACCATTTTTCCTTTACCAACGAAAGGGCTTCAGAAGTTCAAAAGAGCTACCTATTTAGGAAGAAGTACTTTTTATGCTTAATAAGTGGTAAAAATTTCGTGTAAAAATAGAAAATGTCACATTTTAACAAATGAACGAAAATAGATATTCAAATGTTTAAAAAAAGAAAATGTAGCTAATTCAGTGCCCTTTCAAATGCATTTAAAAAAATTGAAAAAAATTGCCCCATCATATAAAAATATCATAAAACAAAAGAAAATCAGTAAACATTTAAAAACTATTGTAGATTTGAAAGATCAAAATCGAAGAGAATAAGCTTCGTCTCGTCGAAATCGATCGATGAGTTCTCGAGATATCTTCTGTAAATCTGTACACACACACACACATACATACACACACCCACACATACACACAAACCCACACGCACGCACACGTACATGCGTGCACGCACGCATGCACGCACACACACGTACACAGACAGGAAAACAGTTTTTCTCAAAATTAAAATAGTACATTTCGATACTAGTGCGAGGATTTGATTTTCCCCTCGTGTGACTGTTTGCACCCGAGCGAAGCGAGGGTGAAAAGGTCACACGAGGAGAAAATCAACTTCTCACTCAAGTGTCGAACCGTATTTTTTGACACGACGTGCGAGAAGTGAGATTTTTGCACGCATCGTTTAACGCAGCGTGCGAGAAATCGAACTTCTCGCACGGAGTTTCAAAAAATTTTTATGCCACTATTCTTAAAAAATGTTTTTAATACTTTTTTGTCCAAAAAATTTGTTTCACCGTTACAAAGTTTCTTCTTTGAGGAAGCAAAAAGACATTAAAGTAAGCGAACAATATTTTTATTTACAAACAAATCATCATCTATAATTATATACATTGCTCTGTAATATTTTTTTTCCAACTCTTCCAAATCGTCGGCTTAGTGAAAAAAACGGACAACTCCATTTGATTTTAGCTGGACTTGTCTGTTTTTTCCACTAAGTCGACGAAATACTCTTTTACTGCAGTCCATAAAATTTCTACGAAGATTACTCAAATGACGCCAGGACAGTCATGTAAGATATCGCAGACTTCAGTATCTAAAATTAAAATTGTCTTAAAACTTTCAATACCATATTAGAAAATAATATAATCATTCATAAAAACTGTTAGATACCGATCCAAAATTCTGAAGATTCATAACGTACAGTCCACCAGCAGTGAAAACGCATGGCTTTATACACCTTAACATAACAAGTCTTAATAATCTTTTCGATTTCTCAGAAAGATTATACCATTCGTTTGTATACCTAAAACCCCAAAAGTTAAATCAATTCTTTCATTACCTGCCGCTTATGAATTGATTGAAATTTTATATTAATACATCAACAGGGTTGCAGATTTTGGACATCTTCGAGCCAGAAGCCCAGAAGTACTTTTTTCTTGCGGACTCGGTTGCAAGCGAGTCCGTTAGTGCAGTCTTTTTGGACTCGCACGTTATCATAAATGCCATGCACTTCTCGACTTGTACGCTATCGAGTCCGAAAATACTTTGCTACTCCGGACTCGCTTACGACCGAGTCCGAAAACACTTTTCATTTTTTTTTATTTTGGTCCATAAAAATTTAAGATTTTTTTTGGACTATTATGTCATGCACATGCATAATAGACGTCCCGTTAGTAAATCAGTATTCGCGACTAATGTTAAGGTGGTTCACCTGAAAATCGATTTTCTTTAAATTTTCTTAGAAATTAGTGTACATACTCCTTTTTATATTTTTTATCGATTTTTGAAATCCCCAGTATAGGGAGCGATACTAATAACAATTATTATTGAGATAGTAATGCCAAAGTTTGCAACTTTAACATGGGAAGCATAATTAATTGCAAAGCGAATTTTCTTTACAATTTTCTTAAAAACTAATATATTATGCTAGACTCAAAAAGGAATAATATAGAATATTATGTGATATAGCAAGCGATACTATTTTCCGAGAAATGGCTATTTGAAGAAAACTTCCCATGTTGTTTGTATATCTATATATAGTTGCATCGTACAAGTCGTATTGTTTTAAACATCGTATAGGTATCTTATTTTTCACGTCGTCTTTTTTTATTATTTTTACAATATTATACAGAGATAAATGAAGAGTTTTCAGGTTTCCACCATAAATAATATGCTTTAGCACAATTTTTTGCTAATAGCACAATTTTTGCGATATTGTGATTTTTATGACTTCATTGGCCGAAGAACTACCTTCATCCGAATTTTAATAATACAAGTATAGATATCATTACTTTTAAGCAACTTTGTCGGAGAAATATGCTTTATCAAAGACTTAATATATACAGATAAATGGTTCATATCTTAGAAACACATTTTTTTTTTTTTACTTTTACATAATAACAAAAAAATAAATAGAAAGTACTTCCGGACTCGATCGCAAGTTAGTCCGAAGGTGCAAAGCATTTTCGGACTCGATCGCAAGCAAGTCCGAAAGTGCAATGCATTTTTTCTTGATGCCCTGGTGGAAGTACGTCGTTTCGCCATTGTTTTCGATAGCAAAAGAAGGACATTTAAGATGGCTTGGGTTCTTTGTTAAACAGAGTTAAATATTTCTGAAATTTAACACAGATATTCTCTTTGAACATTAAACTTTTTATTTATATCAAGAAAATACAAGGTCAACGACCAAATTTTAGAGAAAACTAGGTTTCTAAAACGTTTTCATGTAACCTTATGGGAAAAGACGTTAATTTTGTATTTATTCCATTATTAAGAGATAATTTTTATCAAATGAGGTATCAAATTGAACATTTTTAATGTAGATTCATATGCTGTCATCATAATTATGTGTAAACGACCAAATTAAAGAGATATTAGCGATAAACTTGGTAAATGTGCTTCTGCGCATGCGCACTGCACGCAGATAAACGAATAAGTAATAGAAATGGCGATTTTTTCCGTTTTGTAACAAAACCCAGATTTTTTAAAACTTTCTAAAGTAGTTCGGAGGTGATTACTAAAATTAAAATTTCGAAAATTGCAAAAAACACAGAAGGCTCCCACTGGGGCCCCGACTTGATACGGCACCACGCGCCCAAGAAACCTTAACCATTACTAGGGTTTTCGCCACTGACAACAGCTTTCGCCACGCATGCTTCTGAGTTGGTAACTAAGCAACTGCAGATTTTATTAATAGATTGTTTTAGAGGTTTTGTCAACATATTCAAAGTCATTAACCTATATGTACAACAAAAACAATCACTTATGATCATCAATCAACAAGCTATTTATATTGCTTTAATTTGTGAAATAGATAAAAGATTGTTCATTAATAATGAATTGTCCTCATCCGACGAATCTGAAGATGAGGAAGAAGTGTGTAGAAAATTCGACGAAGAAGCAAGTATTATAATTCAAACAGAAACGTGCACACAATCTGCTATTGAATATGAAAACCGCATGTTTAATAATTGTACATTTAACAATTGCACGTTCAATAACTGCTCGTTTATGTTTTCAAAATCTCCTAATAATTAATAAATAGTACATTACGGTACAAATGACGAAAGTTGAAGTTCCGCCACTGCGTGAAGTTGGAGCCCGAGGCGAAGCCGAGGGCGCCATATCACGCAGTGGTGGGCCTTGATCTTTCGTCTTGTGTACCGTATACTATTTTTTTTTATGTCCTTTGGAAAGTACGTTTATAGCACTCAAAATCATAATTTTAATATGATTATTCGGCTCTCGTGGTATAAAATACTGTATGACACTGGTACGTAAGATGATTTTTACCGCATTCGACTTTTCTCACTCGCTTCGCTCGTGCGAAAAACGGCTCCTTCGATAAATAATCACATTCCCTACCCGTATCATAATGTACTATTACATAATTAGTCTCGCCGATATATATTTTGCCACCGACAATGATAACATCGTATAAGGTAAAGTAGGTAGTAGTGGGACAGTTTTGACCATACTTTTTTTTATAATCTTTTCTATTGCCAAAACTAAGCACAATACATAAAAACTAATTACCTCAGCAGGTAGCTCGTGTCTCAAGGTTTATTTGAAGAAAAAAAGATGCTTTCTTCCGTTGTTGGTGTATTAAAAGAATCTCATTAAAAGAAAATAACTATCGACTAGTGCAGTGGGACACGGTAACTTATTTATGACCGGTAGTGGGACGCCCATTTGACGCAGTAGTGGGACAATACTTTTTAAACGTGTCCCACTACTACGATATGGGAATTAAGAGGTACCTATAGTGGGATAAAGTTTTCGCTATGCGTACAGCTCAAACATAACCTCAAAAAGTTTAAATCTTGTTATACATTAGTTTAAGAAGTAAATCAACACAATAATGAAGTGACTACGTAGCTAACATCATAAAGAATACTAATGAAGTATTGCTTTTATCACCTTAACCGTTCATCGTAGTTTTTTACTGCTGTCCACTTCTGGTCCCAAAATAGGTTTTGTCCCAGTACTGCCTCCTTTACCTTATAGCATGCATTCAGCTTCTCGCATGTAACCCGACTAATTCTCACTTTTTCTGCTCTGACTCTTAGGAGTCTTTCATTTCATCAATGCTCGAGCGTGTTGAGTTCGATGCCCGCCCCGACATTTGCGGCACGAGCGCAGCGAGTGCTGCTGGTCGCGGGGGTAGCGGGCATCGAAAACATCACGTTCGAAAACATCAATTTTCATACTTCTTCCTCATCTTCAGATTCGTCGGATGAGGATAATTCATTATTAATGAACAACCTTTATAGCACTGCGTGGCATAAATCCGCATTTATGTCACGCCTATCCGTGACATGGCGGATTTATGCAGTCAGTGCTATAAAATAATGTACCATACACGTGTCATAAGTCGTTCTTTATGGCACGGCGTATATAAGCGCCCGAGCGTAGCGTAAACATAGACATAAAAGAGATAGACTGCGGGTGTAGGTTAGCAAGAGTATGGCACCTCTAACCATGTTCGCGCACATGCGTTAGAGAGAGACAGCATACCTTCTATTACATATACCTTCTATGCATCTGTCTCTCTCTCAATGGGTGCCACTCTCGGTAACCTACACCCGCAGTCTATCTCTCTTATATCTATGAGCGTAAAGTGCAACTATTATGCCACTAGTATCGTAATGTACTGTTTATCCATTTCACAAATTAAAGCAATATAAATCGCTTGTTGATTGATGATCAGAAGTGATTGTTTTTGTTGTATATATATAGGTTAATGGCTTTGAATATGTTGACAAAACCTCTAAAACAATCTATTAATAAAATCTGCAGTTGCCTAGTTACCAACTCAGAAGCATGCGTGGCGAAAGCTGTTGTCAGTGGCGAAAGCCCTAGTAATGGTTAAATGTCCTTCTTTCGCTATCGAAAATAATGGCGAAACCACGTACTTTCCACCAGGGCATCAAGAAATAGTACATTACGATACGGGTGTGGAAGGTGAGTATTTACCGCAGGAGACATTTTTCGCACGAGCGAAGCGAGTGCGATAAGTCGAATGCGGTAAAAATCACCTTACGCACCAGTGTCGTACCGTATTTTACACTACGAGAGCCGAATAATCATATTAAAGTTATGATTTTGAGGTTAGAGTGGTGTAAAATAGTATACGGTACACAAGACGAAAGTTGAAGTTCCGCCACTGCGTGAAGTTGGCGCCCGAGGCGAAGCCGAGTCATTTGTAGCGTAATGTACTATAGGACTCGACAAAGTACGAGTCCAGAAGTGCATGGTCTTTTCGGACTCGATAACACGCGACTTCAGAAGTGCATGCGGCACTTTCGGACTCGATAGCGCGCGAGTAATTAGATAATAACTTAAGTATTTGCAACCCTGTACGTAAAGATAGAAGTATGTGTAAATCAATACTTGCGTGGACTCGAATAAATCGGAACTGTGATCAATGATCAATTGACCAGGCCAGCTTACGTACAGCAAATGCACAACAGCACCTAATATAACCATCATTAACCGAATCGCATCCATCATTGCTCCCGCGTGCATCATTATCTATAAAAAATCACGGATTCACAGAGGAGCACATAGAGCGTAAATATATAATATGCGAATTATGAATTTTAAAAATAAAATTTTATATCTCGCGCTAAAAAAATTTAAGGGCAATATATTGCCCACAGAATCTCGAAGCCTCATGAGGGCTTAATATATATGAAATAGAAAAGGCAAAGAAATGTATAAGAGGGTAGTAGTCACGTTCCTATGGATAAGTAGGCAGGGCGACCTCAGGTTTCGTCACTGATAAGTCATAACTTGCCTTCGGAGCACTACCCCGTTCCTTGATTATGTGGCTCTATAGCGTCTGAGTTGAATTCGGGCCATACAATGTATCACATATTACCCATATTGGTCTTAAATTATTTTCGTGAGAGCAATAGCTTAATAATGTTTATTTCCATCTCTACTATAATGGCCATTTTTTGCCTCAAAAGCAGGGTAAAAGTGGTGTCTGATTCCCGCATTATACGGGAATAAAGTAAATTAGCGGGAATAAAGTAATTTAGTGGGAATAAAGTAATTCAGTGGGAATAAAGTACTTTTATTCCCGCATTATTAAAGTAACATAGTCTAATTTTGTACGTTTATGGTGAATTGGGTTAAAACTAATAAAATTATAACACATAAATACAAAATAACTTTTCAAATCTATTAAGTGGCCACAGCGGCGATGGAAATAAAGTACTATATGTAACACGGGACTAAAGTCGATCATTCCCTTGGGTGAATAATCTGCAACTTTAGTCCCTTGTTACGTAATGTACTATTATTAATATAATTATTTTATGTATTGTTCTCACGAAAATAATATGGTACTAATATGGGGATTATGTGGTATACTGTATGGCCCAAATTCGACTCAGGAGCCACATATATTTCCCACACATTGCACTCATGAGGCTTCGAATACTTTTCCAACACTAGGCAATATATTAGTCACTTAACTTGATCACCATTGTTTTACTACATTAAAAAAAAAAAAAAAGAAAAAAAAGGTTTTTCAATTTTATAATACATAGTAACTTACAAGGAGTGATTCCAGTCTCCGGGAAATGGATTTTGCTGAGGCCTTGGAAGCCATTTTCTTGGTAGCCAACAATGAATTTCAGTGGGGGAGACCGGGGCAAGTTGGCATACGAGACAGTTTGGTTGGCCAAATGCTAATATCGTGATTGAAATAACAGAGGTCAAGGCTGTTGATGTTAGTAACGTAAAATGGAATCAGGAATATTTGTTTTAATTTTCAGTGGGAAAGCATTATGCACCGTGGAAAGACGCAAGTTTTAAAATTTTCTTATATGTCCGAGCCAATTTTACATTTTAGGAAATATTGGATAATTCTTTAAAAAAATATGATTACCTATTTTCACATAATATAGGTTATAATAATTGCTGTTTTTATAACTTTACGACTTCTTATTTTTTCATGTTTCAATTTTTAATATCATATTAGTCTCATTTTTAAATTAAAATGTATCCTTGGGGCATGTTGGCTGACTTGGATGGAACAAGCTCGCTGTTCATATAAACACTTCTCACTACTAGATAAAAATGGTTTGATGTAATACAGAAAACCCACCAGAGCCTTATAGAAACAATGCTAATGAAAGTTGGATCATTTATAATCGTTAACTCATTATAGGTAGTTTATTTTGTTGTTCAATTATTTATTATGTGTTCAATTTCATGTTCTCGAGGTTAATTGTTTTATTTAATATAATAATATCGTTAATTCTTGTATTTTATTCTACGATTTATCGTCGGTGAGCTCATCCCGGATCCATGGCCAACGATCCATCCCCGCTTGTGGGGCAGATTGGTAAAAAATCGTGCGGTTAAAAAATTGATTCTTACTTTTTTTGAGGTCATCCAACAAGTTTGAAAAAAATAATAAATATTCTCTAGATGGAGTACTTCGAAATATTGAAAAAATTTTTTTCATTAAATTTATAGTTTTTTATAAAAAAAAAATAAAATGTAAAAAGTCGACCAACTACTAGCCCCGGTCTCCTACCAGTCAAGTAAGACAATAAAATAAGTCAATTTTTATAACTCAGAGCCAAATCAACATTTTGATATGTGAAAAAAAGCAAATTAAAGATCTTATCGTCTACTTTCATTTCAAAACTTGTGACGTTGTGTTTGATTATACCCCTCAACTGAGTCTCTCTTACCAAGGGTTAACTCAGAACCAAACACCGCGACACTATTTCTCCGTTACTTCCGTTTCTAACGGAGCCACGCCACGGCTTGCGACTAGTATCTCGATGAGGGAGTAGCCACGACTCAGCAACAACCAACGTTGAATTCCATCTACTCCGACACACAACAATACCAACGCTGATGGACACAATACTTTTATTATTCGGGTCGCCGAGAAAATAGACACACACACTGCACACAGGGAATTGCACACTCGCTAATAATAACAAACACTTAGGAAGTAAAATGGAGTTTATTGAAACTTCAAATCAAGATGGCGACACCTGCCATTACGCGTCGTGAGAGCGTCTCTTTGGTCTGCGTGGCTCTCGCTGGTCTTCTCTCGCCAACTCCACTGCTGAACCTATTAAAACGAAATAAGAAACTGGTCCCGAATGCCCGAGTGAACTGCCCCCGGCTCGCACCCTGAACAATTCTGGATCACAGGCGGGGAAAATGCCACACTCTAGCAACTCCCTGGTAACCTGAAACTTGACCCTGCAACTCACAACTCGACTCACGACCGCGCTTCCTGGTGACCTACGAACTCGACTCAACAATTCACTACTCGACCCCCGACGCAACAACTGGCACGACCCCAACTCCTCACTCGACCTACGACGAAACTCTCAGCACGCCACAGCTCGACTCGTACAACTCATCCGCTCCAACCTGGAACAACCTACAATTACGCACCTAAACTCCTTCGTAATTGGCAGCCACTTCCTTTATAACCAATCTCCCGGCAACACTTACTCACACTATGTACTACTAACTCGTCGAATTAATCAAGAGAGAGCTAACTACTCCTTCGCTGGTCGGTGATCAAGAGAGCACTCGTCTTCATCTCCTCCAGCTCATAACCTCGCATGAACCAGTTTGGGGATCAATCGTCTCCAGCGATTGGCCACTCCTCTCCCGGGTGGTTAATTACTCGACACTCGAGACGCGCGAAATTCAAACGCCGTCACAACTCACAACTCAGCAGTCACCCATTGGTACACGCGGTGACTAGCCCGCGCCATACTCATTGTGCGGTTGAGTTCTCGCTACCTCTCTCTCGCGCTCTATCTCTACCTCTCCCTCTCTCTCTCTACTCACCGGTGCGCGCAGTGTACTTACCGCCAGCTGAGTGCTCACTGCCCCTCTCTCTCTCCCTCTCTCTCGCTCTCTCTGCCCCACTATCCGCGCTCTCTCTTTCTCTCCCTCTCTCTCTCCGCGCCGCTCTCGCGACCGCGCTCCGGTCTGAGTTCTCGCTTTACTGCAGCTACAAAAAAATGAAATTACTGCAATCTTCATTAGAAAATCGCTTATTCAAACATACAGTTCGTATCTACAGGAAAAGAGCCTATGAGATTAAGGATGTTATGGCTACGCAGCTCCTACACAAGTTAGTTTTTAGCGTTAAAACTACGAGAAAAAATTATATAGAATAGGTAACGATTTTTCCGTTCAGTACGTCTGTGCGGAAATGCAATTCGAATATTATAAGCTTTAAAAATCAAGAATCGAAGAAAAATTGACAAAGTTCATTATTTTATCAAAATCTTGTGTACTATGCTTTGTTGTGCAATGATAAAAAATAATGAAACTTCCTTAACTATTCTATATAATTTTTTCTCATAGTTTTAACGCTAAAAACTAACTTGTGTAGGAGCTGCGTAACCATAACATCCTTCAACGGAGGGTACGAAAATGAATCAATGTACCAGAAAACGCCTCACTCTCAGCTTCTCAAAGCCTTAGCAAAATCCCTTTCTCAGAGACTGAAATCACTCCTTATTAGTAATTTAATATTTTATCGAAGAAACGTATAATAGAGTAAAAGAATATACTTACTACAATGATCCCAACACTTATGAATATAATCATGTAACCTAATAACACAAGAAAAGAAATACTGTACGATGATTCAATCAAATCAACGAACCTACGCATTGAAAAAAAAATGTATAACAAATTATTATTCTTTTAGTTCCAATTATGAACTAAACTGTTATACTCAACTGCAGAACGTCTTTATGTAATTGAATAGCTTTAATAATGATTTCGTAGCTGACATCTTTTATTGGATCGAAAGATACTGTTGCAAGATACAGACGATGCCTGAAAACCGTATAATCGCATTTTTTTCACATACTTTATATTCGGATTATGAGCTGGGACTGCATTTAAAAAAAAAAAGTATACTGGCGAGATCAATTCAACTATTCGAAATTCTAGCTCACTTGATGATGGAAAATATTCCTAGAATCTGATGTACAACTACCATATATGTTGTATCGATGCTAGTAATGGCTATAACTGTCATCATACTCGTTATCATGAAGTATATGTAGAGTTTGTAAAAATTCTTGTATGGATCAAATATATATTCGCCTCTTACGAACAAAATCTTTGGACGAGATTCGTTCTTCGGGTTTATGAGATCAAGAAGAATTGGCACCATTGGTATTTGACAAAAACCGAATCCAGCTACGGTCATGTACACTGTAATCCGAAAAACTTGATTATATAAATGTTATTAATAAACAGTTTTTTTATTTTACTTTTTTCTAAAAAAGCTGTTTTTTATTCTTACAGAAATAAAGAGTGGTAAATGGTTTTCATAGGTTCTTCTTGCTCAATTATGAATTTATGTGTTCACAAATATGGATAATAAAGAATAACGTTTGTACTTTGGTTCGACACTCTTGGAATATTTATTGCTTCATTATAACTATTGTTAGAAGAAGATTATTAACCCTCTAGTGAGCCGGATGTAGCATATTTTCTACATAATGACTATTTTCGTTTGTCTAGATTATTATGTGCAAAATAAATATATTTATCTGGTCGACTAAATCACTTTTGACTGTAACAGCAGTCGATATATCTCAACAAAATTTTTTAAATTTTTCTACTGCATAAATGAATTGAAAAATTATCATATCTCATCTCTGAATTTTTTCAGAATTTTTATTCACCAGGAATTTGTTCCCGGGACTAAAGGGTTAAACTCGATAGAAAAAAGCTTTATCTAAGACTCAATTTATTAAAGTATTTATTGTTTTACAGAAATTAAAAACAATCGAGGATAGCATAGACAAATTATTAAATATGTCTTTTTATTAGAAAAAGATAGGTCTGCGGTTTTGGCAAAAATGGAACATTTTTGCCAAAACTATTCTTTTAAAGTGGTGAACTAATTTCGCTGTTCCTATACCCAACAATACTTTATGAAATAACTTCTACTGCAACAGATAAGTTCTTGGATAAAAGTCGTAGACTTTTTCCGTGCAAGGCAAAATTTTAAACTACTTTGAAATATTAAAAAAATAAATAATTCTTTTTATCTTATATTTAAGACCAGACAGCTGATATTTTCAAAACTCTTTTTCTTTTTGGCAACCTTCTCACTTGAATAATCACTAATCGTACTTTGAAAGAAATAAATAAATGCGCACCTATATAGCCAAAGCTTATGAACTTCCCTTGACTGGCAAAATTCTTCAAGATAGCGTGCTCCGTAGGATCTGTGATCGCTAGCCAATTTCTCGCGACCTTTTTATACACACATCTCAGCTAAAATACCCAACAATACTGTGAAATTTTCATCAAGTGCATTAATTAACATAAGTATAGAAATTGTCAACCAATGTAGATAAGCTGCTATATTTAATGAGAAACAATATACCTTCCTCTCGGCAAGAGCAGTGACTAAATATTTCGTGAAAATCGTAGACGTGTATGCGATCCCTACGATGTTTTCGCTGCATATGTCAAAATCGATGCCGCACCACGTTCTGAAGCCATTGCTCTTAAAAAATATTTTGACAATGTCGGAAATTTTCATAAAAAGAGTATTTAAGGTGGCTTGGGAGTACTGGAATTGCGAGACAGATCTGTCTAAAATTTTTACAGTGTATAGATAAAATATTGAAGTTTAAAAAAAAAAAAAGGTAAACGACTGATTTGACGAGGAAAATGTATGTAAAAAATTTGCACTTTAACACGTGTCCTTATGGAGTGAAATTGTAAATTGCCTTTCCGAAAAAAGCGAGAAATTATAGACCGTCATATGCAGATCGCTTTAGAATAAAAAAAATGCCTGTAAACGACCAAACTTTAGAGAAAATTCAATTAGAAAAACAAAAACTACCCGTTCGTCGCGTCAGGTGTACCTCTTGCGCATGTTCGTCAGATGTTGTGCGGCATCTTTATGTGCAAAAGCCAAATAAATACGAATATTAAAAAAAAAAAGTTTTATTAGTGGGTTCGCTGAGGTTTGCGGTGTTGCCTAATCTAGTACATCAGGGCCGTATAACTGTTTAGGGCCCATGAGGGGGGAAAATGTTATTATCACTCTCTTATTTCATGAATAATGATATCTATTTTTATAACAAATATCAATGTCTTATAATATTTTGACGTGTTAAAGTCGTTATACACGGAGAGAAATTTTAGAGTAAAAATTACCAAGGTGCCTTGGTAGCGCATGGATGGACTGTCAAAAGCCGTGATATTCCCAGGTTTCTAATACAATTTATAAGTTTCCCAGGAAAAACTACCATAACCACTTAAACAAAATACCAAATTATCGGAATAAAAAATACCAGACACACTGGTAAAAATTGAGATCTAGTCATTTTTACAAGGTAACCTAAGAATTTTTACTAAGAAAACTGATAAATTTTACCAAATAACCTGGTATTTGTGTACTCGCGCATGCGCACTGCGCATTATTGTGTTTCAGAAGATTGATACTAGAGGCGTGCGCGACGTTAAAATGAAAACAATACACATATTTTCAGTAAGTAATAACGGCGATTCAAATGACTGTTGGTAACAGCTTCCGTGGCGCAGTCGGTAGAACGTCGGACTCTCAACCCAAAGATCGTCGGATCGAATCCCGCTTCCGTAAAAATTTTTTTCAGTTTAATGTTTTTTCATCCTTGTTTCTGTTTCTATTTCTATATTAAAATACTATATATCCATCAATATGGATAAAAAAAGTTAATTTTTTTAATTTAAATTAACTAAAAAAAAATTTTACCAAGGCACTTTGGTAAAAAGTTTGAAATTGTCAGTCTGTCCATCCATTACCATAGAAACTGGTAATTTTGTCTGGAATATTTGTAATTTTCACTACAAAATTTCTCTCCGTGTAGATACGACACCCTACTCCCAAGCCACCAGCAATAGTACAGTCACTAGTTAAGAATTTTACTAGAAAAGTTGTAACTATATAAAATAATATTTATACTGTGTTTGTCGTGCTATTTAAAAAATTTATGTATATAAAAAACCTGAACTGGAAAAAATTATTTTTTATTTTTGTACCCAGTTGTTTGGTAATTTCTGTAGAATTGCTCATATATATCAAACAAATTCTTTTCGTCATATTATTGTACATATTCGTGTACAATGATTTTTCATAAAAATATTATTTTTATAATTCAATAGTAATTATGATGTTAATCATTTATTTATATGGTACAAAAATTACGAAAGAATGGAAATGATTTCTAGTAATATTCTATCTATATTTGGATGGGATAAATAAATAACTTTAACTTACCAGCGGAATCATTACAAGAAACAGAACCAAGTACACAAGACATCTCTTGAAATATCTAAAAATGCCAGTTTCATATGGCCACAGACCGCAGTGTATCTGCAACTTTTTATTTATCCTAAAGTAATGACTGTCATAAACTTTCATTTCATTTTCATTCAGATCCACGTACATTTTTTTGTCCACGAATTATTCTGTCTTACGCGTGAAAATCAACTGATGGGTGAAAGGGTACGGGTTTTTTCGATTACCACAAGGAATAAGATAATAGCTGAGAAAAGGCTCATGGTATTGCTTGCATTCTATATGAGGCGATTATAACACTATCGTTATATGCGAACAATTTGTATTAATAAATAACGACCTAATGTCGTTATTCGGTTTTTTATAAGAGAAAAATGAGATGGTTTCTCTTTTTTCTTCGAATAATAGTGCTATTATGCAGTAATTTTCGTTTCGATATTCGATGTTGGTTTATCAAGTGCGAAAGAATAAGAAAAACTTCAGAAATAATAGAAGCTTTTATTACATCTCTAAGAATAACACCATTTTGTTTAATATTGCGATAAGTATTACTAATTAAATACTGCAATATTTTTTATGATATCACTAAACGAAAAAGTCTTCGATCCATTAGAATATAAACTTCTTTCAATCATTATTTATATTAAGAAAGAATTGTGCTTATACCATAAAATTCTTCCGCTATCATACTCAACTCTTTTTATCAAAATCACTTTTGCTGATAAACTTATATAGATATTTACAATTTTTAAATAACAATATCAATCTCCTAGTTTCTATTCCTGCATAATAATATTTTTCCCCTCGTAACAATACGCGTGAATCGGAACCTCTAATTAAGAAGCCTTCAGCCGCAGGTACAACAGAGAAATCAGGATACAGCACTGCCACGACAATGCGAGAGCGCGTCGCGACGAGCATCCGAGGGCATTTCTGCGGCAAGACGATTCGGTGTGAAATAGGACAATCGGTGGCACCGTGTACGATACGCGAGGTCGAGAGTCGTGGTATACACTGACGTCTCCGGGGTTCCGGAGACACGTCCACTTGCTCACAAGTACGACGATGCGGCTGTCATTTGATCATCCCGGAACTTGGAGAATCTGGCGCGAAGGGTCAGGACTTGGTAAATCGTGGATAGTTTGTGTACCAGGTGGATTCAATTGCTTAGTTAGCTGCAGTTGTTAGTTTCAGGTGTTTGAGCATGAGCATACGTATAGGAGAATTGAGGGTACCGACAATTGATTTTAACTCACATAGTACACTCGTGGAACTTTATAAAGCTGAAAGTACTGCGTTTTATTCCTGAGTTCAATGTAGTTCTAGCTACTGTAGAGTTCACCAAATTTTTAATATTTTCTAAGTATAATATAGACATATGGAAAACAACTAGGTATAAGTTAAATTTATATCGAACAAGAACATGGTTGGACATATTGACACGCGAATCATTTATTAGAAAATTCATCACAGAATTAAGCGGGCTTTTGTAGCAGAACACAATAAGGATTTTTCAGTCAATAAAATAATTATATACAGTGATATAAGAAACTCACATTATCTTTATAGTGTAAGAAGAAAGCTCATATGATTTTTTCCACCTAGTTTTTCAATATTCTTAAAGTTAAGTATGAAGATATCCGATGAAACCATTAAAAATTTAATAACGCCTGGCCGAGTTTATATTAGCACGAAAAGCAATATTAAGTTTCCATAAGGCGAACATTGGAAGAATTGTAGAAGTAATAAAATACATTAAAAGAATTGAGAAGATTAATATTCTAGAAAAGTATCTCATCGTTTCCAATGTTCACCACCTTATGTTACTACGAATACGAATAACACTGAATAAGAAAGACATAATTATTTTTAAGAATGATGTTAATACTGTTGTACACATTAGATATAAAATTATAAAAGGTAGCTCGAAATAAATTTTACGAATGATTTTTATTTGCTTACAAAAGAATTAATCCGAAAAGTGGCTGTATTATAGTTACACACGCTAAGGACACTATTTACCCAGTTTTATTATTTAGCTCTTAACAAAACTAATTTCATTTTTGAAGTGCCCGGATTTTTTTTTCTAGCAGAAGATAGATTTAATTTTAATATATGTTTATACATTTGTATCGATTTTGCCTTGAAAAAAAAACATAAAACTTTTTTAGATTAAATTGGCCGAATTAACTAAACATGACGGAGCACAGTCAACATGCTCTTTTTATAATTTGGCTTCGTGTAAAATCAATATCACACCTAGGGCGTCCCCAATTTTTTTTCTTCGTAGAAGATGTACTATATTTTGATGTTTCTTTGACATTTTTTTCGAAACATGCTTCCAGACAAAAAGTTTTCCGCTCAAGGTTGACGAATTACTTCGAGTTATATACCTTACTTTAGAATATAATGTAAAGGTTTCAACATTTTAACAGTTCTAATATATAAAAGAAATAGACTAAAAGCAATTCATTTATAGAGAGAATCTCTTCGCGAAGTTCTGGAATTGTTCGACGACGGGAATGGAATCGTATAGAGCGAACAATTCTGAATCAAAAGTTCCGTTACCATTCTGTGCAATAGGAACAATATTTACGACGGAATTGTTTGTATAGATCGCTGTATGCTGTACCAGCGAAACTCATTAATTGTTTTATTTAATTTTTAATTAACGATTGCGTCATAAATATTTCGCAACATGGCAATGGAACTTTTAGTTCAGAATTGTCCGCTCTATACTGTAAAATTATTTAGTATAATATTAACATATATGTGGATATAACTTATTATAAATATAAATAATGTATCAAAACCATTCAGGATCACAACAAGAAGACACACCTCATACATTAAACTCTCTCTCTCCTTTCACGCAAAAGGAGACGCAGCGATGCCGAGGTTTTTCCCCATTCTACACTCCACATAGTAGTTCAGCCATACAACCGTTTTTGCTCTATAACTTCTGATAGTGTGGAAATGCCCTCATAGGGCAACGCACAACTTCTTCTCTTTTGATTTCCTTCTTTAAGGAGAGGTAACTGGAATCGCCCAGGCTCCTCCTACGTGGATTCATTTCTACGTAAGGGGCTCCTGGACGGTGATCCGGGCAGGCTGTACCTCACTGGTAGGGGACGACGGAGGGCGCCCCCACCATCCCTTCTTTCTTTCTTCTTTCTTAAACCATTCAAATCTCATTCAACTAAACAATACTTTTATCTTAATCATTGTATACATTATCATATATATATCTTAATCGCAATTTCCCTATCAAAACACCAACCGGAATATCTAAACCTAAACTAAACGCAATATTTTCCTTATATCTTACAATTTTATATTACATTGAACTTATTATCATAAATAAATGCATTCAAATATCCTTTAATTTTGTCTAATCTACATGGCAGTGACAGTAACCTTATTCAATTCGCAAAACTTATCTTTTATCAATTTGACAGTCGAACTCGCTCTCCCACTTGGTCCCTGGTCGCTCCTGAAGTTATAGTAGTATTTTGGCGATCTTGAATTCGGATGATCGGGCGTATTTTATCTGGGACGTACTTGTATTACGACTGATGAATCTTTGATATGTACAGGTGCGGCCAATTCGGGGAATCCAACTGGAAAGAGAGCGAGCCCCCTAGCTCTCGCTCTTTTATTTCTCGGAAACTTAGCGCACTCTGTGCGTGTTCTCGATAAGTTTACGATTGTCACTGTCAGTGTTGTCAGTGCGCGCTTTTCAAATAGCCTTGTTACAATACGATTCCATTCCGGGCATCGAATAATTCCACAACTCTATGCGTGCGTGCGCACGCGTGTGTGTCTCTCATAGCTATTTACTGATTAATTCACCTTTTTTGTAGAATAAATTTCTAGCGGGATGTTAGTTGCGTTAATTAATTTATCCTTATACCATTTTTTCTTATATTGGTAATCATTAGTTAACTTTTTAATTCGTTTTTACAATATTTTCAGTGATTGATTTTATTTTGCACCATGAACTTAATTTTAGTAACGTTTCGCTGGATAATTTAATATTGGAGTAATAAATTTTTATTACTGAAGACAATTACAGTTTATTTGAAAAGTGAACGTAAAACGAACAGTTATCCATGATGATTAATCTTCATTTCCAATTTCGCTGTGTGCAATCGACGCGTCTATGTGACCAATTTCGTTGAAAATTATTATATCGAAAATTAAATTTTGTCAGGGTATATATACACAAATAGTTATTTGAACTAAATAAGTAATTACTTATATGAATAAATAACATTGTAATTTAATAATAAAAGTTTCAGTAATATAATAAATTTACAACAGTTAACATCTACTTTTTCTTTAGATTAATATTGTAAATAATAGTTATTGCAACATAAGGTACATCTTTGATAAATGAACGTATATTGCATAGTATATAAACGTCTTTCATAAACTCGAAAATGTTTTGTGTTTTCTGAAAACGACTTGTAGAATGTGCTGACAGCATACAAATTGTCTATTTGTCCTTGCTATTCTTCATTTTCCTTTAGCGTATTTTACATGAAAATATATTTTTTTCTAAAAATTGTTGAAAGCAATGAATATCTTTAAAAAAATTAACAATTGAATTTATTTCTTAAATTTTTCGAATCTTATTTTCTATCAAATTATATGCTGCTATTTTTTTAGTCTAGTTTCGACTTATATTTTTTAGAGGTAAAATTCAAGCTATTTAAATATTGATAATGCATGCGTGTCAAGGATTTGCAAAATAAACAACTAGATATAATAAATAAGCACTTTAATACAGAATAACAGAAAGTAAATCTAATTTACTGTCATTAATTAAGCTTTTTTTTATTCTACTTGTCATATTTATTGGTACTTAAATAAGTGAACAATATTTTAGACAATTTGATTCTTAGATTCTTTTAATTCATTAATTACCTATAGTAACGAAATATTTCTTTTTTCTTTTTTTCTTTCTTTTAATGGCTATGGGTACTTTTTATCTCCGATGTGCCACAATGCATACGTGATATTGTGTATTTTTTGTGATTTTTCATGTTTGCGATGTTCTTTTATACTCACCCTCAGTGATAGACTGTTGACTAGTGCACTCAATGCAACTAACTCATCAGCCTATCACAGGTCGAATCAAATGCTTCAAGCACAACCCGGGAGAATGGTTTCGAAATGTTTGTCGCCGATAAATTCGGGAGACACCTTTTTGAAAGTACTCCCGAAAAATTCAAACCCACGCACCCCTAAGCGACTTTTGTTTCTGAAGCCAAGCGCCTTACCAACTGAGTCAAACGCCGCTCTATCAAAGGCTTAAAACATGTTTTATTCATGTAAGGAACAAATTTATGATTATTGTAAGCTACTTATAAATTTGTTTTACCAAATTTGACCTTTTCGATGTCTGTTTTATTCGCTTTCTGGTTAACAATTTGTTGCCCCACTATTTACCTCAAAACGCAAGGTGCTGATAAAATTCTGGCATCAAAACGAAATGAGCAGAGACGGACCATGGTACTCGCTTCTTTGTCACATGAAGTTAGCTCATGAAACACGCATGGAGTTACTTCATAGACAAGCTGGATGATGCGTTTAACGCTTACGATTTCTCACCGTGGAAAGCCCATTACACGCAAAAGGAAAAAGTAAAAGAACAGGAACAGATATAAGAATAACATGGATATGTATATCTATATATACGAGGAACAGCGAGGAACAAGCGCTGTTCCTCATATATATAGATATACTAACCCATGTTATTTCTGTATCTGTTCCATGTATTTTTTTGCGTGTAACGGGCCTAAGGAGCGAGTTCCATGGTCCGCTCTCTACTCATTTCGCTCGGGACTTGATGCTAGAATTTCATCAGCGCCTTGTGTTTTGAGGTAAAGAGTTGGGCAGCAGTACAGCGCGTGCTAGCGGCTGGCTCCATGGGGATACTTATACTACTTACCTCGACCGAAATCCAAGAACTCATGAGTTTTGGGCATCACGATCGAGCGCTGCGAGCATTGGGCTTTAGATGCCAGAAACGCACATGTACACGACTTAGTCCCATGCCGTTAAGGCAACAATCGTTTGACGCCCGGTTCATGCACACAAATCATAATAGTCGGAGCGTTAAATGCTCCCGATTTCTCACCGTGCAGCCTTTGCGTCACCTCACCTCCTCACGACCAAACAACGTCTATGTATATACTATATATGAAACACCAGCTTCAGGGCAGCCCGCGACCCCGTACGACGTTAGCATCGTAAAACGAGCAAAGCCCGAAATCAGCTGCGGTCCTGCGGAACGAGCGCAAATACTATACACGTAGTCCCGTCGCGTTGTTTGTGGTTGTGTGTATACACGCGAGAGTTGTAGCTATATATGTGTGTGTGTACTAAACCCGCAGACAACAGGGCACGTCGCCTTCTGCCTTTTGATGATTGACTCCAATTTCGCGGCGATTTGCGGTCCTCCGTGACATTTCATTCGTTGTCATTGTGGGCCGCTCGGGCGTTATTTGAGAGAGGATTTAGATTGATTTTCATTTCGTGCTCTCTTTTTATTAAGTACCTACTTTGATTATTGTGTTCTTTGAGATGAAAATAAAAAGAGTGCGAGTTTTCGGTTGTGAATACTGTTTCCACATATTTCAGTGTAAAAGTTGTTTGTAAAAGGGTCGTATCATAAAATTTTTCATCATTCGATAATTTAACTTTTCATTTTTATTAAGACTCTTATTAACCATCTAATCATTATGATTGCTTGCAACTAATGGCGTAGAATTAACGATCGACAGAGATGATGGATTGCTATTTGTAATTACGTAAAAATGTTAGTAAGTATGCGAGGAAAATAAAATTTTATATCATTTCAAAGTATCATATTTAATATAGTTAGTATTTTGGTTAATTAAAATTAGTAGTCGCAAAAACATAATAAAATGAATGTGATGTGATTTTACCGAATCACTAATAAACATAATAAAATCTTTGACTGTCTCTTTAAATTCTTCCCTAAGAGCCTTAGGGAAATAAGTCTACTTGGCTATATCCTTTTCCATCTCATAACTTGGACTTAAACGCATTGTCACCTTTCAAGGCGAAAGAGAGCGAGAAAGTTTTCACGGTGAAAAATAGCATCTTAAAATATACTATTTGAGTCTGCAAAACACTGCTATAATATTTTACAGATTATGCTCTTCTTACTTTCAATTTATGCGCTAATAGTGAATTCGCACTTCAATTTTTGTCTAAACTTACTTTTTCCTTACCTATATATTTTATACACCGAATTTCAATAAAAAAAAAAATTACAATTATAAAACTTAAGAAACTTTAATACCCCTTTCTATATTCGTACCATCTATAAAACTAAATATGCACATTATACGCAACCAAAAATTCCACAGTACACGTGTACATACACTCACCGAAATCCTGGCGCACGCGTGTACCATCACTCCTCTCCACCACCAACAGCAGCACACCGCAAACTCGCTATATAACTTTGCGCGGCGAGCTCTACACATCCGACGCTGAAAATTTATCGCGCTACACTATAACGCGCTCTGTTGCGCTCGCAAGTCGCACGACCGTCAGCCGCTACCGACAACCTCCGAAAATCGCGTCGACATTTTTCGTACAGCGCAAGTGCAAGTAAGTATACTTATATCGAGAGCAACCGTAGTTTGTTGTGATTCGCGAAGCATGAGTATTCGCAGAGCACGCACGGACGCCTGTGGCGCGCTAGGAAGGGCTGTATATACATGTACGTGTAGGTCCTGGGATATGTCGGCACGCGCGCACACGCGCGGACGATCGATCGTGCGGTGGCGGCTGCGCGCGGCGTGAAGTGTGTGCGTCGGCGCCCGAAGGATGCTTCATATTGCGCGGGAAATTTAGTTTACCGTGGGTTTGCCGTCGAGGCACGATTATTTTGGAGATGGAAGGGAAGTAGAGTTGTAGTAGTAGAGTTTTTGTTGTTAAAATAATAATAAGATTTTATGAAGCTTTTGCGGGTACAATTATGGAAGGAGATGTAATAAATCTTATCTTGTGATGTTTCAGGGAAGAATGTACAGAAGTGGGGTGGAAAAATCTTTTATTCCCATCTCCACTATAATGGACGCTTTATAGCATGAAAAGTGGGGCAAAAGTTGCGCTTGATTTCCTCGTTAACTTTAGGTCCCGCATATGCGGGACTTAAAGCAAATGCAAGACATAAAGTACTTTACATCCCGCATATACAAATATAAGTAACATCGTCTAATTAAAAAAAAATTAAATTAACTCGCTTCTCTTCGCTCGCTCGGGTCAGTGAACTCACCCGCGGAAATAATCTGCGACTTTACTCCCTTGTTACATAATGTACTATTTCCATTCCTTCTGTAAAGGGTTCTTTAATATGCATATTACGACGAAATATTATTTTCAAAAGGTAACAAAATTTTAACCCAATTTGTAATTTTTATCCTAATTTTATTCAGATTATATTAAATGAAAAATCAAGTTTTGAATATTTTTTGCTCGAAAATAAATTTTTCGACTTTAACAGTTTTTGTACTATCTACTTGAAACTTTGCATATTGTCGCTTCCACATAAAAAGGCGTTATCTCAAGATTCGGTTGAAAAAGACGTTAACTTGGAAGCCGGTTGAAAAAGGCGTTATCTCGGAAGCCGGTTCAAAATGGCGGTATCCAGTGCGATGATGTTTTTCGCTTCTATTTCACTATTGATGGATCTTGATTTTTCGTCGAGAAAACCAACAGATCCCATACAGCATGAAAGAAAACTGAAATAATTACATGAAATAATTCATGAATTAATACATTGAAATGATTTAGAAAGAATTTTAAAAGGAAAAAAAATTAATTTTAAATTAATTTTTAAAATAATATATGGAATCCTTACAAAATACTTTCAAAAATCTTCCAAAAAAATAAAAAAAGTGTTATCAAAAAATAATTACACGAATTAATTCTGAAAGGACTTTGAAAAGATTTTTTGAAAGAATACATAAAATAATTTCGAAATTATTGCAAGTATTCTTTCATGCAATAATTCAGAAATAATTTCAGAAAGATACAAATTAATCATTCACAAAAATAATTCAATATCTATTCAAAAATCTTACATGAATTATTTCATGAAATCTTCTGGGAAACGCGTGTGAATTAATACAAGAAATAATTTTGAATTCTTTTGAAAAAGATTTTTAGAATAAAATTTTTTAAAACAAAATAGCAAAAAAAATAATTACACGAATTAATTCTGAAAGGGCTTTGAAAAGATTTTTTGAAAGAATACATAAAATAATTTCGAAATTATTGCAAGTATTCTTTCATGCAATAATTCAGAAATAATTTTAGAAAGATACAAATTAATCATTCACAAAAATAATTCAGTATCTATTCAAAAATCTTACATGAATTATTTCATGAAATCTTCTGGGAAACTCGTGTGAATTAATACAAGAAATAATTTTGAATTCTTTTGAAAAAGATTTTTAAAATAAAATTTTTTAAAACAAAATAGCAAAAAAAATAATTACACGAATTAATACTGAAAGGACTTTGAAAAGATTTTTTGAAAGAATACATAAAATAATTTCGAAATTATTGCAAGTATTCTTTCATGCAATAATTCAGAAATAATTTCAGAAAGATACAAATTAATCATTCACAAAAATAATTCAATATCTATTCAAAAATCTTACATGAATTATTTCATGAAATCTTCCGGGAAACTCGTGTGAATTAATAGATTTTTTTAAAGAAAACATAACAATTCAGCAATCATGTCAAGAATTATATCACGAAATAATTCAGAAATAATTTCAGAATGATAAAAATTAATCATTCACAAAGATAATTCAATATCTATTGAAAATAATTTCATGAATTATTTCATGAAATGTTGCGGGAAACTCACGTGAATTAATACAAGAAATAATTTAGAATTCGTTTGAAAAAGATTGTTACAATAAAATTTTTTAAAACACAATAGCAAAAAAGATATTTACACGAATTCTTCCTGAAAGAACCTTGAAAAGATTTTTTGAAAGAAAACATAAAATAGTTCAGAAATTATTGCAAGTATTCAACATGAAAAGGGCAGCGTCCGTATATAAGAGGCATCGTATAATGTATTTATTTTGTTTTTAATTCGAATTTGTTTCAATCAAATAAGTCCTAATTAATACAATATTTAATAAACAAAACTTACTAAATAAGTATATACTAATTAAAGAAAGTTAATATTAGAAAATAAAGAAATATTAGAAATAAATATTCTAATTTATTTTGTCAGTCATTTTGCACTATATAATGAAAAAAATGAAATGATTGGATAATGATCGGATTTAGTCGTCCATTGTTTTCTACATTCGTATGATCCTATTAAAGAACGTATTAAAATGTGTGGGGGGTATATAATTTTTCGTTTTTGTGAACTAAGATAGATTGAAACATTTACTAATTGCGAAAAATATTAATTTGAAAAGTTAATGTAAGAATATAAAAACTTAAAATAAAAGTAAAAAAAACATTTAAAGATGAATAATATAGGTACTTAAAATAAGCAATATTTTTTATTATTATTCATAATAGTATTCTTTCAGTATGACAATGTTTAGAAGTCCCCTCAAAATCGACAGAAATATTATTTATACGTCTGCCAAGAGTAAAGAGCCTTTGACTCTAAAAGTTGATTCTAAATTGAAAACACTACAAATAATAATAACGTCGGTAAGGTAGAGCTCATTCTATTCATCTCTGCATTATATGCAATTATCATTTTTTTTTTTTATCGAATTTCGGGAAAAGAGCTCTTTATTGCCCTTCGTAATGACAAAAATACACTATGTGTAAATTTTCAAGTTATTGCTCGTTATAGATTTTACAGGAAACGGGTTGAAAAATTTTCTACCAGTTTTTTATGAAAAATAATGAACAGAATTTCTGAAAAATTTATAGGTGTATTATTTATGCAATTACGGAGTGCAGTGAAGAGCTTCATTCATCAAAAGTTGAATCTAAGATCAAAAAATGTAAAAACTCATAACGTCGGTAAGGAAGAGCTCCTTTATACACACACATTTCACATCGACTTAATACAATATTTAATAAACTAAAAGTATTAAATAACTATGAATTAATTGATCAAAGTTAATATTAAAAAATAAAGTAATATTAAGAATAAATTTTCTAATGTATCGTATCACTCATATTGCAGTATATAATGAAAAAAATGAAATGATCTAACAAGCGAGCGATAGCGTAATGGATAGCGTATTTGCGTAGTACCCAAGCGACCCGGGTTCGAATCTCCATCATGTAAAAAATTTTTCTGCGTTTTTTTCTGCGATAAAATAGTGTAAAATTATTAACAATGTAAATATATGTAAAAATAGTTAGAATATTATTTAAATAATATTCTAAATTATAAAAATGTACCTTCAAATACGGGATTATATATACCCTTCGAAATTTATTGTTAGTAATATTTACTAAATATTTTCTAATTAATTCACAATATTTATTCCTGAATCCTTCCAAAAATCTTTCATTGAAAGGATTCTGCAATAATACATGATTTTATAACCTTCGAAATTTTTTGTTAGTAATATTTCCATTATATTTTCGAATTAATTCACAAAATTAATTCCTGAATCCTTTCAGACATCCTTCATTGGAAGGATTCTGTAATAATACGGGATTTATCCTCTTCAAATTTCTTGTTAGTAATATTTCCATAATATTTTCTAATTAATTCACAATATTAATTCCTGAATCCTTTCATACATCTTTCATTGAAAGGATTCAGGAATTAATTTTGTGAATTAATTCGAAAATATTATGGAAATATTACTAAAAGAAATTTCAAAGAGTATAAATAACGTATTATTGCAGAATCCTTCAATGAAAGATGTCTGAAAGGATTCAGAATTAATTTTGTGAATTAATTCGAAAATATTATGGAAATATTACTAAAAAGAAATTTCGAACAGTATAAATCACGTATTATTACAGAATCCTTTCAATGAAAGATGTCTGAAAGGATTCAGGAATTAATTCACAAATTAATTCCTGAATCCTTTGAGACATCTTTCATTGGAAGGATTCTGTAATAATACGGGATTTATCCGTCTTCCAAATTTCTTGTTAGTAATATTTTCATAATATTTTCGAATTAATTCACAAAATTAATTCCTGAATCCTTTCAGACATCTTTCATTGAAAGGATTCTGCAATAATATGTGATATTAATTCTGAAAGGATTCTGAAAGATTCTTTCAGAAATCATTCAGTGAAAGGATTCTGTAATGATGCTATGTCCGGGGTATTTTCCTTTCAGAATTATTTCAGGAAATAATTTTGAAATATCTTTTAGTAACCTTTTGGTAATAATCCATGAATCCTTTCAGAAATCTTCTATTGAATAAATTTTGCAATGATATTATAAATTATTTTTGAATTATTCCATTGAATTAATTCTGAAAGGAAAATACCCCGGACATAGCATTATTACAGAATCCTTTCACTGAATGATTTCTGAAAGAATAAAATTATTTCATGCATTCTTTCAGAATCCTTTCAGAATTAATACATGCTGTGTGGGATGTCGTTGCGTAAGAACTATAGAGTTCTTTTCGTCAGCAGACTTGTGTGTCTGTACAACCGCGCGAACTTCAAAGTGAGGCAATGACATAAACAGAACTTCAAGTTCGTGTTAGAGAAATATGAACATAAATTCTATTTTTAAAATGCAAAACTCTTGGAATGTTTTTAGAGTATGCGTTCAGTAAACGAATTTTTCTAAGCCTATTGTTGTCACAACTGAGGCCTCAAATTTTTCCCTCGACATAGTGCTCAGTCAAGGAGAGATAGGTAAAGATTTTTCGATCGCATATGGCTCTATAGGACGCTCAATGAAACAGAAATTATTACGTAACTGCGAAAAAGGAGTTGCTAGCTATTATCTTCGCCGTAAAGCACTTCCGACCCTATTTGTACGGTCGTCAATTAGCACTTGTGATCGACCATCGTCCTTTAGTTTGACTGCATAGTACAAAAAATCCCGCATCTAAACTGATAAGATGGAAAATAAAATTAAATGAATACGACTATGGCATTGTTTATAAACCCGGTCGAGTTAACGCAAACGCAGACGCTTTATCCCGAAATCCTGTTGATTCCCTTTCTATCCTAACTGTCGAACCACTTCCCACTGAAACAGAGCCTCGCTCGAGAGGTCTGAAGCAGGTGCTCCTCTGCGCAGACAAAACACCTGTTGTAGATTTCGTAGAGGGCGAGGACGACCTAGAGGACGACGATTTTGAAGCTCTCATTGGTCAAAAACCTCATTTTTTCCAATGATAACGAGAGTCTCGTCAGCCGACAGCGACTTATGAGATAGCGTCGGAGGACGAGACACTCATGCTAGTTGAAACGCACACAACCCCATCGAGGTCACCCCGGGAAGCGAGAGCAGATCCTTCCGCGAAAGACAGACTATAGCATCTCGGGTCGAAAGACGGTAAAATACGAAATTATCAGGATCATTGGTCTTCGAGTTAATATTTTTGCGTTATACACACTTCAAAGAACCCTTAACAATAGAAATTGAAAAATAACTTTTTTTAACCCACTTCTGTACCCCCTTTTTTTAAGATTTCAAAGGGTACCATATAGTAGTCAAATGTTGCTAGAGCTTTTCACATAATTCTGTGGCTTCCAGGAATAACGATCTAACCCACTTGGGGGTCAAAATTGAGTTAGCACCGGAATTTATACCTTCTAACTACCCTTTTTCATGTAGACTTGGTCCGGAAATCTGAAACGCGTTGAAAGAGCAAATATCAGCTAAGTGCATAACCACTTAACTGCACCTGTGCCCGGAAAAACGACTTAACTGAATATTTATATTTCATTAAAAGCACCGTTTTGAAGTTAATATTATACGCAATAAGCAGATTATGGCATATCTATTTTTATAGCAACAAAGATCAAAGGCAATAGATAATAGAAGGTAACACAACAGCTTTGATTGTCGGGCGATGGGGCGAGTGTGCATAAACAGTAACCAAGTAACGTTCGGTATTCGATTTACCGAATTCCGTTGACTTCACGCATATTCCGTTGGGAGGCGCATGCGTGGGAATGAATATTTAAAAAAGAATTCGTATTCTATGGTTTAAGTGTAGAAATAACTATGTTATTTATCTTATTTGAACAATTTCCCTAAACCGCTTAACTGCACAGTTACCGGAATAACGGCTTAACTGCATTGTTTTGTTTGTTTATACAAAGAATAAAAATGTATTCTAGCAGCTGATAGTGGGGTTCTAAAGATATTCGATACCTTCGTAAATGTCTACATTGTTATGACTCATCTCGCGCATTTCGATCTTACATATGAAGTGTCATGACAGAAATTTTAAAACGTCGATTTCTCAAAAACACGTACAAGTGGGTTAGGTCGTTATTCCTGGAAGCCACAGAATTTTAAAACTAATTTTACTTCGTTATAAAAAATTTCTACCTAAAATGATGTTCCTTAAATTTTAGCTGGATTCGTAGAAATGAATTTTAGAAGCAATGAACAATTTTTAAAGTCATGCTTAAAACTCGTTTGAAAAGTTTGTTCGTCAATGATTCATAGAGGTTTGCAATATTGACATGAAACTTTGGAAAATGCTTGAGAGTGAGAGCACGGGTCGTTACTATATAATGGCAATAATATCCTAGTTGTGCGTGTGCTGGCATAATTATATTTTGAGAAGACAATGTGTAGATCCGGAATCAGAACACGACGGTAATTCTGATTGCCCTAATGGAGGGTATCATCACGATAAAGATTAATCGGTACCCGACACGAAGAACCACACCGTTCGACGCATGTCGAACAATAACACCGTTCGCCGGACTTTTACGAAGAGTCACACCGTACGCAGCAGCTAACGAAAAGCCACACAGTTCGCGCAGCTGTGACGAAGAAGCACACCGTTCGTGCAGCTGTGACGATGAAGCACACCGTTCGCGCACCTGTGACGAAGAATCACACCGCTCGCGGGAGCTTTGTCGAAAAAGTAAAATATTAACTTTGCTCTTTACAAAGAGTAAAAATGTACTTTTATAGCACTCTAACCACAAAATGGAAAATTCCAATTTCTGGCTCTCGTGCTACAAAATACTATACGAAACTGGCGCGTAACTGATTATTCAGCCCATGCGACTTTTCACCCTCGCTCCGCTTAGGCGAAAACCGTCGCACGGATTAAATTAATAATCACCTTCCGCACCCGTGTCGTAATGTATTATTCTCAACTTACAATATTTAAAGAGTAGAAGTTAAATATTGCCACTTTAAAAGTATAAAATCAATTGTTTACTCTAATCGTAAAGAGTAAATCGCTAAATTTACTCTTTGGCGATCCTGATTTTACTCTTTAGGGTTTAGAGTGTTAAATTGTTTTTAATAATTATTCTTATGTTTAATAAGAATAACGGTGTTATTCTTCGTCACAGCTGCGCGAATGGTATGGTTTTTCGACAAAGTTCCCGCGAGCGGTGTGACTCTTCATCAGATCTCAGCAAACGGTGTTATTCTTCGTCACAGCTACGCCAGCGGTGCTGTTTTTCGACAAAACTAGCGAGCGGTGTGATTCTTCGTCAGCCACTTTGAGTGGTGTGAGTTTTCGTCAATCGTTTTGAACGATGTGATTCTTCGTGTCGGGTACCGATATGGTCTTATCATAATGGTAACATTAATTCTGACACGTTTTTTCTCTCAACGAGATGACATTTAGCCACAATCAGAAAGGCCTAGTAGTTTACTCATAACGGTGTATTATTTTAGATTTTCTTTTCGTGTTAAATAACACAAGGTATTGTTAAACAACCATTTATTCATTATTAAGTCCTAATGCTATTTTTTCGAAAAAAATATAATGTTCCCCCATTTATTGTGGAGAGTAAATGACGATATCTGAGTGATAAATGCGGTTTCTCTTAGTATCTACATATATATAAGTAGTCTTTCTTGTTAAAAATGATAAGAATTAGAATTATCAGTTACATGATTCTAACACTTACAACGATTTTTATTCTTCAATAAGATTGAAAATGCAAGTGGTTGCGCGGTCACAACAATTTTATTTGGTTTAAATTAATTAAATAATAAATTATTGTATTTATAAAAGATATACATTTCAATGTAAACTACATAATTGCACACTTCTGAGTTGATTCTTCTTATATTCCTATAATTTGAAGTGAATTTACGACCCGTCGAGTCAAGTATTTTATAGCATTAATGTCACTCTGAGAAAAAAAATTCAATTTCCGCCCCTGTTTTTACACCAGCAATTTCTTAAATTGCTAGCATAAAATCGTGAAGAAATCTTGCTTCACATTATAAACGAATTTTCTACTAAAAATTCATAAATTTGGAAAATGAAAGCTTATAACTTTTGTAGCAAACTCTCGTAAATTCAAAGTTCAACTAAATATTGAACACTTGTTACGAAATACAAATATAAACTGTCAAAACTCGAAATAGCTATGTATTTACAATTAAGAGTACTTAAATCAATGATGTACGTACTATTTATTTAAACAAGATTATACGTTATATAAAACTGTACATTCTTAAAAAAATTTCTTCTGATAAAAATCTAGTTTCATATTAATTTTCAACGTGACCGTATAATTCGAAGAAATAAAAAAGAAACGCTAACCACGAGTTCATTACCATATCAATCTGTATTCATAATCACGAGAACCAATCTTCAACCGAACCAAACTCGCATGTCAAACAGCAGGTGGGCGGGCGGCCTCGCTGTACAAACAAAAAGACAGTATACGCTATTGAACGTTCGCCACGCGCATAGTAGTAATTCCCACGGCGTAATCGCGAGTTTCGTCCGCATTGCGCGCAGCGGCGACGCTTGTCGACACTTTGGAAACTCGTTATTTAATTATCCTTGGCGCCGCGGCGCGCACATACACACATGCACTGCCGCGGCCCTTTTCGTTCGCGAGAAAACGTCCTTGTGCGTTTTGTGGTTCTGTCAAAACTTCGCTTTATCTGTGTGCTTGGAATGTATTTGATGCGGGGTTTTCGGTTTTGGAAATGCGGCTTTGGAGGAGACTGGGCCGGAATGGGCTGCTGAAATAAGTTAAATTTGGGTATTAAAATACACACAATTATTTAATGTTTTATATTTTGTGATTGCCATTGGGAACTCCATTAATAATCTATATCCAAGTATGAATTTTTCTTAGAAAACAAATGTAGTTCGCATGTAGTAGATATATAATAAAAAACTGAATACTAATATATGCTCTTTGATTTATTCACTTGAAGCTGTACTTTTGTCCACACCTCAGATCGTCCAAAATATCAATTGTCACGACTGTGTAGCTGTTATGTGCCGCTTTACTTTCATTGTTATTTATTGTTACGACTAATTCTGTGATTAGCATTCATGCACAGATGAAACATTTATTAGTGGAAGATTTACCGATATGTTGTTCTTATAATAAATAACGCAGCTGGATTTAATTATCATAAGTACACGCTCTAAACTCAAACAAGCTCAATATAGAAGTTTTGAAAAATCAGATAAAAGGCCAGTTAAAATTGTAACAATATATCCAGGCACAGATTATAGACGTTAGATTAGATGAAATAGTTCATTCGAGTGTACACAAAATATTCATCCACATCTGATGGAAAAAGCGTTATTTAGGATTTACGGACACGGCCTTCAGCTGAGTAGTACATATACCCAACCCGAATTAGGAACCACATTTTTGGAACCATATTCGACGATCAACTAGTAACCGCAGCCAAAGCTGCTTAATTTTAACGATCAAGGCACTGACAAGCTGGCAATTAGTAATGGTGTTATTTATATTATTGTAATTATATGGTGTATAAAGTGGGATATTTTATAAAAAATTTTAATAAAATATTTTTCTGAAAGAATGATGATTATTCTTGAATTGATTCATCTTGAAAAGATGAAGATTCATTGGATTTTGGTACCTGCTTCATTCATCATTACCTGATTGAGTGAACAACGGTTATAATTACATAAGATAAAATTATATGCTTAACGTAAGTATTATACATTAAGTAAAACTATATTTCACTACTCGAATGTTAATTAATTTCGAATACTTGTATCCGGATTACAGTGAAATTCACCGATTCATTTTATGGGCTTAAGTAAAAAATGATCAAAAGTCACATTGTGTTCTCGGCTCCAGCGAAAAATTTCGTAATATGCTTCGAAAAAGTCGTTTATGCGTATGTATGAGTGGAGTTTAACAACTTTTGCCGAGTTCATATTTTATGGATGAAGTTTCATACTTCTGCAAGTTTTGGTCTCGTATGAATCCCTTCGAAATAATCTGTGCACTTTCATTGAATGTAGCATTGAAATTTAGAGGGGATCGAGTAAAGCTAGTTTAACGCCTACTAAGGGTATTAAAAACTAATTTTGTGCCAGAAATGAATTAATTGTAGTATTCATTTATCATTTCCTTTTTATATTGAAATGGACACTTTTCAATTATTAAACGTCATTAAGTATTATCAAAACATTAATTTGTTATCCTAAACCCAACAAAACTACCACTAACATATATTCGCAAGAATTTTTCAGAACAAACCGTTCAAGCAACGTTACTCATCGCCTCTATAAATAATACCTATTCATCAACCGCGCACTATTCACTGCCCTGCAAGTACAGTTTTACTTCGGCATTTCTATATGACCAGCGGGCCGCAACAGGCTCTCGGGATACATTCGCGCGGCGCTGCAGCGCATTCAAATTTCACCCTATAGCTGCGAGCACGTGCCGCGCTGCAAAATGCCAGGCATATATGCGTCCTTATAAGGACGCAGCGCGCGATGTGTGATCTTTGCGCGAAATTCGAAAACTGCAATACCTATACCGCCGCAAGAACATTGCGCGAATTTTTGTGGACTGGACCTTTTCGGAGCTCGGCATTTCGAATAAAATGGATTTTGGAGTCGACTTATTTGATAAAGGGATCTTAGGAGGTTGGCTACCACAGCTCGTGCGGGGCAGGGGGAAGGAGTCCCCTCGCACCCCCTCTCGCAGCCGACGAACTCGATCATTTGTTTACGTTTTGCCGCAGTACTCAGAATCGGTGTTGTACGTCGTTGTCAGATTTCGTATACACATTTGCCTGTATATTTTCTATATTGCCAATAATTTTTTGGTTCGTTGTTATCTTTTTTAAAGAATCGCATTCTAAGTGTCTTGTGTTTTTAGTAAGGTTATGGTTTTACTTCCATAAGAACCCGTGTATAAGAGTTGAACTTTGAAGTTGAATTATTGCAGAACCGAGTTGACAAAAGATCTGAAATTTCGCACACTTATAGGAAATGAATCGAAGAACAACAATATTAAGTTTTTGGAATGATGTAACCATTTTCATTTCGGTAGCCAACCTCCTTAAGGACGTTTTCCAAGAAAACGATTTTCTTGTGATTTTCCTGTAACTTGCAGAGAATGTTTGATTTTTAGTTCTTAGTACATGCTTCAAAGCCCCACGTCCAAAGCGGTATTCAAAATAAAAATATTTGATTTCAAAGTTTCACCGTTAACATGAGATCCCTATCTAAGCTCGTTGGAAAAATACATTTTAATTTACTGTAAAAAAAGTTTTCTTTGTAATTTTTTTTCAACCGTGGGATATAAAACTAGAAATCGAGAGGAATAATATGGTATAATTTTCATCATGGCAAGCGGTATTAATTTCAGAGACATAGCGACATAAAGAAAAACTACCATGTTATTTTTATATCTATATATAGTCACACCGTGTAAGTGGTATTTATTTCAAATATCGCATTGCACCTTTTTTCTTACACCGTCATTTTTTATTATTTTTAGAGTAGTGTGTAGAGACTCATGAAGGGTTTCCATCATAAATAATATTTTTAGATCACAATTTTTGCGATATTGATGAAGTTAAGTCGGAGAACGTCCTCAAAGTGAAATAGTTTTCGAAGTTGGAATGAAATTCGATGTGTATTGTATAGTGATGATGATGATATTTTTAATTGATTTTTGAGAAATTTCGTTAAAATATTTTATAAATTGACTTTTTATGATGAAATTTAATAAATCCCAGAATTGATTTTTCATTTGAGCATAAACATCTTATAAACATTTTTTTTATTATTTTTAAGTTTACAATATATCCAGTAAAGAAGTACATTAAAACTACTTGAGAAATCTTATTGCAATGTTCCTTATTAATCGATCCTAATTTAACATATTGCTTCCTCATAGAGGAAGCTTTGTGATAGTAAAAAAAAAAGTTTATGAGATAATGTGTTAGAAATGTTATTTAGCAAATTTGGAATCGAAATACACTATTTTTAGAAAATGTCCGTATGGATGTGTGTGTGTGTTTTTTTTTTTTTTTTTTTTTCCGAGGCGACGGGGAACTGCTTTAGGCACCATAAGGAGACACGTGTCTCCCCGTGTGTGGGACTCTCCAAATGTTGACATGTCAGGATTTACCCACTAAAACCTCGCCGCCTAATACTGCCACCGTGGAAACCGCCGGGAGGCATTACTTCGCGGTGACAGTTGTTGCCTCAGAGGCCCTCCTCAGCGCCATCCGGCGCTACCTCATCCGTCGGTGATGTCCACACCTCTTCTCTCGTCTGCCCTCCGGATGGAATTCAGCCTCTCAACGATGGTCGTGGCGAGTGTAACCACAGCGTCCCAGCCCTCCTGTGAGGCAATCATGCACCACATCTTCGTCGATTCCAGGGCATACCGGGCACTCCGCGCTATGATAAACGCGGATACGATGTAAGTAACTGCGGAAGCAGCCGTGTCCGGTAAGCACCTGCGTCAGATGGAATGTGACGAATCCATGTCTCCTGGTTATCCACTCCTCAACATCTGGTAGGACACGGTGGGTCCATCGGCCATCTTCTGCCAGATCCCATCGACGCTGCCACTCTTCAGTTGCCCCTCTAGACAATTGGCCATGGCGGCGACTCTGGCCCACGTCGTCTTCTTCGGCATGCTTGCCTTCACGGTACTTAATGGATCTCTCGGTTGCCAGAAGGTCTACGGGAGGAAGTCCAGAAATCACCGAGAGAGCGCTGTCCGACACGGTTCGGTAGGCACGGGCCACCCTTAGCGCGGTAGTTCGGTAGGCCCGTCGGCAAGTGGCTCCGAAGGTCCTATGGCTACTCAGAGCTTCTGCCCAGATTGGGGCACCGTATAGTATTACGGATGTCACCACAAGGGCCCGTCGCGGCTGCTTCGATCCTCCTATGTTGGGCATAATACCCGCCAGGGCGCGAGCCACTCCCGTTGCCTTTAACCCAGCATTTATATAAGATGCTCCTTAAACGACAGCCGCGCATCTATCATCACCCCAAGATACTTAATAGTGTTTACAGTCCGAATCTTTTTGTCTTCGACCGTGAAGGTGGCGTCCTTCCTCTTTTTCGTTCGTGAGATGAGCACCGCTTCCGTCTTCTCTGCCGCTAGACTCAGTCCGTGGTCGGTCAACCAGCTAGCTACCATTTCAATAGCCTCATCTCCGAGGTGTTGGATCTCATCGATACTCTTCGCTACGACGATGAGCGCAACGTCGTCAGCGAAGGCCACCATCGAGGCTCCCTCTGGGAGCGGTTGTCTAAGTAGTCCGTCATATAGGACGTTCCATCCAGAAGGGCCCAAGACCTTGCGGGACGCCTCCTGTGATCTCGTAGGAGTGCGTGCCGTTATCGGTGTCATAGAGCAGGGTTCGGTTTGCTAGGTAGCTCGAGATAACCCTACGAAGGTAGAGCGGTACCTTTAGTCGCTCCAAAGACTCCATAATGTGGTCCCACCTGGCTGTGTGTGTGTGTGTGTGTGTGTGTGTGTGTGTGTGTGTGTGTGTGTGTGTGTTTGTGTTTGTGTGTGTGTGTGTGTGTGTGTGTGTGTGTGTGTGTGTGTGTGTGTGTGTGTGTGTGTGTGTGTGTGTGGGTGTGTGTGTGTCCGTATACGCTGATATCTCATGATCTACTCGACCGATTTTAACGAGAGAGTGATCATTTTTTTAGATTTTGCTTCCACAATTGGGGTCAATATTCTATTTTTGTAAAATTTAATTTTTTTTTTTTATAGCCATTTTTTAATTTTCAAAATTTTTTTTTCGATTTTTTTAATATTTAGAACAAATATTGTTTATATATCATGAATTCTCTGTATGTAGGATAAAATTATCTACAATTTAAAAAAAAAAAAGTCGGTAGTTATATTTCGTCATAAGTTATTGATGAAAACGTAATTTTTTGTAAATAGGTTATATTTCGAAATTAAAAAAAGATATTAACATGAATATTTTTTTGGTTATAAAGGATATTAAGTACTATAACTTACTAAATTTTTAGGTTTTTTTATTCATTATTTTTTGAGAAAAAAAATAATTTATAAAAAAAAGTGATTTTTTTTGTCGTTCAATAACTATAGTAAAATTGTCTTAATCACTTTGAAATTCTTTATAGGGGTAGATTTTGTATACCAATCGAGTGAGTTCTTTGGGCAAAAGGATTGATCCATAAATTTCGAAGATATTTGATGTTAAAATTTTTTTCAATTTTTTTTTTAAATCGTAATTTCTCGAGAACGGCTCTATGTATCTAAATGGGGTGGGTGGTATTCGATAGAGAATTAAATTACCTATATTTCCTAAAAAAATTAATTCTCTAGCTATCACGGTTCTTTTGTTATTAACAAAAACGTAAAAATTGAAAAATGAAAAAGAATGAGTTTTATATGTTCAACTATTACAAGAGTAAAATTATCTTATTCGCTTCAAAATTCATTGTAGAGGTATATTATTGATAGTTCTCGGATGAGTTCTTTTGGCAAAGTGATTGGTTCATAAATTTCAGAGATATTTGAGGTTAAAATTTTTCTAGACATTTTTAAAATCTATTTCTTGAGGATTTTTTTTTAATTTTAAAATTTTTACATTTCTGTTAATAAGAAAAGAACCGTGATAGCTAGAAAATTAATTTTTTTTAGAAAATATAGGTAATTTAATTATGTTTCGAATGCTATAAATTACATTGAAATACATAGAGCTCTAAATATCAGTTGCAAATTTATAGGCAATTGTGATATATATTTTATGTACGTGAAATTTTGTGGAAATGTATAATCTATAAAAATTTGAATAAATATGTTGGAGTTTTGTTATTTCTGTCTTTCTGAAGTATTAAATTTTAAATATTGGAATTAAAAATTAATTAAAGGAATCAGTAAATTAAGTTTGAGGAAGCTACGTGCCAATGAATTGGCAGCGGTTTTTTAAATTGTTTTCCTAACAAGAATGATTTCGTGTATCTCGAGGTATTTATTTAACCAAGAATATTTTCAAATATGACATAATTAACAACCAGAGGATATGTCATGCATTTGAAAAAAATCCATGTACATATTTAGTCAGCTCGAAAGTTATGCCTTGAGCAGAAAATAAAGTCAAGTTAAAATCGACGTTTGACTATAAACTCTGCGCGACTACTTATCTACTTTTCTATTAGACTTCTTAACAAGCAATAGAAAACTTTTAACTATTTTCTGCGGCAAAAGAAGAAACTACTTACGTCACTACTCTTCCAACCATTTCGGTCATGATTTTTTTTTTCGTTTGAACAAGGACAGAGGTGCCAAATAACAAAAGATTTTTTCACTTTTATAGGCAATTCCTAAGCTGTTTATCAAAAAGCTGTTTATAAAATTGTGGAGTAAATTCATGTCAGTTGGCCAATTCGTTTCTTCGCAAATATCCTAATCAATTCGACCGAATAAAAAGAAAACCAAAACACCTCCTGTTACCTACAAGAGACCACAGTGCGACTCAAAGGCTTATAAAAAAACTCCACATCCGCACTTCGCGAAACCGCCCCGTCGATACTGCAGACCGCGCTCACTCTCTCGTCCCCCAGCTCGTGTATCACGCGAGCGGCGCGCCAGTCTGTATCTCACGCATCCATAAACATGCATGTCGTCCGGCGTTTTGCAGAGCCCTATCCCCTACAGTATAGCCCCCCTCGAACCAGCCCGCGCGCGAGCGATAGGGGGCGGGTGACGTCGCGAAGGCAGCGCCGCGGCAGTAGCCCCGGTGTGGCGCGGCAGGCGGCGGCAGTGCGGCTTCTGGGGGCGGCGCGGGCGGCTGCACTGACCGCGTGTCTCTCTCCTCTGTCTCTCGGTGTCGCTCGGCCGCGCGCACTCACGCACGTAGAGATAGAGAGAGAGAGAGAGTAGGAGAGCCCTTGGCGACAGCTGCCTGCCGCGGGGAGACCATCGTTGAGGGAGAGAGGAGCGCCCGTTTCACCCGAGCATCAGCAGCAGTACCTAGTAGTAGTACAGTAGTTACCAGTCTCGTGCTCCAGTTCGGATCGAGAGCGCGCGGCGGGGCGAGAGGGAGCGCGTGCGCGCCGCGGAAGTGTGTGCAGCAGACGTGAGAGAGAGAGAGAGTAGCCAGCGACGTCGACGAGGAAGAGAGAGAGAGAGAGAGAGAGAGAGACAAGCTTCTCTGCGGGTTCTTCAGCGGCGCGGGCTATCAGCAGCTGCAGCACCTCGTGACAGGTTCGTATTGTATACATGCATGAGTGTGTGCATATGCGTGATGGGGCAATCGATAGCCGTTGATTCAGTAATGTGGTATACACGTCGAAAGAGCAGCAGGAGCAGAAGCGCACGCCGGTGTGGTGCATACCACTGTACGTGTACGTCTTCTCTCTGTACGCTTAGTGTGTGTGTGTGTGTGTGTGTGTGTGTGTGTGTGTGTGTGTGTGTGTGTGTGTGTGTGTGTGTGTGTGTGTGTGTGTGTGTGTGTGTACGCGAGGTGATGCTGCGCTGCGCGGTCAGGGGTCGCGCGCGACGCCTTTCTCTCTCAATATTCGCGCACCCCGGCTGCTGCTGCGGCTCGATCGCGACTACCTGCGCCTCTGCATATATCTCTGTGCGTGTGAATGAATTCCCTTTCGTGTATATAAGAGCATCTGTACATGTGTGGGCGAGGATGGCGTGGAACGGGGCTTTTTTTTTTGGTTTTGCGGGGTGCAGGTAGGTATATAACGTATACTGAGAGTTGTGGTACCGAAATAAATTGAGGCAGATGGTGGAACGGTTATTGTGGGCAACGAGTGCGCGGTGGATATAGTTTATGCGTGACTGGTTGGATTATTGTTATATTTGGTAATGGAAAAGTGTAGGCGCGTGGAGCGTTTGTTGTGTTGTTATCGAGATCGATGATGACAGTGAAAACAAGAATAGCTTTTGAAAAGGGTGCTTTTGTAGTGCCTGAAATATGTATACATGAACATATAAAATCGACGGATTGTAAATAAATAAATGGTCCAGGTTTTTATGGAACGGTCTCGCTGTAAAAGTAAAATAATGTAGGGGATCTGTCGATATTATTGTTAGCTATATGAAAAGCCAATTAATAAGCTGAAACTTAATCCCTTTGAAAAAAAGAAAGGTTGGCTGGAAATATGAGAGAGTAATTAAATTTTCAACTTTTTCAACTTTTTCCATTAGCGCGCAGATAAGCTTCTCACAAAAAAAATACGGTCAGCACTTTTTCAAATTAAAATGCTCACCGAGCAACAATAATCCAGATTCTAAGCACAAGTATCTATACCTACGTTACACCCCATATATAATATGATATAATATCTTACAATCGCAACGATATCCCTTCAATATCACTTCCAAAAGATCGACAAGAGCCATTAATTACGCATCTGCCGGCCATAATCGACAACACCGACTAGAATGTATACAGCGCGTAGATTCCTTATTCGCGCAACTGCCGCTGACAGCTCGCAAACGGCCGGCTCCGCGCGCGCATTGTACGCTAGTCATGCGTATACTTCTGTACATACTCGAGAAAGCGAGAGAGGGAGGAAGGGAACAGAAGGTTAAGTGCGCGCGCGGGGGCAAGCCGGATCGTTAATGACGCGGAAACTTGAGAGACGATCGCTTTGATCGGCGGGAGCGCTGCACAATTTAGTCACACGCGCTCCATCGCACTTGAAAACTTTTTTTCCCTCGTTGTTGTCGTCGTTAGGGGTTGGTTGGACGGTCGCGGCTTCATTATTCCTTGCGGTACAGTAATCGCTGATTGTACAATATATGTATAGGGGTACATTTTTAGATTTCTCGAAAGGGTTGCTCGATAGCGTCTTTATTCTTCCGATAACCATTATTATGCATTCGTGCGAGGCATAAAGATATGATGATTTAGTGGAGTGATATGTACTTTAGTAAATCTCTTTTAAAAGAAGTAGAACCATCATGCATTCTTATACGATAGTCACTGTGGAGAATTAAATTTTTGTATGCAAAATGGCATAGTCCGTCACTATATTTTAACTTTAATGTACAAAGTAAATAAGAAAATGTAGAAAAGAAATATAAAGGATCGAAGAAGGGTTCGTGACGCTGTTATTTGCATAAATGTATTGTCACATTAAGGTAAAAGGTTCCGCAACTTTCAGCACGCTTAATTTAAAACAAACGACGAGGAGCCGCTTCTTTGATTTTATCAGTATTTTATGTCAATAAAAGGGAATACAACGTTTAGCGTCCTTGTATCAAAGTAATGGTAAAACAGAGTATAATATGAGCGATCTGAGTAAGGAATGGCTAGTCACCTTGTCAACGTGAAATGTCAAGCTGCTACATAGCTCCCGAATTTGAGGGTCTCGGTCAGTCGAGCAGTTAAACATAGCGCTAATCTGTTTCTCATCCCAAAACCGCAATTAATGGTCAGTTACTGCTGGCAGTGAGGCCGCTATCTCGGCATCGTAAACTTTATATACAGAGGCTCATTAACACGGGTCCGCTGTAAATCCTTCATCTCGCCAAAGTTGAGCTCATTACATTATGTAAAGTATGTAATACTGCATGTTGAGGTTGAAGAAAAAATTGATACTAACTTATTTTGAGGAAAAAAACTCAATGCCACAAATGTATTTCATACACGTTACCGAATTAAACATAAAATGCGAAAACATATATCGCACTTTTTGTCGTAAATTATAACGTTGTTGAGAAAAATACTCTACATTTTTGAAAATTGCTTTAATTTATGACTTAGCACGCAAGTCGTTTTGAAAGTGAGAAAGGAAATTTCTTTAATTTGAAAAATTTAGAGAAACTGGTCGTTGGAAAGCAAAAATATTGTTAACGATGTTAATGTCGTAGCTTAAGACGTGATAAAAAGGAGCTTAACTCGGAGCTCGGTTAATTTTAAAGCTTCCGTACAATATATACACTGTAATTCTCAATTTCGCCGCGTTTAATAGGATCTAAAAATAGAAAATGAGCTTCTATTACAGAAGTTATTTTGCACGCTGCTTGCTTCAAGCAAAACGCTAATTTAATTTTAAATTCGTCTTCATTAATGTTCATTTTGTTACATCGAAAAATACTGATTCTTTTCCTTATTTCTTGGACCACTTTTCTACGTGTTTATTTATTCATCATGCGCTCAAAGTATTATTTTCATCAGAAATTAAATTTCATTATCACTTAAAGGATGCTCCATATCCTCTTATTGCATTTAAGCATCATTATGAATAAATTTTCAATTATTATTAATGGCGTTAATGACTTTTATTATTTACATAAATTGATTTCTTCTGCCGAATTATTTCTACCTTAGGTATTTAGCATTTGCATTAATGCTCTTCTACAAACAATGAGCCTATTATTTTGATAGCCTTATCTTTTTACTCATTGTACAGCTTATCTGAAACAATATTTCAGTCTCGCTATATTGTATTCATAGGGTATCCTAACGAGCATCAGAACTCGTTAAAACGCAAGGATCAAGAACTGTAGCAGCGAAATAGAATTGCACAAGTACGTCTCTCCTGATCTACCTTTTTAAGATCTTTCAGACATCCGAAAGTTATTCTTGGACTAATTTTTCATGACGTATAATAGAATGAAAACGAATTGTATTTATTTTAAAACGGCATTTTAATCAATATCAAAAGATATTCATTCCGTTTACATAATTTTAGGTTATTCTCCATCTCATTAAAATAATTGAAATTTCATGACATAATTCGTTGCACAACACTTAGGTAAATAAAAATGTAGCTAACGCTTACTGAAACGAGGAAAAGTTCAAAGTAAAATATATAATTTTAAAATAATTGAAAACTCATGCGAAATGAAATTCCACGAGTTATCTTGTTAATTTTAGTTCGACTGCGGCAACACAAGGTAAAAAAGGCACGCAGCGGTCGAACTGAAAAAGGCTAATTCCCCACCAAACGACACACAAAGGACATAGGAAGAAACCACTAACAAACGGGAAAAAACCCTTGAAGAACTTTTCAAAAGGGAAGTCAGGGAGGCACTCTGCGACCGGACGGCATTGTGGCGCGCGAAACTCGCCGACATGGAACAATCGCGAGCAGTTGTTCCAAACTCGATCTTTGTCCTTTCTCCCAGAACCGACGATATCGCAATAATTATTAGACTTTCGAATTCTTTCCAATGAAAACTCGGCTCTCATCTCACTTTCTATATACGACGTGTGTCTTTTTGTATATCACGCGGAAGACATCGCGGCGATTTATCGTGCGCGTCGATCGATTTTCGATGCGACAGCGCGGATAATGAAGAGGCGCGCGAGGAAATGCAAAAGTTGTCGTTGCACGTCCCCAACGACGAGAATGAAAGGGCGGGCCAGAGCGTTTAGGGGGGCGGCATGAAACTGTAATGTTGCACGAGCGCGCGCTCGATGCCATTATTTCGGACAAACAGAGCGGAAATGCAGCGTTGAAATTAGCGCGCGAGTCTTCGCTCTCGGTTAATGGGAAATTTTGTTTGTATGTGATGACTGAGAGCGTAAGTTTGCTTGATACTAGCCGCGACGATAAGTGAGCTTATTCTAACGCGCTTATACAATTGGATTCCCGTCTATGCATATGTGTACTTGCAAATATTTGTTTTCATTTTGTGTGTATTAGTTTTAATCAGTACTGTGATAGTTTTATTTTTTATATGTGATATTTAGTATAATGTAAGACTGTATTTTATTTAAATTTATATAAAGAAATCAATATTATCTTTAGCTTCATGAATATTGTAAATGTAAAATACATTGTATAATGAGCGAAAATAGGGCGTTTTGAAAATGCTATAGAGATAATTTTACTTCTGTTAATTTACTATATCAATATTTTTTATACAGCCATATATATGTATATTTCTATTTTTTTTTATTATTATTATTCTGTATTATATATCTTTTTTTTACACTTGTCCTGCATACAGGTAAATGTTTTACTTCTGTAGGAGCTTTGAAGCGTATGTACTTACATCTGGTTTTTAATAAATAAATAAATAAATTATGTATTTATTTTTATATAACAATATTGTATTTAAAAAAATTATTATTATTTTTATAATTTCAAATGAAATTGTATCATCATTAATATAATATAAACCTGTAAAGATTTCCACCACGGTAAATTTATATTTCTAAAGAAAAAGAAAAAAAACATTTCGCTATGAAATATAAAATTCACCGCGACTTCGGGTCGCCTTCTTCCGCACTCAAGCAGATGAATTTTTGGGTAAATAAAAAAAAGAAAGAACGTGTTTGCGCGTTCCCCGAGGCCCGATGAAGCAGAAATTCACTTTTGATTACTGGAGCGCGACTATTTTCGTCTCGGGTTGGAAAAGGGTGAATTTTCGTCGGGAGAAATTAAGGACCGACTCCGGTTGTTCTGCGTCACCCGGCAAACGGGAAAGGTCAGGGATGTATACCGGGTATACCGCAGCAGTGGGAGAACGCGTTGGCGCGCTTGTTTTCCAATACGATAGGTATATAGGAAATAGGTGAATGTTTGATTATCGAGGCACTTTTTGGGACTCGTTATTCTTGTAAATTTCAATATTAATGGGATATTCCAGAGCGATGATGATCAGAGTATAACAACGTTTCTGAATTGACGATAAAATGGAAGTTTCAATCAAACGTACATATTGTTCAATCAGTGCGGAACGGTATTTCGAATACAATTTATGTAACTGTTGCAGTCATACTTTGAATAAATATCTGAAGCATTAAAGTTTAATTCAAAATAATCGATATATGAAGTATAGATTTTGAATATTTGAAGAGAGATAAAAGCGTGATACATTAAACGCATCGATTCTACATAAAATATGAATACCGCGAAATGTCAATTAAAAAGTTATTTCTGTTATTTAAAATAATGTTTGATTTTATCCTTGACTTTTGACAATTTCAAATAGTTGTAGTTTTTGCAAATTTAGCTATTTTGATCGAAAATGGTAAGACAATAGATACAAGTGAAACTATTTTTCAATTAATTTCCTACGTTTATTAGCGTACAAATAGATTCGAGGGTCAGAATTGCTACATCAATCTGGATTTTGAAATATTTGAAGAATAAGGTTTTTTGAGATAATTTAATAAACAAAGTGGAAAAAAGGTTTGGATATATGTTGCGTACAAAACAATGTATCACTACTTATTCCCTTTAAGATCCACTTTGATTCATCCGTCAACGATGTTTTTCTTTGAGATCTGAATGTGTAATTTTTAATCTACTTAAATAACGAATTTTAATTTAAGGTTTATAGGAATTTCCAAGACTCATATAGGCATATCCCGGAGAAAAAAATCGTATGAAGGTTATCTACAGTGAATCTTGAAAGAAACAAGCAGTGCTAAATTATTTTGTAGAGGACATTGATAAGAAAACTTTTTTTACTTTGCTTTTTAAGTTACTTCAAAAGACCTTGTACTTACTTCAGAAGTATGAAAATCCAGATGTGATCGGGTAATTCTGACCCTGGAATCATATTCACGGGGCCAAAATACATGAAAATGGTCTAATCTCGAGCGCATATCACTTTTTGCTTCCTCCTAGAGGAAGCTTTGTGATAGTAAAAAAAAAAAGTTTGTGAGATAATGTCTTAGGAATGTTGTATATAAAATTTGGAATCGAAATACACCATTTTTAGAAAATGTCCGTATGGATGTGTGTGTGTGTGTGTGTGTATGTATGTCCGTATACTCTGATATCTCATGATCTACTCAACCGATTTTAACGAGAGAGTGATCATTTTTTCAGATTTTGCTTCAACAATTGGGGTCAATATTTTATTTTTGTCAAAATCGATTTTTTTGTTTTTTATCGCCATTTTTAAATTTTCAAAATTTTTATTTTCAATTTTTTTTATATTTAGAACAAATATTATTTATATACGATAAATTCTCTGTATGCAGAATAAAATTTTCTACAATTTAAAAAAAAAAAAAAAGCCGTTAGCTATATTTCGTCATAAGTTATTCATGAAAACGTCATTTTTAGTAAATAGGTTATATTTCAAAATTAAAAAAAGATATTAACATGAATATTTTTTTGGTTATAAAGAATACTGAGTACTATAACTTACTAAATTTTTAGGTTTTTTATTCATTATTTTTGGAGAAAAAAAAATAATTTATAAAAACAAGTGTTTTTTTTTGTCGTTCAATAACTAGAGTAAAATTGGCTTAATCACTTTGAAATTTTTTTAGTGGTACATTTTGTATCACAATCGATTGAGTTCTTTGGGCAAAAGGATTGATCCATAAATTTCGGAGATATTTGAGGTTAAAATTTTTTTTCACTTTTTTTTTTAAATCATAATTTCTCGAGAACGGCTTTATGTATTTGAATCGGGTGGGCGGCATTCGAAAGAGAATTTCAAGACCTATATTTTCTAAAAAAATTATTTGTCTAGCTATTACGGTTCTTTTGTTATTAATAAAAACGTAAACATTGAAAAATGAAAAAAATGAGTTTGGTATGTCCAACTATTGCGGGAGTAAAAATTGACTTAAGCGCTTCAAAATTCCTCGTAGAGGTGGATTTTGGATAATTATTATTATTTCTTATATATAAAACCTAAGCTCAATAAAATCAAAAATTCAACGCGCCTATAACAGTACCCCAGTGGTGGTGCGGAAAGCTGTTTAAAATGTGGTAACCCTTGGAAAACAATGTACCCTCTAAATACCCATTTTCATGCTTAAAAATGCATAACATTCAAACCTACATATACAAAAAAAATGAGTATAGAGATCTGGCATCAAGCAATTGGCATCCTTTTTTTTAAATGTATTGAGGATGGCTCTATGTATGAAAGAGTAAAAATAAAGTAGAACCTTCTTATTTTTTTTATATAACTTGATAGGATTTAACTTAACAGAAATATGTTAAATGGGAAAAAGTTTTATGTCAATATTATCGACAACTTTTATATTTAAAATATTTGAGGAGTTATAAATAAAATGGGCGATTTTTGGCTATAACTTGATTGGATTTGATTTTACACGAAAATATTAAATACAAAAGTTGTGGATAATATTAAAACAAAAAATTTTACTATTTAATATTCTCGTGTAAAATCAACTCCTGACGAGTTGTTAGACTTATAAAAACGATTTTAAGCCGTTTACATCGTACAAAATAAAGTATGAAATTTTAAATATTGGAAGTAAAAATTAATTAAAGGAATCAGTAAATCAAGTTTGAGGAAGCTACGTGTTTCTTATTGTGGGCCTGTGTAATAGAAACTACCCACATCTCATAATCATTATTTATAAGGTTATTGTCACTTTTTAATAGAGTGTATTTCTATTACGGTAAAGATTAATACCTATATCGTAATTACATTTCGCCCTTTCGCGTATTTTTAATCTGCCGTTATACAACACATATATACCCTGGTAGAAAATTAAGCCTATTTTATAGCTCTAACATGTTAATTAAATGGAAGCATTTTTAGCAAAAATCATAATGAAAAAATTATATAATTCATCTACCTTACCTAACTGCAGATTTCTGCACTTGATTTTTCAAATTTCTCAACCAATTTTCATATTATCAAAATTATTGAAGCACACGGACAATCTATATAATTCAAAGAATGTGCGTCAGCTTCAATATAAGCAAAAATATGTAAATTGAGATAGATATTTGAAAAATCAATAAATGTCGGTAAGCATGTACTATACAAGTAAGGCATCTCCTTAAAATACATATTTTATGAAGTGTAAATGACATAATTTATTTCGGATTGGTACATAATTATGAAATGCAAGCAATGTTCGTTTTTAGCCATAAATTTAACTGAAAAATAGCTAGCTTCTGTTAACGTTTCTACCAGGATAACTTCCACTTATTAAACTTCGTTCAATTATTTCACGAATAAATTTTTCTGCAAATCGTAAGCAAAAACGTTGTGCAGCTGTCAAAACTTTCTGCATCACCAGCAACTATTTTTCATTACGCGAGCGAACACAATCGAGCGCGTGCACGCGAAATCACACCCACACAGACGTCTCTACGCTTTATAAACAAATAAAAGCGCGAGTTAATCATCGCACACGGCACAACTTCGAATAACGAAGCTTACACTTCGTTAATTAACGGGGGCGCGTGATGCGCACGCGCACGGCTCGTTCGGTCGCGATAATCGCGTGCTCTGACGTAGGTCTATACACGCATGTACAGCCGTCGCTTAATTCCCTTCTAACATACGTATAACATATTTGCACGCATCGCGTCTCGCGCACCCATGTGAGTAGGATGTATGTATATACCTATAGCATTGCTCTTCGCTTGCGGCCGCGCGCAACAGCTGGAGCTCGCTCTTTCGTAAGTCCGAGCTTATACGTATTATTTTTTGTGTAGGGTTTCAAATAGACGTCCTAGTGTGTTACAGCCATTTCAATACAAAACAAGTTCGTTTGTACGTAGATATAAGCATGCGGATTAGCTATATTAACATTTTTATCACACACACACACACACACACGATATTGTATACAAAATATTATATTATTCATTGATAAAAAGCATATGATTTTTCAGTAAAATATAAATTGCGGAAAAGATATTTTTAAAACATTTTAACAGAATTTCGTTGACAAATTAATCAATCGTATTCTATATTTATTATATGCATTATTTTGTTTATAAAAAGTTAATTAAAAGTGGAACTGAATTGATGATCTTGTTGATTAGAAAAATTTTATAAAATAGATAAAGAAAGTATACAATGCTACAAAAACTAAAATATATAGCTACAGTTTTTTTCAATCCTGTATAGCTTTTTAATTTATTTGGCTTTTCAATTTAAAAAGTAAATATTTCAAATCTTATAAAAGCATTTGAAAATGTAACTAAAACTACTCTTGTTTTACCAATCCACCTCTTCCCCAATTTATCATGTGTATATATATAAAAACTTCTAGTGCCCTCAAAACAACAGCATTCAAGCAAAGTAAAATATTGTCAATTCCAGCTGATACCAATAAGCAAAAACCCCGAAACGCTCGACATCTAAATTCATTGTTTGCGCTCTCCGCGTCCACGATAAACCACGACTCGTCGCCGCGTTAAAATCGTTACCTCCCTCTCTCCAGCAACAACTGCAGTTCTAAGCTAAACTTTGCGCATAAAAATAAATTACAAGCGGCATCTGAACGCGCGCCAATATCCCTCGCGATTCTCTCGCTCCGCATGTATATATACATACATATATACATATACAATCCCGAATCGATTGCCGCGCCATTATAATTTAATTTGCCCACTCGACGCTCGGGCCGCCCTTTTCTCGTGCCCCCCCAGCGGGGCTTTTCGTACTGCTATATTTTATTTCGATTCTCCCGGCTATATGCGCAACTGCGTTTTTCAATCCGAATTTTTTGCCACCCCCGCAAACGCCGCGCTGAATAATCGAGTATGTATACCACCGCCGCGCGCAGAGGCGGGAAAATGTGCGGCTCGCCTTTCTGCGGCGCCTATCTGTATATCTGCTTTCGCTCGTTAAATACGCGAATTAAGGCCGAAAGCGGAGGCTGATGGGATTTTGCGGCGGAAGAGTGTGGACTTTGACGAAATGGATATGTGCGATTTTGTATAATTATGCGATATATATATATATATATATATATATATATATATATATATATATATATATATATATATATATATATATATATATATATATATATATATATATATATATATATATATATATATATATATATATATATATATATAAATATATATAAATTGTGACGTTCCAGTTGCAATTCTCTGCAGTATTATTGAATGGAAAATAGGGAAATTACTTTACGGACAATTTCAACACAAACGTATTTATAATGAGAGTATAATTTGATATGTAAAATGAACGTTGTTATTAAAATTTTGATAATGAGCCTTTCTTTGAGAGTTTCAAAACTTTGAACGGTACGACCGTGCTTTCTAAATATCTCGTGCTTTCTAAATTTCTTTACGCACAAACGACCTTCACTACGTGTTAAAAGGGAATATAAAAACTTCGCATTATTTATATACTTCGCGTTGTGATAAGGTATTTGCTTATGTTTGAACTAAAAAAGGCCAAGGTAGTCAATTTTACACTAAATGAAAGCACTCTTCGCATCCTTGTAACATCAGCTATTAATAAATTCATGCAACAACCTTTCTTATACTTCCAGGCAGATAATAAGCTTAGAAATTTCTTTGAACGACTATAATAACATTTTATCCAAACAAACTGTGCAATAACTAGTAAGTAAAAAAAATCAAACTTTTCAAAGTTAGTTGAAATATATTTTACTCGGAGTTTCAAGAAATGGAAATCTAAAATTTTCAGCGTTTTTCACTCATTGGCGCATTTCACTTGAAAAATTGATTAATTTCCTACCGGCGCAAATATGCATCTTTCAATTGCGCTCTTGCCTCGAGGACTCGCAATTGCACGTATCCGAGTAACACACGCGGCACGACCTCATTGCCCCCGAACGTTAATCGATAATAAATTGGCCGAGCAAATTAGAATTGAATAATGCATTATAATCTGACACTCCAATTACCCCGAGTATCATTTCTTACGCGGAAGAAAAATGACGGTAACTAGCTGTCTTTACTCTCCTAATAACGCAATGATGTAGTGAGCTCGAGAATTCTCTTGTTGGCTTTTCTACTGGTTGGGTGAAAAATGAGGAGATTGCGTGCGTATAAAGTATGAGCAGTAATAAGTATACGATGACAATACTTTGTTAATTCATAACAGATTAAGTGAAAAACAAATAAGATACTTCTAAAGTCGAGTTCACCAAAAAAAATACAGATTTCCACTCATTTGTACACCCTTATTTCACTATTTAAATAAATATATATTCAACATCTCTACGCGATTCCTTCCTCGAACAATAGTTATCTCGAAGTTCTACACCTCAAATCTGTCATCCGAAAATTCCTTACCCAAAACTCCCCCACGACGCCTCGGGCAACTTTGGAAAACGCCGTTCCGTCATTCCGAGCCCTTCTCGATACTCTCCCCAAAAAGAAAGCACGCACAAACACGCAATCCGATAACCCTCCGCACCGCCTATAGATATAGGGAAGCAAAGCGAGATGAAAAACTGTCGGGGCATAGAGAGAGAGAGAGCAAACTTTCTCTCACTCTCGCTCTCCCGCATCCTTCGGCAGAGATCTCCGGAAGGGCGAATGTAGCTGCTGTCCCTTGCAGCTCCAGTTCTCCCTCGCGCGCACGTGCGCGGCGCGCCGCGACCGATCGATAATCGCTTCGTAATCGCGGTCAAAATGCTGCTCTACCCCCTCCCCTGGCGCTCTTTAAGCGTGTTTTCTTGCTTATTTAATTATTGGGGTGAGGAGATTAATGCGCGGTGTATCGAGCGACGGTGACGGTGGGAGAATTAGAATCATACTAAGGATTGATCGTTTTATATCGGGAATGAGGGTAAATCTACCGGCGTAATCGATGCATGGATTATGCGCGTTATAGGTATTGAAGAATTTTGGGAAGTATAAAGCTTCTACGAGTTTTAGTTACGTTACTGTCATAAAAATTTATTTTTAACTTATCTTTTAACCTGCAGGTTTATTTTTATGATCTATTAAAAAATATTATTGATGATAAAAGCATATTGATTAAAAAATTACATAATGACCTATTTTCGTCGATTAACGTACAAATTTCAGAATTCCTTAATGTTGCCATTAAAAACATAAAGCCAGCGCAGCAGTGATTTATAATGATGCGTAAAATTATCCGGTAAAGTAATTTTTGCCTCAAAAATATAGTATTTAATGTTTGTTACGAAGAAATAAATTTTTCTTCATCTCCTAGCCGAAAGTACGGTCTTCCCGGCTCGATTTCGCGCCGGGAAGAGCGACTTTTGTGGCCGCTCTTTGTTGATCGTTGCATGGCAACGTCCGCGACAGCGCACGTGTTGTAACCTAAACTATGCTAACCCTTCCAAATGTGATGACAAGAAAATCATTTGTAAAATCGGAAAATTGAAAAGATATAGGGGTATTAAATTAATTTTATGTTATTATTAATATATTGAACAATATATTTATAACTCTGATAATCAATTATGTTCTTATATTGCATACACGCTGTCAGAAAGCTTCTTTACATATATAGACATGATGTTTACATTTTGAGTTTCAAGACATGGTGTAACTATATACATATATGTGAAAGTTTTATGACTCTCATTCTATAATGTATCGCTTATGGGATAGAAAAAGACAAACAGAGGAACCATTGAGAGGTTGTTCTGTAGTTGAAATGAGTATCAATTAAGTATGTACATATTGTTGGTCCATCATCCTTTTTAAGCATCTTTTGCTAGTGTTTTTGTAAAAGTCGGGCGGGCATCAAAAAAAGCAGAAGTCGAGCCTTACGCTCCGCGATATGCAAAGTGGCGCTGAAGCAGGCCTTTTATACATATGGCCGAGCCGTAGTTAGCAACCAACAACGCTATTTTATTAATTAATATCAAAACTATATGGGCGTACTTTCGGCGGGGGATGAAGAAAAATAGTATACGACACTTGGCCAGAATGTTGGATGCCCTGGCCGGCGCGCATCGACGCCCTCGGCTTCGCCTCGGGCGTCAAAATGGCGCCAGCCAGGAAATCCAACTTCCTGGCCTTGTGTCGTAATATACTATAGCTAGCGTGATAAGTGAGTAGAAAAAGATTGACAATTTAACTAATAGTCCGCATCTTCTTGTGTCTACAATAGTACAATATATGTATCATATATGAAAATTTGATCGATGTGAGTTAGCTGTCAACAGATGTTTCCTTTGCCATATAAGTATAATGTAGTAATATCATAAATTACTTCCGTAAATTGCTATTTAAAAATACATTCTTTCTTTCGAGAGTAACTATTAATCTTGTGTAAATTATCTGTAAATATTTATATAATGACATGATATGCAGCAGCGTCAAAGATAAAAATCATATTTCATAAAATTTTGATTTTGTTTGTCAAGTTGATTATTAGGTAGTTCCATTTGTTACATTATACGGCGCATACGGCGTGCTATTATTGATCCTAAGTAGTCGTACTTTGATATTCAATCCAATTTAGCTATCTATTGTTCATTGGTCTTTGTGATTTGGTCCTTTCATAGTGACACATTCAAAATTTATATTTATTCTTCCTGCTGTTTACCTTAGCAAATCATTATTTGTATAATTCAATAGAATAAAAGGACTGTGATTGAGTAAAACTACTTCGCGTCCTTTCAATTCTAATATACCTTTACTTTTTTTAAATTTATAGCAAGATCAGATATAATTTATAGATTACTGCACACCTTATTCTCCACAGTAAAGCTTTTTGAGATAACAAAATTTATTGCATGTTATACTTGTTATCACCACTGAGCTAATGTACTCTCTTTTCGTCTGTCATTAATTTTACCTTACCAATATATGGACGCCTCCTACGAAGAAAATGCCCTGCTTGCATTTCTGCGACGAAGAATATATTCGTCACAGAAATACTACGAAGGATAGTTTTTGCCGCAAAATCAGTGTAGGAGATATTCTTCGACGCAAAAATACAGGCAGGGGATTTTCTTCGTAGAAGGCGTTGATATGATGCTCATTTCTTTTCAAACAATAAGTTAAATATAATAACTTTATTATAAATCTGAAAAAAATTTAATTTTTCAAATTTTTTTTTTCACAAACGCGTTAAATTTTTACAAATAAATACAATAACGAAATTATTATATAAAGTTTTAATTCTTTTTATTCTTTGAAAGTGATAATATTTGATTGATATGTGTCAAATTCATTTATACTTATTGTGGGTTATTTATACATAAAATTCTTATCGACCTCGAAAAGATTATTCCAGCAAATTGTCAGTAATGTCAACAGTGTGTCATGCTGAAAGCATCAAATTAGTTTGAAATTGATATGGATTAAAACCTTCACTACTTGCCATAATATTAACTTTGCTAAAACCTGTCCAGATTCTCTAAATATATACCACTGATGCTGCACATTCTAATGTAGTAATATATCATCTACAGTACATTATTACGTAACTTTTTTATTTGTTTATTGACGGTGTTTTACCCCTTTAACTCCTTTCCAGGAACTAGATATCTCCCGACTATTCATACAAATGGAGGTCACTTTTGTTACGAAACTTCAAATTGACTCCAATTATTCCAGTTATTTTTGGAGAGTCAATCTTATTACTTATATTTTGCACGAATAAATAATAAATGGAAAAAACTTTTAATTAAACACAATTGATTATTTTATTTTTCTTTAACCTTTACCTCATTGTTTGGGGGAGAAGAGGGTTAAAGTATGATAAACTACGATTAACAAAATCAAATTTCGCATTGCAAAATTCTTGGTTATATAAATGGAAAGAATGTTTTACGATTTCATAGAATCCCGCTTTTCTTGTTTATTGTGTCGTTATTCGTGTATCACATAAAATCTAAGTGTCGTAAATCACAAAAAATCGAGTACAGACTTTTTGTACGTGTGATAGAGATTCACGCGAATATTGCGTATATCATACGTTTGAAGTTTGCATCGTTGGAAGACAACGAAATAATCTTTCATACATAATTAAAGTTGTTAAACAATGGGAATTTCATCTAAACCTTTACCATAAACTTATTTTATACTCTAAAACACTAAATCTATATGCAAAATTAATTTTAATTAATATAACATTCGAGAAAAATGTTTGTTTTTTTTTCATTTCGTTGCACTCCAACGTTGGAAACTTCAGCCCCATCGTATATCTGACATAGTAAGGAAATTTTTTATTAATATCTATATAACTAGAATTTTTTAAATGTTTAAATTTTATGTGTAAGTATAATTATAGAAGGGAAATATTGTCTTCAAATAAACTATTTCTTTTATGAAAAACTTACAATATTTCAAGAAAAGGTGTTGATGAATAATACCGAAACTTGGTTGTTAACTGTTCCACCCGAGTACATATAATTACTTCCGAACCTACTTAATATTACTTTATATTATAACTTATACATATGATATTACTTTTTTGGAACATCCGTGTATATATAAGCTAAGTGATTTATATTCTAGAAAATATCTATTTGTCTTAAAATAATATCGAATTTTTTATTTTGTATAAATTCCATGGGATCATATTCCTGGGAATCTGTAAATGACTAATAGGTCGGATTTATCCGATGCTTCCACATACACTATATATTTTGATATTTGGTATAATACTGTCATTATCCACATATTATAATTAATATTAAAAATTAGGACATACTTTATAGCATATATATTTTTGATTTATAACAGCTTTAACTTACTCTTTATCATTCAGTTATAAAAACAATTAATTAAAATTGATTTTAATAAGTCATTTTCAAAGTTGATATGTTAAAACACAGGCAAAAAAGTTGTGAAGACCGCCTTTAAGCTCACAATGATTAGTTAACTTAATTTGTTAAACACTTTGAAATGAAAACTATTTATATTATTTTATAAAACTTATAAAAAATGTTTATTCCTTGGTTTAGTATTTTCATAGATTCATAAACTTTATCATACAATTCAACTCGTACAGTTATGCACAAAAGCGTTAAAATATACGCTTCGACAGTTGAAAAAGCTAGTTGTCGTGCTCTGATATTTTTGTTCAAAAGATGTCAAAATGTACTTTATAACTCGATAGGCGAGCGCATCGCCTGGAGTGCTATCGGATTAAGCGGTCTTTCGATACTCGGGCGGAACAGTTTTGTGCGGAATAGCGGCGAACTATAGTTTCATTTGTTTTGTCTGTGATTTTTTACTACGAAAAAGATTTTCCAAGTCAGTAAATTGTCTACACCAGTAAACTTTTGCGATTGCGGCGTTTTTAAGTTAAAAAAAAATTGACGTTTAGCTTTAGTTATTTTAATTCATTTTCCACTGCGATAATTTAAGTTACTTTATTCCCATCTCTACTATAATGGCCATTTTATAGCCTGAAAAGCGGGGTAAAAGTGGCGTCTGATTCCGTCTTTTACTTTATTCCCGCATAATGCGGGAATAAAGTAAATCAGTGGGAAGAAAGTACTTTTATTCCCGCATTATGCGGGAATAAAGTAACATAGTCTAATTTTTTACGTTTATGGTGAATTGGGTTAAAACTAACAAAATTATAGCACATAAATACAAAATAATTTTTCAAATCTATGAAGTGGCCACAGTGGCGATGGGAATAAAGTACTATATGTACTATTACTAGATATAATATTGAATTCCTACAAACGAATTTTTCGGAATGTAAATATTTTCTTTATGAAAGAATTAATAAGGTGTCTTTATTGTTTGTTTTATTTGCAAGAATTTAAAAAACCTTATCTTTTTTTTATCGTCATTTTAAAATTTCCAATCTTGTGTTTTTTAAATGATACGTACTTAGACACAAACATATGCCGTAACAATTTCAGATAAATATTTACAATAAAAACTCCAATTCAATATCAGCTAAATTCAAGGCCAATCAAATTCAACTATGAATAAAACAAAAGTATTCGATAAGTTTCACTCTACTTCTCAGACTCTAGAAAAAGCTACCGTATATGGAAGAGCCCACCATCGAAATGTAATTTCGATAAAGGGGATGTGTATGCAGCGCACGTCTTGTCTATACCCGCTTCTGCCGCATTCGCAGCCGCAAAGACTTGCAATATCGTTGTTTCATCAGTTGCAGAAGCACCACTTAATCAACAGCGACCAATATTCGTTTTTAGCTACGTTAATAGAAAGATTTTCGCTGCGTGTATTCATGTTAAAATTTAAAAACTAGATTATGTGTTAAGTAAATATTGATAATATGTTAAGGACAGTTATTTAGAAAGACAAAAATAAAATTTCTGGATTTCAGAACACGTTTCTAGTGAAAATATATATTATCCTGTACCTGAAAAAAGTAACTTGACATATAAACAATAGTTTTGACCTACTTTATTTTTATCAACGAAATTTCGATAATGAATAAGCGTTATTATTTTATCAACGAAATTTCGATAATGAATAAGCGTTATTATTGTCAATCAAAACGTGTTTCAGTAAAATGTAAATAAATAAAAATAAACGAAATATATTACTTATTATCAATCTGATAATTGCTACAGCATATCAGTATGTGCGCACGCTTGTGTGTGCGTGTATTGTAACGGTCCTAATTTATCAATAATCATTTTAGTTGAATAAGAGAAATGGTTCTTTGACAAATCTATAAAATTAGTTTATATGTCAACTGCTAGGCGGCGTTGTATGATACAATAACAAAAATAACTGGCGAGTGTATATTGATTGATTTGAAAAATGTAAATATCTCAGTACTGCAATAAGGGAGTAATGTAATACCGTTTTGCAAAGATCGAATAATCGATATCATTCGACAGACTAACATAATCATATCCTTATTAAAATAAAAAATTCAAATAAAATATATATTTTGAAAAAAGTCGGTAAGCGAGATTACCCGGAGAAGAACCGCATTACCCGGTTCTCCCCTACGTTTTGACGTTGATAACGAGCTTGCCGATAACGTGGTACAACTTTATGCTTGGATCTATAGCCAGATAAGTTTTCTTTGATGAATTGCACCGAAGTGGTAAACGGCTGTTGTATTCTGTTGGGCCTGTTAAAGCTGTAGGGGTTCTAAAAGAATAATGCTTTATTTAGATTTCTCTGAATGTAGTAGTAGCCAGTAAGACTCTTAAATCTCCAATATACATAAATTCAAGTCAGCTGACGTGCGTTAGAATCATTTTATCAATTAATACATTAATTTTTGTATTTTTATATAGAGATAAATACAAGAATAATCCTTACCGACAGTTTGGCAGGTAGCGCAGTCGCCACCTTGGCCGATCACCGAAGTTAAGCAGCAAAGGACGCGGTTACTATACTTGGATGGGTGACCGCTTTTTTTCTGCGACTACGAACTGAGCGGGAGGTGTGGATAAATACAGTTTCGGTAGACATCCAAACTGAATTATTCCAATACACCGACCATCCCGGGGCGGGTTTTCCTAATTAGGATTTATCCCACGTGGTTTGCCTATAGGTTTTCCCCGCCCCACAGACATAACCCTAGACTAATGCGTGTTGAAGGATAGGTATGGAAAAAAACAGTTATAAAAGAGAGGTCCTCAGGAAATGTATAGGTTGTATGATCTAATAATAGGAAAGGAAAAAATTAAGGTGTGGGGAAGTACGCGCTAGGCCAATAGGCTGCGTGGAAATCACCAATTTTTTTTTTATAAGAATAATTCTTACTGGAAGAAGAAGAGAGATTCTTTAGCATACCTTTGCAGGCAGTTAGCGCGCCAACTGCATATTGAAATTTATGATATTATTTAATAAGTTTCTCGTTTTGAAATTTGATAATTCTTCTGAACCTCAGGTTTTGCTACATTATTAGGCAAATGTTTAAAAGTTCTTCTGGCAGTGCAGCACTGTTAAAGTACTTCATTTGGAAATTGTTACACCAGTTTTCTAGCTGGTGATTGTGAACTATCCAGAAACCAGAAACTATTTGGTTGCACAACTGTTGAATGGTTTGACGAATAGTTTGACCAGGGTTGATCTTTAGAATCAACTAGTTGCACAGCTGATAAGTACGGCCCAATTTGTCCAGCTCTGCCTTTTTGAATCTAACACCGAGTGCTCGCTGTGGTTCTCAAGGATGAGGTTCTGGTTGACGGGTCGATTAATCTATTGTCTTGGTATTGTTGCGGCACAGTAATATTCATTTGTTGCTGTTAAGGGGATATCGGAGCCAATTACAGATCCCTATATCGAATTATACATTATTTAAATTCTCTTTTAAGTTTTTGAAAATTATCGCAGTCATCCGGTGTTTGTATTGGGTTAATTAACGCCGGATAACAAAGATAATTAATGAAAATAAAAAATGGAATAAAAACAATAGAAAATACGCAAATGTCGATAAGTACTTAATTCCAGATAGGCTCCGACATTTCCGTAATGTTGTTCTTGCTACTACAGATCTTTCTCATATAGCAAAGTACACGGGAAAAATCGTGTATAATTAAAAACGTCTTTGTGTCCCGTTACATGTGTACGGGCGTGCGTGCGTGCGTGCGTGTGTGTGTGTGTGTTTTTTTTTATTTATTTTTACTTTATTACGTAGATAACACACGTACATGCGCGCGCGCTATTTTAATGAATTCATGATTCGGAATTACACTACCCCAGACAAACTCTTTACGTTATCAGACCGCTGCAGTTTGTCAAACGAATCCAAAATTCAACAAAGGAAAGCGTTACTTACTGCTACTCTCGACAAAACCAGTCCCGGCCAGCGGCAAACGAAACCGTTAATTGCATTTTACACGCCGGCGAATTCTCGCTCACACCATCGTATTATCGCACATGCCTGCCAAAACTCCTCGCAGCGTTTAATCCCACCGCTATTACCAACTCGCTGCGGCGAAACTCGCGGATGAATTATTGATAAGGAATCCAGAGTTCCGAATAATCGCGCGCCGTCCTCACATCGATCTTCTCGGGCGAAGTCTGACCGCAACCGGAGTTGCACTACTGCTGCTGAGTGCCCCCGAACTTCAAAGAAGTTTTTCCAACTGACGTCTATCGAATGCCTAATTTCGGGAGTTTAAGTTGATTTTAAGATCGACGGGGCGAAAGACGGGAGAGCTCAGGCTTTTACTTGCAAATGCCGCATGGAAGGTTCAGTTTCCCTTTCGAGGAGAAGGGATCAGTTCTTTTTGAATAAAGAATTTTGAGGGAAATATAGGAGTCTAAATAATCAAAATTGTAATTAATATACCAATGCAAATAGTTCTTGCAATGAAATGTAAATACCTTGAAATATATGCAAATTGATTTGTAAACGATGACAAAATTTATTAAACAAAAAATTTACAGTAATTATCAGTAAAATTTTACACAGTACGTGTTATTTTTTTTTTATATAATAGTAATAATTAGAGTAATAACTCATAAAATGACCTAGAATCATCTGTTGTTTCTTAATTAACATGCATTTTAAGCTAATTTTTATTTGGAAAGTCTCTCTAAGTACTTATATTGCTTTATCAGAAGTCGTAAATAGATTGATAAGCTATCAGTACTTCCATGCCACTTCATTGTTGAGCAAGGACACCTTTTGTATTGGATTATGCAAACATTAAGTACTTCATAAAATTAATACAATAATTTACCAATAATTGTAAAGTTTGTAAATTAGCCAGGATATAATTAGTAAAATAATGATTAAATATTTATAATTTCATAGAAACAACTTTATCAATTAAAAATTTAAATGACTGCAAGTTCAGGCGCACTGCGCGCGCTTTTTCTTTCCCTTGATTGTATCTATACAATTAATATTGAAATCAAAGGGCGCGGCAGCGCCCTGCTTGGCGAGTAAAAGAACTAAGTGACTAACGAGCAAGCGGGGCGTTGACGCACCCTTTATTCTTTGGAATAGTCCTATTATAGATTTAAAATTTATTTTACTTTTTAACATCCGCAAATTTATCCAATATTTTTTATTGAAACTTAGATTGTATTTATTTTAGTTTATTCCTACAATACAAAAATTCGGAGGTTAGAAATTTAACTGTAATCAGAACAGTATTCATAGTCCTTCATTGTTAACTACAGATAAAATTTTAATACTTTTTTGTTATACAAAACCAAATTTTAAATCATTAATACTATTTATGACTTATATTTTTAGTTTAGATATTTCATAATTCCAAATTTTGTGGGTTTTATTTGGACCAATTAGCTAAGACCTTAAGCGAAATGCTAACGTCACCGTCACCAATCACGGGCTCCTTTTAAGATGGCTCCGGTGTTTTTTTTTTAAACATAAGAATCTAAAAATAAAAATTCTAATCGAAAGCTGAAGTTCCAAGCTATTTAATGGATTGTGTCCCGAATAAGGTCACCGACTAAATGAAAAAGGAAAAAAATGTTGAAATTCGTTGAAATTCGTACTTTTGATACAGGCTCTTATGGGAGAAGAACAATTTTTAAGTATTAATTTTCCTGTTGTGAGTTGAAAACACATAAGTTCTTCAAAAACAAACGTGTAAATAATTGTTTATTATCTATAGTTTACAATGATGTGTTAAAAACTGACGATCACCGACCAAATTTTCAAGAAATCTTTATGCATAAAATAAAGAACCGTTCTTCCTATGTATAACATACACTAACAGGGCCGTAGCATTTGACCAGTATTAATGAATAACTTTCTTATTTTAACGTTGCAGGGTGCTCAAATGGTTAAGAATACCTCACAACTTGTCATTAACTAAATGTTATTACAATTTTGTCGATTCTCTAAGTAAAAATGCAATGCACCCTAAAAGCCCCCCCCCCCCCCCAATGATACGGCCCAGCGCGCCGGAGTCACCTTAAACGGACTTGACCAATTGCAAAGGTTTTATTTCGGCTTCACATTTCCGTCATCATTCTTTTAAGAGAGGATTATCTTGAGCTACTTCGTAAATGGATAATTTTAACATTTGAATTGTGGTAGAAACTTTTATAAGTTCCAAAATATTTAAATGATACAGATACAGAATTAGGACGGTCAAAATTAACATTTTTAAAGATAACTTTCTCACATTGATACTAAAAAATATAATTTTGTAATTCAAAATTTTAATTTATCGTACAAAATTCATTACAAAATTTCTGAAGTAAGAGAATTAAAATATGTTTTTATGCCTGCTGAAATTAAGTTAGTAAAGTACTATCCATTTATTTTAAATAAATGCATTGTCTTCCAAATGTCCTTAATTACTTTTTCGTACAGTGTTTTGAAGTAGAATTATTGTAAATGGTAGAGAGTGCATAATCTTCGTATAACAGATTTTAATAGGGCTTTAAAAGTTGATTTGATATATAAAAGTGAAACCCAGTACCGGTAACTAGTTCTTATAGGTCTTTTTTCTCGACATATCAGCGACCTAATCTTAAATACGCATTATTTTGTTAACATTTTTTTTTTTATTGATTGTCACTCTGCAAGTACTTATGTTACATATACGAGCAAAAGATTGGCAAAATACGTGATTAGATACGGTGATTAGATTAACACTTACTGTATTTAAATATAATATTTATTATTATATTCATCTATTGATTAATCTATAGTGATATTAGAGTATTTAATTCGTTTCATTTGATTTCTATAACGACAGATAATTCTGCAGAGACATTGTAATCGGTTTCGATCTATTATGAAAATTAGAAAATCACATGTTAAGTAAGTAAGGATCATCATCCACTTAGTCTCATTATAGTGCAATGCGCTCGCAGGCTATATGATGCAAAGACTTACCTAGAAATAATTAATAACACAAGAGTCTCTATAGCATTGTTCCGTGATTTGAACGTTTTATATACAGGCGTTACGAGTAAGGGTATAACTATTTTCATATACCTACATCATACCTACATCATGCGTAGAACGAGAAAAATAGCATTAAATATTTTACATAGGTATAAAGTATTTACTTTATTCGTACAGAAAAATTAACTTTTGTTTTGATACTAAGGAGAAAATTATGTTGGCCAGTTTTAGCTTTGAGTTTCCTTGTGTATGTTCATATCAAAATCACATTATTAGAAAATTTTTCCTCTGTTGGAGAAAGAAATTTTATACTATTTTCCGCTAAAGTAAGGCGCAAAAGTTCTTTAACTTAAAAGTGACTTAGGTTTTTATCGTCTACAAAAAAGTTTTAAAATATGTTATTACGTTATTAAAGAACAGGAACAAAGAAAGCCGTTCTTATTTTCAGTTTAGAATGTATGTATTTTTGAAATATGTAAGAAAGAAGTATAAAATATATCTATTAACATTTTATTTCTTTTACTTTTATGAACACTAATCATTAAAAAATAACTAATTTTAAAATAATTAATTTTTCATAAATAGAAAAGATCGTTATTTTTTTCTTAGCGAAAATTATGCGAATTCATAGTTAACTCTGTCTCTAATTTGTTCCAGTATGGAGTGCCCCGAGGCGCTGGAACGAGGCCGAAACTTTCGACTGCTCGCCGCCGACGAATTACCTCAACTCCTGGACTTCCTTGCCATTTATCTACCTGAGTCTTTAAAAGTAAGTGAATTCAACAATTTGCTTTAAACTCGGATTTTTCCTCCGCAAAGTATAAAGTTTAACCATCTCTTCAAATGCCAAAGATATTTTTATTATATGTTGATAATTCGTTATTTGCATTAGATTGAAATATTTTGCAGTTAATAGTCAAGTGGCTCGTGGGAGGTTGAATCATTGAAGTGAATTTATATTCGTTTTTGTTTTTCATTTTTTAATAGCATACTCACAAAATTGAATTGTTTAATAATTGTTTAATCAGCCTTTTAGTATAGTTTCGTAGAATAATTATTTCATCAAAGACAGATGAAGTTTACTTTGATACCGCAGTAAAGCTAATGGCAAATTATTCGTTGTTTTGAATTATTAAATTAACTTGATGAATCTCATATTATAATTACATTCGCTATACTAATGCCGCGTGCTTTGATGACATACATTGAGTTCAAAATATCGTAATTTCGCGGAAAAGCTACCGTAAATATCTCGGTTCATGTTGCCGATAACGTACATATAATTTGACTGGCAATAATATAGACATTATATAAAGTGATATAATTATATTTTAATACTTAATTAAAATTGAATTAATTGATTGGTAAAAATTTGTCTAGTTGTAACAAATATGATACACACGCGCGCAACTTTGTCGTTATACAACGTTTCAATATACTTATCTCATGAGATCAAAAGTAGAGACGAAAATAAAGAAAATTTTAATACAACATATTGAAACGTTATATTTTTGTTATAATGTCATTGCTTCAGCAGTGAATACTTAAAGTACAATCGGTTTTCCTATGATATTACATGTATGTCTGACAAATAACGATTATTACTACTTACCATATTCGTAACGAAGTGAAACTGATATTTTTCTTTTAGACGCCATCTCTTGATCATTATAATATCTTTTCAAAGTAATACATGTTATATCGCATAAATGAGCATAAAAATCCATTCGTTTAAAAAAAATTTGTAAAAACAAAAACATTAGTAGACTTTTTCTTGTCACCATTACCATAACAGTACGAAATTGTGCAATCTGCAAACGCCATGCTATATATTACCACGAAAATCATTTGCTATAGGGTGATCCAAAACAGAACTATTATTGTTCCCTAATGCACTGAGACCGTAATTTACACGCGGGCCCGTTACTTATCCCTGATTCTACATCGGAGTTAATACAGCTTACGCAAATTTCAGAAGTTCGAAAAGACTCGGAGCAAACACACGAACTCTTGTATACTCGCACAAACACACACACTCATGATCGTTAAAATGAGTGTATAGGGGCGCTGGGTTGATTAAGTCGTTACACCGTTCGAATTAAGTCTCCCCACAGCGGCGCAGGGCGCGAGAGCGTAGAAGGGAGACAAAAGAGAGTTCGTACATAATGATACGTATAGCTATCCAGCCAGCCGGTCGATAACGAATTTTTCCTTTCTTTTTTTAACTTTACGAGTCCTCGTTAACTCCTCTCCCTCGCCACGTAGAATCATTAGCATTCTCAATCTTGTTTCGCGGAGATTTCAAAACGTCGTTTGCTTCTTTGAGAAATTGGCTCAGCCGAAGGAAAATTGTTTCGTATTATTATGTGATTGCCGGTGCAGTTGTACGCGCTAATTAATGATTTTATCGCGGCGTCGTGAATTACCTTCGTTATTCGCGTCTTGCCATCATCCCCCTCCAGCACGTGCCGCCTGCGCATACATATGTATGGAGCGGCGTATATACAATTTATGGCCCGTATTCGCGACGCAAAGTCGAAATTACGGAAATCCAGTTATCCTCGTAATATCTGTTCTGCGAAATAAATTTGAACGAAATGAGTACTTAACTTCCGAAATGTCATTATCCACTGTACATTCACATATCCTTATTCTGAAATAAATGTACAAATGTGAAATACTAAGTAATTCATATAAATTCTACACTGATTCGCGAAAATGATATACTATAGTATCATTGAAAATACTTGTCTATTTTGTAATTAATATCTAACGAATTTTAAACAACGATAGCAACTGTTTCACGGTGGTAATTCTCAGTACTGTACCCTAGTAGAAAATTAACCATAAGTTGGCCAGAATATGCTTAACCAGCATATGGCTTAGCCATATTCTGGCCAACTTATGGTTAATTTTCTACCAGGGTAAGTATTTTGATTAAACAAGCACATCGTGTATATAGTAAGACTTTGAATTGGAAATGTCGAGTCTTTCTCAAGTTTCCTGTAGTTGTGTTCGAGCTCATGCATCTGCCATCGCTGTAGTCGAACTTTATATGAACTTTGGTTCGAATTATCACGCTTTACTCCCTCTGCATACATGTGATGCTGTTTCAATAGTTTTGCTTTATTCCAAATGATCATTGCGAGAATAATTTAATTCAAGTAGGTTGCATTTTACTTTAATTTTCGTAATGTTATAAATTTTATCTAGAAATCAAAACAATAAAGAATAAATAAAACGAAGTTTTATAAAGATTATCAGCTTTTATTGTTGATTTAACTGTTAGATGAAAAAAGTTTTCTGATACCTTTCTCGTTTCCATTCTTAATTTATCGATCCGTATGATTGTACCTTTGTTTTTTCTAATCCACGTGTTCGCCCCCGAAGTCAAGGCCAAGAATTTCCGTATTGCATGTATATCTTAGTTTATGTACACCCGGTGCTAATATATTACATTAAGTATAATTAAGTTCAAGATTAGACTACAACACGCACGTTTGATCACGGCTTTTCATCTCCTTTTTCCAAAACGTTCTAGAAAGTTCATAGAAAGAAATATATTTCTTTCGGCGTGCTTTATTTTAATATAAAAACTCTTAACAAGGTCTGGAATATCGTAAACGTTATTATTTATTACACGACAGTTTACAGCGTTTTTGAAAGATACAAAAGGATTTTTAATGGTTCTCCTCTCGTAAAAACGATATTTTATATCGACAGAAATATGTAAACGCCGCTTGTTAAATTTAATCCCATATAAAACATATCAACTTCTCTTTGCTCCTCTTTTATCGCACATATTAACAGTTATATAAATAAACATGAATCCCCTTCGTAAAACTGTTTTGAAGTATATCATTTAATAATACGTTCACCAGTGCGCGAGCACAAAAAATGAGCCTCGAATGTCCTCGAAATTCCGGAAATAAAAAGACTTTCGAGTCGATCGAGTGATCAAAGCCGCCGCGGAGTTTCAAAGCGACCGCGCGTGGAAAACAGCCGAACGACGACGACGACGGAAGTCGAAGGAAAGCAGCTTTTGCAGCAACCGACAGCGCGACGCGCAAATTCGCCATTGTTATATAGCACTCCCGGGCGCGGAAACGACTCCTTTCCGAGTGCAGCTGAACAAGCTTTTTCTCCGTGCCCGTGAGCTGGAAGTATCGAGTGTGTGTGTGTTTACACGGATGGTTCGCTTTCAACGCGCAATCTTGCGCAAATTCAGATGCGAACTTTTAATATGCATCGCTTTAATTAAATTTGTAAGTTTGGAGTTTTAATGAAAAACTGAAATTTTAATTTAGAATACGAAAATTATAAAGTCGTATGTTAAACCTTCGTTTTGTATGTAATAAAACAATCATTTGCAACTTTATTTCATTAGTAATTTGATCAATTTAGAATAGATAATTTTATTATGTAGAAATGAAATTAAAAAGTAAATGAAAAAGTGGTAAATCAGGGTACCACATCTACTAATTTAAGTACTTGACGCTAATTTAGCGAGTATAATTCTATTCATCAAGTAAAACCACATTGTTTCATTGTTTCGTTGAAGTAGAAGCTCTGCACGTTCCAAGTAAAAGCCTCTAAAATTCCCAACTTTATTGCGAATTTAGATCTTGTCAAGGTTACATACAGCGTACAGAAATATGAATTCATAATACCTGCGAGGCTGATATGATACATAACATCATCTTGAAGCACCGACATGCAATATGTAGATTCAGTTCTTATTAGATTCAATTTCCGTTTAAAATTTTTTAGTTCCTCGAAATTTTCGTTATTATTTAAATTTTAATGAGAACTATAATTACAATTAATTACTCGAACAACGAAAAACTTGAATAACTTTTGAAATGAAAACGTTAAAACTTTTATCCAAAAACGTAGCAATTGCGATTCGTGGAACGAAAAATTTTTCTGACTTGAATTTCCGATATCGCCATTGTTAATAAGTTGACGTAAAAAACTTTTTTTAAAAAAAATTTCATCTCAAGTATTCGTGTTTTCGACGTCAAAAAGAAGTTTTACTCGCAGAAACGCAAAAAGTTAATAGTACGCTATACAAAAGTTGTAAAAGAACATACTGCAAGATAATCGCGTGTTTTCGCGCTAATTAACAATGCGGGGAATAGCGACAAGTAACCCTCCAGCTCTAAACGTCCCTCTTCTCGTCTTAACGAGATAATGGCGCGCGTAATCCTCCCCGGCACATTTTGCAGTCTCTCTCTCGCATCCTCCTTTTAATTAAGAAATTCAATTTTAAAGGTCACGGCCACGCTCGCTCGCGCCTCGCGCGTTTACACGCGCGTTCCGATGATTGCGTCGAAAACATTTCGCTCGCGGCGTTTCGCTTCGTCATTATCCAGTTCTACAGAGAGTATGCGCATACACATACATCATACATATAGATAGATATATGTATCTATGTGCAACTACTACCGCGGCGTGCATATTAATGCGTAGGTATACGGAGATATGGATTCCAAAGGCTCGCTTATGCGATACGTACCTATGTATGCGCGCGGCTTTAACGATCTGCTGCTGTTTGGATTAGATAGTTTGCGCTAATTGAGCAAACGCGAGAGTTTGCTGCGAGGATGCTTTTCAACCGTGTGTGTTGAATATATATGTGCAAATCCGCGGACTACAGACAACAATTGGGGTACAAAAACGGAAAAAATTTTTTTTGAGGGCACACCTACCACATAAGGTTTTTTCGGTTCTTTGGGGGTCCCCCAATATGAAAATACTCGTGTACACTCATTATCCGTTGCCAAACTTTTTTTCCGAAGAAATCAATTTTTCTTATGGAAATTTAACATGGGAAAAATGGACGAAAAGTAGTCATTGATGATTAACCAATAGCAAACTATTGAAGAGGCCAAATCAAATTTCACAAAAAAGCGATTAAAGTTGAAGAATAGAGCGATTTTTTTCAAACCCACGTAATTCTTCAAATTTTCGTCATTATTCGCCATTTTCAAATTCACGTAGCTTTGCACAGAATCGACCGATTTTAACGATTCTCATCTCAAATTAAAGCTCTATTCTTCAACTTTAATCGCTTTTTTGTGAAATTTGGTTTGGCCTCTTCAATAGTTTGCTATTGGTTAATCATCAATGACTACTTTTCGTCCATTTTTCCCATGTTAAATTTCCATAAGAAAAATTGATTTCGTCGGAAAAAAAGTTTGGCAACGGATAATGAGTGTACACGAGTATTTTCATGTTGGGGGACCCCCAAAGAACCGAAAAAACCTTATGTGGTAGGTGTGCCCTCAAAAAAAATTTTTTCCGTTTTTGTACCCCAATTGTTGTCTGTAGTCCGCGGATTTGCACATATACGTTGCGCGCTTTCGCATGGAGATAAGTTAAAGGTAAACTTCGCGCGATTATATTCGACTTGGGGGATTAACTGCCAGGGGGAGTGGATTATCGGAAATCGATCGCGCGTCATTCTTCCTTGGCGTTCGTTTGCTTTCTCGTTTGGAGAAGTCTCAATAGGTGATGAGGAAAAGAAAAGCGCGACGGCCGCTCTTTTCGCGCCTTGAAGCGAGCCGCGGATATAATGGATGAGAATCTTCGCAAAGGCTTTGTGTTATTGAAAGTGGGATCGTGTCGTAATCTAGTAATAAAAAAATTTGCTTTTAAAGACTGAGGCAATGGAAAATATTTTAAAGAATTTTTTCGATAAATTTTTTAGAAATGTGCAAAAATTATTACAGCACGTCAATGAGAAAAAGGTTGTTTTATTCTTTATCAATTTTTATGTCATCCACGCGCAGTCGATATCATGTGAAATTACAGATCCAATTTTTATTATTTTTCCATGTACGTGATATTATATCTCTGAGAATATTACGTCAGATCATATAACCGCGAAATAGACGTTTTTATGACAAATAAAATAAGTATATTTGTGGGATTCAATTTCGTTATCTGTATTTGTAGTTCCCCACTGTCAATAAATGACTAGTGTAATTTCGCGAGAATTAATACTGCAGTTAATTACATTTTCGTACGAAAAACTTAAAAATTCACCACGTTTCGTTCATTAAGTTTCGTTGTCAATATTAATTCAGATTGTTGGATTTAAATGCAAGTCCGAAAATTAAACTATTAAAAAGTGTGTCAAGCTTGGTTAAATTTTTAGAAGAACTGTAATCATATTATAGCTTGATGAATCGCATTAAAACTTCAGTGGCGCATACTCTACATCGAAAGCTAATAAAGTTTAAAATGTTTCTCAAACTAGTTTCACGTAATCCTATTTTTATAAAAGACGACATATTAAATTTTGAGATGTACGAATGACAATTGCTAATTTCAATCTATTTTGAACCTAACAGAATCGCAATACGTCCTGATACGTATATTCAAAAATACGGAATTTCTGTTCGCCCACACTGCACAACAAATATAATATTCATTACACAATTTCTCATGTATACATCACGTTACTTTCTTCCCACATATCAATGCCAAATTAAATTTGAAAGGAATTTCCGCTATCATTCAAAACCTCGATTTCTATACACACACACACACACCAGCCATCGAATAAATTTCCACCTCCGAGGTCACGAAATCTCTCCTTTTGAAAAAAATCCCGCGTCAGCCGGCACCCCGGCGTCCTTAAGACACATATCAAACATTCATTCTCCGCCTTCTCCACACACGCACCTGCATTACGACGAAAAGAAATTCCCCTCGGCGAAACTGCCGATAATACTACACGTATATACATACGTGCGCGACGCATCAGCTCGCGCCGCAAAACAAAAGCAAAAGCCTTGCCCCTCTCTCTATGCGGCATATACACTTGTGATTTCGCGCACATAGCAGCAGCAGCAGCAGCAGCGGTGATCGTGAACTTCGCGCGAGTTCTGGCGCCGCAGGCCGCTGCCGCCGCGCACAGGGTCAAGGTTGCGCGCACGCAAGGCGGAAGGCTCTTTTCTTCCGCATAATCTTGCGCGCTCGCGCGAAAAAGGAAGGAGGGATGTAAGCTGGGTTCGGTGGCGCGTGAGAGGATTGATCGGCTGTGCGGGAGAGCTGTGTCGCGCTGGGAGGTTTTTATATTACAGGTCGATTGGGTGGCTTTTCGGCAGGTAGAGCTTGGAGAATTATTTAGGGCGAAGGGGGAAGTTGATTTTCGAAAATTTTACGGGGGGTTGCTTTGTACTTGGAGTTAAATTTCTTTTTTTTTTATCGTGAACAACTGGTAGGCGAAATTGATGATGACAAGAAGACTTCTAAATATTATTTATTGAGCTTACTTTTCCACCTTATTATTTATCACGAATATTATATAATACTAATGGTGTTGAATCGGGATATTATCCACTACGTCATTTCATGGAAAATAATACAAATTGTCGTATAAATAATGATTTTTTAAAAACTTATTGTGAGTTTATACTGTTGAGATTAAAAGGATAAAAATTTATTGTCCTTATATATTAGAAGAATAAATCAAAACTATTTGCTATTGTAGCAATTTTTCTGTCAAAAATTATAGTTATGTTACAATGAAATTAAATTATTAATCAAAGAAATTAATCTGTACGGACCTTTAATCAAAAACTTGGAGTTCGATTTAACATTCAACTAAAACTGACGTTGGTGTATAAAATATTTATTTTAAAATATCTAATATGTCTCATCACAAATTAAGGTGGATTCGGGTCATATCTATGAGGGGCTCCACGGTGCAATAACCACCAAAGTTTCATTTAAAGTCGTACAATATCACTTGTCGTATAAATATATACAGAAAATAATAGCAATGCATCCAACAATATATACTGCACAAAAAACTGATTTATATTTCGCTAGTAGCTTGCTATTTTAATTATACGGTAAAAATCTGTAACTAAAATACTAAAATCTCCTATAGAATTTTTATGAAAAAAATTCTATTCTATCCTAGCTAAAAAATACCAATAAAAATCTTAAAATTAACAGTTTCAGTTATACGTATTCTTTTTTTATTAATTATGTGTTTGTAAAATAGGCTGGACCCACTTTATAATTTGATACTAGCATAACTTAAAAATCTGCGTTAATCTATAAAAAATACGTCAATTTCATTAAAAACTCCCCTATACACAACCTTAACAACACCCACATTCGACTCTGCAAGCAACTCTCGAAGCTAAAACCTGCTCTCAAACCCCTTATTCAATCCTTATAACCATTAGCCGCGAAATCTAACGCGATAAATCTCGCTTACGGCAGCGGGCGCGAAAGACAAAAAAGTACCGGCGGCGCATGCAAAGTCCAACGACACCCTATTATACCAGTCGCGCGCACGTCGGTAGCTTGCACGCGACTGATTCTCGCGGCCGGCGCGACCTTGACCTTATATACGCGCGCCGCCGATTTATTTCCGAGCGCGCGCTCCACTGCTGCAGTGTGACACGATACCCGCGGCGCGTTAAAGTCAATCCGCGCGCACGCCATGACAGCTGTGTAATACCGCCGAGATTATGTACATATATATATATGCGGCGAACTTTTGACGCGGCTCTAAAAAGCCCGCGACGCGGCTGGTTGGTAATGTATATAAGTGAGTATAGCGTGCGAGCTGCGATTTATTATCGCCCGTTGCGGAGAAATTTTGCCTTTATGAAAATTGGAGGGGCTTTTTATGTGCAGTGTATATACGATGCTGCTCGTGGATAGAAGAACGCCGACCGAGTGGTAATGCAGTAATTTAGATGTTGCGGGAAATGCTTTTTTGACACGCGTTACTTTAAGTGCGGAGAATGTGCCAATCGCTTGATTGAGGGTTATTTGAGGGATTACTTTTGAATAATGATTTCGCCGGGTTGCTGCAAGTTTCGCAATAATGGATTTTTTCAAAATGGAATATGGTGAGTGAATTTTTTTTAATCTACTGGGAGATTGCAAGAGTTGGTGAAGTATGTATTTTTAAAATACATAATGTTATGCATAATTACTAATGTTAATGATTGATTGAATCTTTAACTGGGTTATGGATCTCTATCTTTGGTGAATTTTATTTATTGATAATAATTGAAATGATCCGCTATGGAGAACGTTATTATCATGTTAGTTCAACATTTATTTCACCCATAGGTATAACCATATTTTGCTCAATGGGTAAATTAATTCTTAACATTTTATTTTTCGTATTTAACTTACAAGGAGAGGGTTTCAGGTGCGGGAAACGGATTTTAGCGGGCATTGGAGAGTCGATTTCTGGTACCTAAAAATGAAGCCTAGTGTTCACATTTCCGTCAAATGGGCCCTTTTTCTTGAGATATGGGCAATTTAATCTCAAATATCGTCTATTTTGTCAAAAAATGATGTCTCTTTTATTGACTGTCACATTGCAAATATTTAAGATACGAAAACCAGGAAGAAAAATTATAAAAGTAGACAGTAAAAGCTAAAATTTAAGTCCTGACTTATTAAAAAATATTGATTTTTCAGGAAGTTACAAGCAATCAAAGATAGGGTACGAAAATGGTTAAAAATTTGTCTTCATTTCAACCGATTAAATGGATCGTATTTTTAACCATTTTCGTACCCTATCTTTGATTGCTTGTAACTTCCTGAAATATCAATATTTTTTAATGAATCAAGGCTTAAATTTTAGTCGTTACTATCTACTTTTATAATTTTTCTTCCTCGTTTTCGTATCTTAAATATTTGCAATGTGACAGTCAATAGAAGAGACATAATTTTTTAACGATATAGACGATATTTGAGATTAAATTGCCCATATGGGCAATTTCTCAAAAAAAAGGGCCCATTTAACGGAAATGTGAGCACTATGCTTCATTTTTAGGTGCTAGAAATCGACTCTCCAATGCCCGCTAAAATCCGTTTCTCGCAGCTGAAACCCTCTCCTTGTTAGACAAAAGTAAGACTTTATTGACATCGTACATCTAAATTCTTTAATTTTGTAATGTAATTATGATCTAAGCCAACACTTAGGCTGTTCTTTTGCTAAAATACAAATCAATTTCTTCTATGAAATTAATCTGCTTATGGAAGTTTTTAGAAAATTTATCAAAATATTAAATAATTACGGACTATGAAAATGGCCAAAAGCATATAAACTCAACAAAGAACTTAAACAAAGCATTTAAGTAGTTGATGTTTGACACCCGATATTTATGAATGACAAGGCGTTGGCGTGAAAAAGATTTGAATTTCACTTTCATGAATGGCTTTTAATTAACTTTTTTTCCATAACCCTAATAGAAATTTACTCTATTGAAAATGGAATATTAGAAAAAAATATATCTGTGACAAAGACCTAATTATCTATATAAGTGAAAGACTTTTTTCAATCTATTTCTCTCTTTTTATTGAATAGAGTTAACTTTGAAATCGTTGTTTTAGTTTCTATTCTAATTTAATCTAAAAGAACTATATAGTTTATCACATTACGTACAAGACATATTATGTAGTTGACGATGATCAATCGCCATATTTAAAATGCGAGCTACACTAATGGCAGAAAAGTATGGGTCTGAAGTTTGCATCGTTGGAATGCAACGAAATAATTTTTTACGATTGATTAAAGTTATTAAATAATGGAAATTTTATCTAAACCTTTGTTTTAAAGTTCATTTATACTATAAAACACTAAATCTACACGCAAAATTAATATTATTTAATATAAACGTGAAGCAAAATGAATTATTTTTTTTTATTTCGTTGGACTCCAACGTTGCAAACTTCAAACCCATAGAAAAGTACATCAGTTTTCCCATTTTAATTAAAATAGCCATTTACATGTTATAAAGATATACAGTATCGAGAGGTTTTATGAAAACAGCATTATACTATTCGATTTAATTTCGTAAAAGGTCTGTTGCAAATACTATAATTGAAATACGTAAAGGAAAAATATAATTAATTAAACGTACATTTAAAAGGAAAATATCACATGATTCAGTTGCTTTATATTTTTAAAATATGAATTATTTATTCGTCTTTGAACTCGTCCCTACTCCACTGTTTTTTTTTTCATTTCTATAAGTTTACAACTTGCTCGCAAACCTAGAAACTTGCACATTAATTAACTTTTTTCCGCAACAGCTTTTCCGATTTCAATAATAATTCATTTCTCGCAAGGGTGCTTTCCCCTCTACATCCCATCAGAGGATTTTCACACCGCACTTTTTTAATCAAGTTTCCGGCTTGTCTGTGAATCCGGCACGTTTCAATTTCCCCCTTTTACTCAGCTTTTTCAATTTCGTAGTTTTTTTTTGTTCGCTTTTATTCATTCTTCATTCACTTCTCAAGAGAGATTTCTTTTTTCAATACCCCTCGCTTATACAATATCCTTTTCCACTTTAGTAATTCTTCCCGTAAGTCATCAGTTCTAAGTAACTGGAAGTATCTATCTGGTTATAATCCCTTCAAATCTTTTTCTAGTTTAATCTCTTCTTTCTTTCTTTAATTGTTTTCCTTACTTTTCTTTATTCTAACTTTTATCTAAATACGTTCAATACGGGTATTTCATCTTTTTCCAACAAACCGTGGTAAATTTTTCCCTTTTTTTATTGGTTTAGATTTTTTGTTCAGTTTTACCCTATAAACGTCGAGGTTTCTACTTTTTTTTTTTGAATAAATAAAAGTATTTGAATCCGACCCCAACGCAAATAAAACCAATTTGTTCCACTTCCCATCGATTTCCTGCTGCAACTCGATCTTCGTTCCTGAGAATTTACGGATTTCCTGCCGGATTGTCCCGTTCGGTATTCCTAAGGTTTATTAATTTCATTTAGTACTTCTTTACATAAATTTTATGATTTTTTTACAGTATGCTCAATAGATATAGTTACGTCCCACTATTTTGAAAAATACTAGGTAATAAAAGTAGTTATTTTAGTAAAGAACTCATCTCCTGTTGTAAAGCAGAGGTTCAATGTTAAAAGAAAGAAATTCGTGTACTTAAATATAATTAAGATAAATCTAGTTTTAAGTTTAACACTCGCATAAAATATTATTTATTAGAGATTATAAAGATAGATATAAATTGAGATTATAAGAGAGATATAAAGATAAATGTAGACCAGAAGATAGAGCCAATGTCGTTTATAAAATAAACTGTTATGATCGTGACGCGACTTATGTTGAGCAGACATCACGTAATACAATAATAAGGTCAAAAGAACATGAGAGCGCTTGTCGAAACAAAAAAAGAAAACTTAGTATCTTAACCATATACAGAACAAGAATCACTCGATAAATGTTAATGAAATAAAAATTCTGAATAATGAAAATACCTTAGAAAAATTACTACTACCTGAAACGTTATATATTACTGCGCAAAATAACAGTGTAAATATTCAAACTAACACGCAAAAATTAAAAAACGAATATAAATCATTTATCCATAGGGTAAGAGACCGTATTAGTGTGCCCTTAAAGCAGACGACAGTCCGTATTAGTGACACTTTTTAACTTACACTTATTAACAAATAATACATCAAACCGAGTAATTTATGGAATAAATCGCCTTTTTACTGCTTCTTGTAATAGCCTTTCGTTATTTTTAAGGTTAGAATCTTTTGTTTACATCGGAAATGACAAAAAGGACACATAAATACGGACAGGCACACTAATAGGGACCACTACCCTACGTATAATTTTCTTAAAAAATAACTTAAGATAGTCAGCTGCTTGCACATAGCGATCCTCCTTCCAGCAATGTTTGGTTTTCGTTGAACAACTGCATACACTGCCCACTTTTCCAATACATCCGCAATATTCAAATCTTACAGTATCCAATCAAAATAGTCTCACAATGATAGGCATTTATACCTACACTTTTTCAATCCCTATACACTTGCATATAAATGATTTATGTTCATTTGACTGGTAGCAAGCCGCGCTATACCTCGGTTTAATTTGTTTTTATATCTCGACTGCGTGTAAGTTTTTTATTTCAATGTTATTACATGCTTTATTTTTGTATTATGAATATTAATTGTATTCAATTTATGTTTAAATAAAATAGTTTCCTTTTACATTCTTTTCACACGACCGTACTATGACCATTAGAATCATTCAATCATCAACTTTGGAGTACTGTCAGTCGATTCGCCACCAATTTATATTATTTATTAATTATTACTAGATTTGTGAATACATTTCTTTGCATCAACAAGTTTTTATTCCACAATTAACGAACGTTTCGTTTTCGATAAAAATTGTTCACCCAGAATTTTCTGAAAATGAGAAATTCCACCAATATCAACGAGAGATAACTATAAGCTATAATCTAAATTGAAAATGTTTATGTCCATCCCCCATTACTCCATGGACAATGGATCTGGATAAAGCCCACGATCATCTCCCCAATAAACCTGTCATTAGAGTGAAAAGGACGAAAAGTAACGAGCACTTAACCGAACGGCATTATGCAAAATACCTTCTCTTAAAAAAAAAGAAAAAAATTATTCAGACCAGCTCGCACTCTTTCAGCCCCCGCGGGCCACCGCCGCTCGGCGCTGTTCTTTCATTCAAGAAAACGATCGCGCGCACTTGCGTTGCTCAAGAATGAAAAAGCAGCCCTTTTCATTCGCACGGCGGAATGGAAAAATCCGAAAATAGGCCATTCTCTCTCTCTCTCCACCTCCCTCTCTCTGTCTCGGTCCTTCCCCCCTCTGCTGCAAAAGATGAAAAATGACATTCACACCCGACTATCTATCTCACTCCCTCTCTCTCTCTTTCTTCTGCTTGCAGTTTCACCAGACCCTCCTGACCTACATGCGCAACAAAGTGTGGGAGTTTCACTTCTACGTAGCCAATGACTGGCCGGAAGTACCCGTGTGCCTGCACTTCCCCGGGATGACGCTCTCGGTAAGTACAACGTTCTGTCCACTGTGATTCTCTCTCTCTCTCTCTCTCTCTCTCTCTCTCTCTCTCTCTCTCTCTCCCCAGTCGATAATCGCGCCAAGTGGCACAGCTGTACGCCGATTATGACACTCGAGGGAGCATTCTCGCGCGCGCACTCGTTTAGACTACCCTCGCTCGCTCTCTCGGCTGAGGTCCTCACACGCGTCGCTGCTCAAAGGAAGGAATGAGATCCGCTTTCGCGGGCGACAATCGCGCGCCTCTGTGTGTTATTCGGGGATGTATGTGACTGTAGAGAGGAGGCAACGAGTGAGCGAGCGCGTAAGAATTTTACGTTTGATTAGCTAGTTGTTGGGCTCGATACGAAACGAAATTTATGCGAAGAGAGAAGAGAGTATTTCAACTGCCGTTTTAAATGGAGAGCGTAAACATTTTGTTTTCGTACAGAATGTATTAATGATAAAATGTTTAAAGGCTGCGTAATGTAGGATCACTTGACATCGTGGTAAAATTGCACGATCATATTTTTTCATTTTCTGGAAAAGAAGAACTTAAAAATATTGAAAATAATTGAATATTTATTGTATTTTTGCTTAATGGTAATAAAAAGACTGGTCAAATTTGAAGATATTTGATGGAAAATTAAAATCGATTGCTGTCCGCTAAATTTAGATGAAATCTTTTTTTTTTCTTGTAAAGTTTCCTCTTTCATTGACTTTCGGAAGCTTATAATTCTGTGATGGTTTTGGAGGTAGTAGCAATACCGTTAAAGCTTAAAGTTCTCAGTTATTTATAGAACTACGGAGCTCTGGAAAACAAAACTTGCATATATATATAAATTTAGGGAAAGCTTGAAAATTTAAAGTTTTAATGCATCTTTTATATAGACTCTTGTAAAACTAACTTTGAAGTATAAATGAAAATAAATCAGAAATCTCAGTTGTTTTGGTTTTAAAAAAATAATGTTAAAAACTACTCGTTTACAATAATTCTTGATTCAATACAAGTATTATTTGTTTTCGACAAATCCGTACATGCTTTTTTTTGTGCTCGTGCATACTATTGTAAGCTACATCTAATACTTATTATGTATTGAACAAAATTCTTATTGTCCTTTTTTAATTTTAAAAAACAGAAGTACAATTGACAATTAGATGTTTTTTTTATTAAACAAGTGATTTGTATTGTAAATATAAAATATTTAATAAAAAAAATTCTACATCTGTAACTTTATATGAAGTTTTCTTGTTTCACATCATAAAGTTTAAGAAAAAAATATTAACAACCGCAAGAAAGATGATTATATAATTTTCAAGCAGGTTAATTAAAACTTACAAATGTATCACTATGTATAGAATACAGTTAATTATAAAATGAATGACTTATTTTTGCATGCTTGTAAAATTACAATTACCAGATTGATGAAGCAATCGACATTAATTGCATGAAAATCCGGAAATCTGCTCTCTCTCTTTTTCTATCTTCATCCATAGCAAAATAAAAGAGAAAGGAAGACATCTCGGAAAGAAAAGTCGAACTTCTCAAGGCAAATTGACAATCACGGACGCAGTACAAGAGCGAGAGCGAAAGAAAGAGACGGAGAAATCGCCGTTGATCCGTAGCGACTTATCGCTCTTTCCGCCGCGTCCTTTTCCGTCTCTCTTTCGCCATTGCGAATGCCCACTGATCGATGGCCGCTGGTTTGCAAAAAAAAAGTCGGCGCACAAAAAAGAATATTATTCCGGTGCCGGAGACGCTCTTTTTTATCCTGCGTGTTTCGCGTTTGATGTACGTGTTTAGGGAGGACTTTTAAGATAGTCTATCTTTTAAATGGCCCAGGGATTTGGAAACGTGGCTATATTCTAGTACGAGCGGATTTCAATTTGCCTAATTTAGGCAAAGAGCAGACTTGAATTTTTACGACGGCGAGGAAGCTCGAGGAACGGAAATGCGTATCAAATTTACGTGGAAATATTACTGCAGAATAATTGAAGGGGAAGGAGAGATGAAATCTTCTCTATGAAAAAATTACAAAGTAGAACTAGGTGAAGATAATTTGAATGAAAAGTTTGTCATTTGTTGCTTTGAGTTCGAGTATTTATTAAATTATGTATTCAGTGTACTGTAATGCATTTTTTAATCCCAGCAGTGTCGTTAATAACAAAAATATACATTTACTCTTAATGTAGACCTTAAAAGATACGTCGTGAACACTGTATGATATATTACTGTTTTGACCAGAGGTGAATACATTTTGTTGTTAAAGCTTTCTTTTTAAACAAAGATATTATTATGTAATGAATGATATTCAAAATCCAATGGGTTTTATAACAACTATATGTATGGATGAAGGATTTGAATTAAATAACTCATAGCTGCTAAAATTTTTGTATCAGAAATTAAAATAATGAATGTTTTATTTATATTTATTTATTAGCAACAAATTTTTTAAAATATTCTTCGAAATTGATAATTGTATTGTATTATATTTTCCAGCCTGAATTTCGACAATTTTATCTTGAACAATAATTAAACTCGAGACCTCATTTTAAACGTTGCTTACGTAACTTTTATTTGCAAGGAATACAAATGAGATTTCATCACCTACCCTTGACCTTGCACGTTCGAGTGTTGGAAAATTTTTCTTAAAAAGACAATTTTTTTTCTCTTAATAAAACTTAGTAAAATAACGCAAAGTATTAAAAGGACGAAAAAGCCTGCAGGTTTCTGAAAAGTACATGCAAACTTTTAACATAAAACATTGAAAACTCTTGTAGACTTTTTAGTAAATTTCCTTTTGTCTTACGTAGATAAGAAATGTTCATTTTTTTCACATATACTTATAAATCTGTAAAAGAAGTTAGCTGGTGAATATTTGTAGAAAATATAAAAGCATATAGAAAATAGTAATTCTGACATTCTTTTAGAAATTGAACCATGATATGGAAAAGAATATTTCGACATTTGAAAAAGGAAATAAAAATAAAAGATATTTTTTTATCGAGAAAAGAATTCATAAAATTACATTAAATATAGTCACGTAGTGTATCCAGCATCGTTACATTCTATTGAATAGAATTCTCTCAATTTACTAATCAATATTGGGAAACCTACTATTGACAAGCCATTGCTTATAAGCAATATATAATATTAATAAAATGAGGAATTTAAATTCAATACCATTTGAGAATTTACATATGTAATAACTTTTTTACTTACTTAGTTGGCTTTTATGGATTCATCTTGGTATTTTTTTAATTGATCTTTTAATAGGAAACTCAAATAGTTCTATAATATTATGCCATCCCATGAGTTGGACAATCTAATCGATTCTGAATTCGTTATTTTCCAGCTCTTACGATTGTTTTCTTTTACTAGAACATCTATAGAATATTTACAAATACACAAAAAAAGATATGATTATCTATCGAATCTATTGTATGCATCAATATTTTCCATTACTATATGCTTTCTCTATTATTAGCAAATGCATTCAACAATCTTTTTGCAAATAACTATAATTAAAACAAGTTTTTTGAAAACAACCGTTTTCATTCACATCAAAACCAACAACACTACAAATACTCAAAATCGACCAAAAAAATCCTGACCTCGAAACCGCCAATAAATCAAACCGCGAATAAACTCGAAATCTCCAGCTCGGATGTAACCCCTTCCGCAGAATATACTTACCCGCGCGACGGCATCGCGAGAAATTCGTCGTTCTACCGTGTCGCGATGAAAAATTCATCCGCGCGTGTCGCAGCTGAAATCCCGATCCGCTCGCGTGAGGTGTCAGTCACGCGGACTTAACCACAGATTGCGGTGGGCAGGCAGAGCTAGGGAGATGTGTCGGATAGCTGAAATGGCCGCAGGGAGCGATTTTCGCGTTAAGAAATGGATGGTGCGACGGGGTTGCGCGTATTTTGACGGCTCCGCAAGTTTTAATCCCGAGCTTCTCCGCTCCTCTATATTCTGTTAGCATTAGGTGTAGAAGATTTACTGTACTATAGGGGCTGAAAGATTTAAAGTTAGGAAAACACGAAGAAGTTCGTACATTTGGGCTACGAATGTTTAAGGGGACTTTGAAAGTACTTATCGATGTTTTAAAACAAAAATCTGAAACTAGCAAGTCTATTTCTGTACTACATTTTACCATAGTTATCTTATGCAGCTAGATTTTTTTTCTGCCGATTGGATATACTAGAAAAGGGTCGCTTCGGATATGCTGATTTCGTGGAATGGAAATTATAAAACAAATTAATTCAATTGAAATTAAAATATGAAATTTTTGCTTAATTACATGTATCAATATTTATCTCAGTCGGTTGCAACGGTCACGATAGGACTTCCGTGTAAAGTTCGAACAACGCGTGTTTATCTCTGTGCACCATACATACATACACAATAGGAGTCGAGTGCGACAGAGATCACCGCTTGCGTGAGACCAGCTGCGCCACATCGCCTCGTCGATACCCAATACTCATTCGAGTGCGCTGAAAAACCGAAATGCATCGCAGCTGTTCGTCTACTCTTTATTTCCCCTTTTTGTTTTCTATATTAAACGCCGATGCCACGGTAACAGCAACATTTTAATTAGTATTATTAACTTAAGCAATTCCAAAGCGTACGAGCAAAAATTGAATGTTCACACGGAGAAAAATAACATAGGAAAAATTACCATATTTGATTGTAAGTCGAGGACAGACTGAAATCCTCCACAAAATTGCCATAATTTATGGTAAAAATTGCCATAAATTTATGGCAATTTTTCCTACATTGTAAAAATTACTATAAATTTATGGCAATTTTTACCATAAATTATGGCAATTTTGTGGAGGATTTCAGTCTGTCCTCGACTTACAATCAAATATGGCAATTTTTCCTATGTTATTTTTCTTCGTGCACTTATTCCAAAACCACATTTTTCAACTGGCCCTCGAAAAGCATTTTTCTACGGCAGCGGCAGCAGGACCACTCCAGCGCGAAACTATAAATACCGAGTGCGCTCGAACCCGCTTCGTCCCCTTGACTTCATGAAACGAGCGGGCCGCGGTGTGGCGAACTCCAGTCCTCCCCCACCTCCCGGAAACCGCGGAACAATCCCGGCAGCAGGTATAATTTACACAGCCGTACGTAGACCACTGCACTACTCGTCGATTCGTTGTTGGCCCACATATATACATATACAGAGACTCGCGGACCTTTGGCGCTGTGCCAAGCCGAACCCACTCTCGATTTCTTCGCTCTGTACTGTCTTTTTTACACTGCCTCGCGCTTTCCTTGATTTTTCATCTCGAACACGGCAGTTTTGTGCTACCTCGTGCGGAGAGATGGCCTTGGAGCTTTTTTGCACCCACTGCGGCCTCGTAGGTAGTTAAGGGGATTCCGAGCTGAGATTGTCGCGGTGGTGCGGTTTTTCGGGAGGGGGAGAAGGTGTGGGGTCGAAGGAGATTAGTGGTCGCGGGCTGAGGATTTGGAAGGCGTGTCATCGTGGCGAAAGAATGGAGAGAAGTTTCGGGGCTGAATGGATGAAACGTGTTGAGGACAGTGGGGGTTGGGAGAGAATTTAATTTAGAAGAGAGCGCGGTGATGGTCTTATGGCAGTGGACGCATGAAACATTCATACCAAGGTTGAATTTTTTCTTCTTTTTTTTCTTTTAATGTGGCAAGTGTAGGCTTGAATAAAATTTTCATGGTACAGTTGTAGTCTACTCTCTTTAACTTTCGAAAAAAAAGAAAAGAAAAGGTATAGCTTCCGCATGCTATCTGTATGAAGAGTATATATATGCTCTTTGTAGTTGCAAAAATTCGAAAACTCTATCGGTGCTTCAGAATATTAAAAGAAGAGACCAGCAGCCCGTGGTTTCGACTAATGAGCTCTGAATTCTAAGCTATCTGAGATGCTTGAAATATCATGCAGTGTTTCAATTACTATAAAATACTCAAAATTAGAACTTCAAGTAATATTTTATCAAAATAAATGAGTTTACAACATATTAAAGTTAAATGTCTTTTCTGGTTATTATTGAGTCGAAAGGAAACCTATTATATCCTGTTTACTTTGATTTTTGAAATACTATCTTTTTAGGTCACTTGAGTTTTGGATTATTAACGGTTATAGTGCAGTACATACTTCTTCACGTACTTTCAAAAGCAGTCGATATTACAGATACTGCAGGCTACTACATGAAAATGTAGTTACTGAACTTCACACAACTATACAAGAATGATTTCACGAAAATTCGAAACTCAGCTAAAGAACAGAAACAAATTTTTCTTTTCAAACACAATTAAAGATGACTTTCAATTTCTAAAAATGAATCAGAGTCTAAAATAAATAGTTTGACCTACAATTATATAACGCTAAAACAAACATTTTCGGCGAAAGAATATTGAACTTAAAAAAGTTTAATAATAGGTAAAATTGAAAAGATACTTTTAGCTCTTGTTACGTATGAAAGGAAGCAGAATGAATTAAAATGAATTAGTTAAAATATATAGATAAAAAATATGCGACGAGCGGGACGCGAACCGACGGACCCGAAGATGGGTGACATTAATTTAGCGAGTATAAAATTTTAGAATAGATCAATCACACGTCGTTAATTTATTCTACCGACGATAAATATAGATGGCCGATTCCAATTCCGTACAATACTTTCTTTATTACCATAGTAAGAAAATTATTTCTAGAAATACGGTACTTTTACAATATAAAGTGAGTAGTTCCAATCAGTATTGGCGAGACTTTAAATTACACTGGTATACCTTTTTCATGCCGTTTAATTAATACCAACCGCATTTTCCTCGTGTTTTCCCTTGAATGTAGAGGTCACTTCCTTTTTTTTAAATTCATGACTTCCTTTATTTCGTGCTTGAGCGAGGTAACGCGAACAACATAGAGAAGCGCGCATCCCCAGTGAAAATCCCAACGGATTTTGTTTTACTACCATACTGCGGCACTAAACATACCTAAACCTTCTTGACAAAATCAATTCAAAGTAGAATGCAGATCAATCGAAGGTTAAAGATTCCGTAACCATTTTATAAATTCAGAATTTCATCGATCGTTGTTCGAAACCAAGTTCGTCATTATTTATAATAATAAAGAATTTTATTTAGTCAGAATTGTTTCAGCATGTGTTACTATGACAAATGATACAAAACAAATAAGCAATAAAAAGATAAAAGTAGAACGAATATTATAAAATCTTAAAATTTCTATTACGTCAAAGAGATGAATAACGCAATTTACCAGTGAAGTTGACTCAATATTCATGCAATCGAGATTCCGCAATCGAAGTACCTAGCCAACCTCGTTCTCGGACCATCTCGAAGTTCCAGCCAGCGAAAAAATCCTTGATTCTTGCCAGAAACAAAAAAACTCGAACTTTATCCGAGAGAAACTCTTAAGTTCATTACGAGGCTTCGAAATACCTATAACATTCGTTGCATACAAGCAAAAAGCCTTGAAAATTAATTTTCCACGATTCCGGTTACAGACGTATGACCGCTGACTCGTGACTTTTGATAACTTAATGAAACTTTGAAAATTGTGCTAATAGTGCGTAATGAAACGCATTTCTCGAGTTCCTCGCGATCATTTGTTTTAATAACGACTTTCAAATCCGTCAGCGAAGCCTCGTACACTCATAATGATTTAACAACTTGCGTAACTACTTGGATAATCTTCAATTTTACTCGGCTTCTATAGTTTTAAGAAGATAACATAACGATTCTCTTGGCGTAGACACGTGTTATATCACGGTTAATAATTTATTTAATAAAAGTTATGTGATAGCATACGAAATAATATATCCCATTGACGTAGTATTACTGTTTATAATTCATTAGATTAACGTTGCGTTGTGCGTTCTCTTTTGTTACAGAACTGTTGCGAAATTTCGTATACAACAAAACTTTCGCAAAGCTTTAATAGACCTATATATATGTATGACAACACGAAAACATCATTGTAAGCGAATATCAAAAGTTGATGTAACTTGAAGCTACGTCACCTTTCATTAATTGAGACATGTGATCGTCAAAGTATTAGGAGAATCCGTAAACAGCGAGATATTTTGGAACCCAAAGCGAATAATTGTAGCGAAATAAATTTTCTAAATGTTACATCCTAAATGAAATAGCTTTTAATTAAGCAGGTAATTCCGTAAATACTTATCCGCCGGCAAAATACTGCTACTCCCACAAGTCCTCGTACGTTACAAACCCATTGTATCGGCGAATTCCAGCGAGCCGTACATATAAGTCCACGCGCGCGCGCACTTTAAAGTAGAACTACCGGGATTTGGTCAGACGCGCTCGGCCTCCTAACTACTTCCAGCCACTATTCGCCTACATTTTAACCCCTCTCGTCATTCCACCACTTTCAGCCTTCTCTCATCCACCTATATGTATTTGTAATTTCTCGTTCATCCTTTCTAAGTATTGGGCTGGATAGCCCTTAGTGTATCTGTTTATTTACTCTGCAAATGTGTACCCGACATTTCTCAGAAAACCTCATGTCAAGCTTCAGTCCTTTGAATGTACATTATTTACAAGCAGTTCAGTTTCCAGAGTTCGCTAGGTGGGTGTCGGAGAACTATAGATAGTCGCTCTTTTGAATTCTCGCTACTCATGCTGGAACACTCTTTTACCGTTGCAAATTGTTTGGTTGCTCGAGGGGCGTAGGTTCGATTCCCCATCAGTCCGAAATTCAGTCGGGGAAATTCAGAAAAACATAAAAAAAATCTCCTTTACTTTGAGCTTCAATAATTTAGCTCAGAATTGTCTTCGATAAAATTTTAAAAAAGAAAATCAAACTAGATAAAACAATCATTATAATTTGCCGTTTCTAGAATTGAAAAATATTGTTTCATTCAAATGTTATGTGAGTTTGCAGTTTAACATTCAAAATACAATATAAAATATGACAAAAATTCGGAATAAAATTTTTTGCTGTTCTATACGTACATTTTTCAGTTCCCCTTTAAGCTCATATAATTTTTTAAACGAATCAATATTTTCCAATTCTAGAAACGGCCAATTAAAGCTTTTTATTTCGATTTTCATTCTCTTTTTTATCATCTTATTAAAGACGATTCCTAGCTGAATTATTCAAGCTCAAAGTATAGGAGATTTTTTTCATGATTTTCTAAAAATTACACTAAGAATGTCGATATCTTAGCTTTCTCGAGGCGTTAGACTCTAAAAATTTGGCTTTGTTCATATTTTGGCATCTAGAAACATATCCCAAAGTTTGAGCCGAATCCATGATCCGGAGTTCGTAGTGTCACCTAGTTAGTTGATTGGCAACTATAACCCTAAAGATAAAAAAAAGCGGGTATTTCTCGCCTCACCAACGTCGCGCGGCAAATATACTCGCGGGGGTAGTACAGCAGCTAGGTATCCCACGCCGGCACTTGAGATATACCAGCCGAGGTATATCCACTTTACCGCCTAAGCCGGAATCTCGATTCGTCCGCGAAAAGCCAATATGGCACTTGACGCGCGTGTATGTGTGTGAGAAGGTCGCCGGGGAAAATCCAGGGAGGATATTGCTATTGACTTTTCTGTCGCCCCCTATTATGCCGTCTTCGTGCTGCTGTGCGCGATATTTTTCGTCGCCGTCGTCGCGGGGGCGCCGGGTGCTTCGTTAATTTCGAAAGCAAATTAGATGGCCGGTCTCTTATCTTTTTTCTTTCTCGAGGTCCCTCGCTTCTCTTTAGCCGAGCCCTGTGATTTCGGGGAGTGAAAGAGCAGTTTGAGTGCTGCTTACCTTTTTTCGAGGTGGGATGAGCTTAATTGCGTAAAAGAGACGAAGATTTGGGGTTAGCAGGTTTTTTTTTTCTTTTAGGTGATTCTTTAAGAGTGGTTTGCAGTTCAAGATTTGGTGTAGTGCGAAGAAAAAATTAGGGTTGATGAAGTAATTTTTTACTACCTGTATTTCGTATGGAATATCAAATACAAGTTTCAAAATATCTGTATGAAGATACACGCGTATATAATTACGTAACGGAAATTAAATTTAATATACTTTGTAACATAAAACGTTGAATACATTTAACCAACAAGGCTTCATGGGAAAATAATTTGATTGATTTTAAAATCAGTTTGCGTCGATGCTTTTGGTGGAATAACGTTTCGACGCCGAATTTAAAACTCAATATCGTCATCAGAAGTGAATTATGGTATCGGTTAAAAGTGTTGTACGCGAGCATTTCTGAAGGGGTATATATTTAGGTTTAGAGATCGTATGTATCGAGAATTCGATTTGGAGTGTTTGCGTGGATGTAAAATGCCCCCCACAAAATATCGAATTTCTTCCTTATATACTTTCGATAAAAGATAAACGTTATACATGATATCGAAGATTATAAAAGCATGTAAATTTCAACGTATCGTTTTACAAGTTTATAAACATGGATACATTAATAGAACGAATTTCAATCTAAACGATGGTATTTCAATCGATAACGCATTACGGATGGAAAAGAGATTTTCATAAGAAAGTAATACTGACGTATACAAGAAATGTTTGCGGTTCGATAAGGCGTTTCAAAGTTTCAGCCAGAAACTCGATTAATTACTTAATAGTCTCTGCTGATTACAATGGAGACTCTATTTCAGAAAGGGGTTACGATATCGAACAGTCCTGGGCTCCCAAGGGAATATTATGCTTCTACAGCCTTTCTTATCTGGAGCAAATAACTTTTCAAAGAGTTTTGATGAAATTAAAAAGTTTCGATATTTAAATTAGATTTACCCTCGTTTACTATGTATTATGATTCTTACGTGAACCTTTTTTTTATACATATAATAGACTTGTAATATTGATTTATTTATATAATATTTGGTCACATAAACATATGTTTTCAGCCCCGACGAATTCTACTATAAATCAGGCTTTTAGAATTAATTATAGCGCTATTCGCTCACTCATACACATACATAAAGCTTTACATATAATTATAATTCACTTTCGGTAGTCTCTATTATCAAATGCTGATTAGCATCGGGTCTTAATAAGTAAATATTTGATACATTCTCACTGGAATTAGATATTGTTATATTTCGTTATAATAATATCTATCGCACGCTATGTAGCTTCGATTTTCCTCTCGCTGTTCGCATCTGTCGTCGTCTTGCATAAAAAAAAAACTTCTCCCAGGATCCTGAATCTCGTTGGCTTCACCCTCGAGCTGCTGCTGGTTGTCAAACAATGCGAGAAGCCGAACAGCAAGCGGATGTACGTATTGGCGACTATCAATAACAACAACAAAAAACAGTCAATTCCTTTGGTCGTGTTACAAAATTTTAATAATACAAAGACTTGTCGTTCACGACCGATTAAATTCTAATTACGTTAAGACTCGATGATCTATATGTCGAGATACCGCAAGTCTAACGGTAATTATTGTGTATAACTTTTCTTTCGCTCTTTTGGAAAAAATCTATTAACTAATATTTATCACGGTGTATTAAACTGTAGCCCTGATGAGGGAAGTAAACAAACTTCCGAAACGTTAGCTGGAATAAACTAGCGTATCCAAGATAGTTCGTCTGATATCCAATTTTTTCAAATTGCTAAAAAAAACTACAAGCCGCGTCAAGATAATCCGCCTCTTATATTTTTTTTTTACTATAAAAGGGTTTTATAACAACTTACCCCTTCTCGGGTTTTTTATACTTGGAGAGAGCGTAAGAGTTGAGATCACTCACTCTCTTCGCAAGAATGTGACGCGACTTTTGCCAAGTTCACTGGCTATGGCCCGGACTAGATTTTACTTTGTTTACCGTTTTAATCCTATGTCTATTTTATTTGCATTCGAGCATAGTATACACACGCACACACACCCACACTTATTAAATTACTTTATAATATAATTGATCAAAATTCCCGTCAACTACCAATTTTCAAAAGATTTTTTTGACAAAATTTAATCGGATGAAGGTCATAGTGTGATGATTATTTTTTTATTTTACAACTTTTTGAATAAGCTCAATATAAGAGGATTTTCTGACTAATATATTACGCCCTTCATCAGAGCTTTTCGAATATATTGGCTGCCATTTGGCGCAAACAGCAAACTAAAAGTGATAAATTGTCTTCCTACATTGCACTCTCTTACTTATCAGCTGACCTCTAAACGTTTCTTTTTCGGAAGCGCATAAATTCTTTTTTCAAATTATGGCCATATTTGTATGAATGAATCTCTTTAACAAAGATATCAGTAAAATTGTGCTATCTTTTTCAATTAAGCCATTTAAAACAAAATTCAAATAAAAAAAGTACTTTGTTAGTTTTGACCAACAAACAGTAGAGTACGTTTCTGCCAAATTGTAACCGTGGCTAATCCAATTTCAAAAACGGTTTTACTGTCGCGAAAATTCGTAATGGAAATTGACCACGAGAGAAGCTCTTTTTGAAAGATTAGCTTAGCACGATTCGTTGGTTTTCTCTTTCGGATTTTCGAAACGGTTCGTTATGTAAAACTCACATCGCAGTAACAGAAAATTGAATAACTTTTTTTCTCACTCGTGAAATGAACGAAACAGTATATCAAATAACCTTTGCAAAAACTTATTACATGCAGAGCGAATCTTTAAATTAAATTAGAGTGTAATTACCCATAAAAAGTACGCATCGATTTCTCGCGTTCGCCATTCAATCTCTTGTATAAAACATAGCAGCAATAAAAGAGCGTCTAAAAAACTGGTCTGTCGATTTTCAGTCGCACGGGCTGCTGTATGAGAGCGTGGGCGTATTCTGCCCGAACGAGCGGCTGGAGTACCTGAAACTGCTGCGCGAGGAGAACGTCCTGATCAACTGGGAGAAGCCGCTCTACATCAACTTCGTGCACTCGGAGATAGCGGACGAGCTGCAGCGGCTGTACGAGGGCCACGGGAGCGTCGAGCGGGTTCTCGGCGACGTATGGGCCTGCGACGAGCCCGAGAAGACGGAGCAGGACGATGACGAAGGTGACGGCGACGTTCAGGTATGGTACATAATCACAAGTGTATTCAAATTATTGAATTGTTGAGTAAATCTCGAATACATCAACATTGTTTGAATCAGTATCGAAATTTGCAATACGAAGGTTGAGTTTACTATTAATATAGATTTAATGTATAGTAAATTTGAGATGATGATAATATTTTTAGATCTTTATACTGTTTTTTAATTAATTGTGACAATTACAATTATTGAAAGGAAAAAGATAAGATAGTTGTAGATTATTTAAAAAACGTTTGTATATTTATATGCATTTCCAAATCTGACATTGATAAAAGATTATATTTTTTAGCTAGAAAAAAATGAATTTTAACTGTCGAACGCAAAAATAAAATATTTAATATGTTTCGTAACGGAAATTCTAGTTATTCTTTCCAATTTAATTTTGTAGATTTCGCCTATAAAACATTTCGTAATTCCTCAAAAATTTAAATCTATATATACCGTTACTTGTAGCGGAGTTTTTTTTTTCTTTTTATTAATTTAAGAATACATTTAAAAGAAATTTTCTCTAATAGAACAGAGCGGGTAATCTAATCCTTGATGAAAAAAAAAATCTTCGTGCCGAGAAATAAAATTCATTTTCCATATTCATTCTTGCTCCCTCAAAATGCTCACTATTCATTAAAATCATAATAGACGCCCGACTGACTGGATAATAACGAATGAAAAATTGAAAAGTCACTCGAGGAAAATGGAAAAATCCTCACGCGCGCGTTAGGTACCTTTATATTACTCGCATTAAGGAAAAATGCATCGATGATTATCACAATCGATCGACAGGTACTGCCGCTGAGAGCCGAGCATGCGGAGGGCATTCACGAGCTGTACCCGGCCAACGACATGGAGTGCCACGAGCTATTCCTACGCCTTATCAAGAACCTCTCGGCGGCCGGGGTGTTCGCCAACGGTAATCTCGCCGCCTGGATGGTGCAGTCCTACTACGGCGCCATGTTCTCCATGCAGACCAAGCCTGAGTTTCGGAGGAAAGGATACGGCACGAAGTTGGCGAGGTGCGTTTTGCTTGTAATACCTTAAAATATGTAACATGTAAAAGTTTAGTGAACAAAGCTAGTGTTGCAGGATCGACCGAATATTCTTTTAAATATTTATTACAGCGGTAGCTAAATTTTTGTTACTGTATTCAATGTCTTGTTGTAGCTGAAACTGTTGATAGGTACTCTCTTATCCCCCCTTGATGTTCATATCTATAGCAGCATAAGTACTCTCCCTCCATTTAAAACTGATAAAAAAGTTCCTAATGTACCCTGTCAAATTCTACGTAAATCTTTTAACCTGAATCGGAAACATCGTAAAACTCTATTGAAGGCCGAATTAACTTCGTTCGACTACTTTGCTACCAGTTTCAAAATAAATCCCATCATCTTCTAGACTTATTGTGATTCTTTTCTAAATTATGACTGATTAAAATGGTATCAATTGCTGATTTTGTGTTAAAATTACATTTCTTTCTCCATCTGCGTTGTCTTATAACATTAATTTTAATTGATTTTATATACACACGCGCGCGCACGGACGCAGATACAATCACCGTTTTACATACCCAGAGTTCAAACATACTTAACAATATGTAAAATAATAGGTAGGTCGGTTGATTATTATCTTTTAAATAACGAATAGACGTTGCTGAAGCGCTTAAAAATCTACATTGCATCTAAGAAACTGTATTCAGTATTCTTAAAATATTTATTTTGTTATTAATACAAAAAATCCATAATGTATAAATGGACAGCGAAAGATTATTGAAATTGATTAAAAATAATAAGTTAACCTAAATTTTGATATCTACGTTAAATGTATGTAGGTCACCGAAGAATAAACAAGTAATGATAATAATATTTATAAATTATGAAAAATCTAAATTCTCATATAGTCTATATTAAAAAAAATTATTATGCAAATTAATCATATATATTTTTAGTACCTTTTAGATATTATTGCACTTTTAAATGTCATACGTATTTCCTTTTTTATAATTTAAAAGTTTTAAAGAAAAGAATTATAAAATATTAAAAAAATAATTGAAAGTAATTAGTATAATGTAACCTACGCTAAAGTTATGAGCATGATATCTACAAAGTTAGTAAAAATACTTTGCTTAACGGGATGCCGGAGTAACAGAACTAGTTTTTCAAAGTTTTCTCTGTAAAGAATTAACCGACATAGCTGAAATTTTGGGAATCACTTCAAAATTTGTATATCAAGTGAGGACAACTCTTGGATTTTAGAAAATTGTCATATTTTTTTATTTAGAAAATAAAATATACTACAGTACTTTCATATAATAATACATTAACTGCGGCGTCCCCTTAAGTTTAAAGTTTTTTAAAGTTTAAAGTTTTTTTCTTTTTTTTAATAAATAAAAATAAAATGACAATTACGTTGTCGAAATTAAATGTTAATGTTTACAAAGTATTGTTAGTATCCGTTACTAGTATTGATTGTGTTGATTCTCTTATTCGGAAAATTGCAAAAAATGAAAATCCTTATCAAATCACACTTCATATGGGTTATAAAATCTATAAAAATATTTCAATCCAATAAGTTATTGCAAAACATATAATACGGGAAATCCCAACCGTTTTATATAGTAAACATGAAAACTGGAACTAAAAAAAAAAGAACGCGCGTGGCTTCAAAGGCACACGTCAGTATACAACTAATACTAGAGAGTGACCTCTTCAAAAATCCAACATATATATATACATTTTCGTTTTAAAAGTTTTACGTAATACTATTGGAACAAATGGTGGAATGCCACCAAAACACTCTATTGTAAAATCTACTTGCTACCAATATTTTCCGGATTAATATGGAAATCAATTGTTTGGATGTTTGAACTGGGAGTATAAACTTCGACCTAATAGCCCATTCTCCGAACACCATTACAACTATCGCCAATACTCCTTTGAAGGTTTCACGAGTCAGGAATTCAGAAAATACTGAAGCCAAGGAAATGGTGTGTATACACGGTCGTTTGATGCCCCTTACACTAACAATGAAATATATTCACATATAGCATTATGGAATACTTTTACTATTTGGATATGTAATTTCTCTTACTTGCTTCTGGATTATTTTTCTAAACTATTCAATGTATTTTAAATATTTTCAACCTACAATTATAAACGTAAATGTAAATTAGACAGTATGAATTGATTTATTTTCATCTATTCAAAAGATACTGTTTATATTAATAATTTTCCATTTTTCTGAATGATAGTAAAATTATTCAAATTCGTGTTTTGGAAATAATATAAGATTTTCTCGTAAATAGAAAATTGTTTGGCAGATTGTGACAGGCATATAGAGTTAAGAGACGAAAATAATTACGAGCAATAACTTCTATTACCACGTAGCAAATGAAAGCAATTTATTATATGGGCGTGATTGATCAGGGATGTTCTAGTGAGAGGTAAACGCAAAGGGACAAGGAGATTAGATTAAAGAGGATAGGGCTAAATGCGGATGGAGAGATGTCGCGTCAGGGCTTATACGTGCGAAGCCAGAGTGATGAATATTTCAAAGTCTATTACACACACAGCCAATGGCTATGTATAAACTGTGGAAGGAAAAAGAAAGCGGAATGATAAACAAGAAGGTGAAAATCGAATTCATCTTCCTGGGATAATATTTCCCGAAGCTTTTTACTACACAAGCGCACTTCGCGATACCGCAAGGTGTAGGTGTGGGCAGAGCAAAATGAATAGCGAGTGGCGGGGCAAGTTCGGCTGAAGAATAATCGCAGAGGTCGGGGTAAATTGGGGAGGGCGACTAATAGCAGCCAAGATCGAGACGCGCGCGAGGTAAGTTCGGGAGAACTCAGACCGCGCAGTCAAAGCTTGTACGAGAACTACATGGCAGGGATGAAGTCGAGGGCAGAGTCGATACTTTATATTTAGAAGAAAAATGTATTACAGAGAAGCTTGCGTATTGACCCTTTCGTGACCTATCTCTCTCTTCCTCCCTCGTGCGCGCAGGTGCGCGCGGCGTGTAAAAAAGTCCGGCGAAGTGGCGGGGAGCAGGAAACGTGACGAAGGGTCGTCAAAGGTTCGAGTTGGGTTTTCGCTTTGGACCCCCCCCCCCCCCCCCACCCCGGTGTGTCGTCACGGTAATTTCTCGTTCGTGGGTACAAATGTTTCTTGGGGGCTAACAATTTGCAATTAGTTCCAAGGTATTTGCTATATTTGTTTAGTTTGTTATTCTATACGTCACGTGGAGGCATTTTTTTTTATTTGACAGAGTAATTACTTTTAACTATTACTACTGTTTGGTTGGACGAACAAATAAATGAGTATTAATTATTTTTATGTCTGTAAGTGAAAACAATTTACTGTCGAAAATAAATTGAATTCTGAAGGGAAAAAGTGAAGTGAATTGATTATTTAGCTAATAGTTCATACTGTTAGCTCTAGTTGAATGCAGTATTAAATTCGTGATAAACTAATATTTTATTCACGTTAAGCTTCGGAAATATTAGCAGTGACTGATCAAATCAGCGCCACGACCAAAATTCTATTTGTGGGATTTATGTAAAAATATGAGAATTTCCTTTCAATTTTATTGTATCGTGTAATATATAATTACTAGATTCTGATGTATCGTCACGCGTTTATTCAGTTTTCATCCATCATATTTATTTTCTCTTCCATCTATTCCATCTTGATTAAATATATTATATTACGCTTATGTTCACCGCCTCGACTCTAACTAAAATATTCATCATACCTAGATATTGTCGAAAAACAGTGAATTAAAGTCTTCCTGTGTTTCAACATTGTCATCTATATGGAAAAATATATTAACCTATTATATAGAATTTTTAAGATATAATTTTAATAATATTTTTGTTTTTTATAAAACAAGTAGTCTACTTCCATATTTACTCATTTTGCAGCTGTTTTGATTAATTGGCTAAGAAATTAGAGAACATCGGTAGAAAAATCATTTCATAGCTTAATGAAAAACAGATGATTTTTATCAATTTTTTTATCAGTCGCGTAATATTATAAAACCGTAACCAAAGAAAAAAATCTTTTAAAGCCTGGCTTACACAACATTAGCGACCCCCACAGCTATATGAAAATAAATATTTGATTCTTGAAGGGAACACCTCGTAAAAGTTAAAAAAGAGTACATAAAGTCCTCGTATCAGCAAAGTAATCGCAATCTTTCTAAACTTTCAGGTTCCTGACAAAGAGGGTGGCGGAGAATGGCTACAAGCCTTTCGTGGTGATAAGGCCGGAGAACGAGGCCAGCCAGAGCCTGTACAAGAAGCTCGGCTTCCACATGCTCTACACGATCGTGCGCATGACCTTCGTGCCGTACTCATGGCACGAGGTGGAGCCCACGGCACCCCCAGCCTACGAGGAAGGAGAGGAGAACACGATACTTCGGGACAACCTCGTGAACGCGGTCAGGCAGCTGAACATCGAGCAGTCGGTCGTCGACGCACTGCAGGACGGCGGCGCCGAGGTCGAGGCGAAGCCCGATGACGAGGACGAGGAGGAGGAGGAAGAGGAGGAAGAGGACAGCGAGGACGTGTATACGCGGGTCGAGGAGACGCTCGAGCCCATCGACGAACGGCCCGAGGAGGAGGGCGTCAACAAGTGCGATATCGTCCCGACGACGAACGGCTGCGCCGAGCTGACGGGCGACGACGACTGCTGCGAGGACGGCGTCACGTCGACGTGCGACGCTGGCGAAACGAACGACTGTCCGGCCGACGGTGGCGGCGACGGTGGTGGCGGTGGCGGTGATTAGGACGCGCGCTCGAGCGCTAGAAGAAGAAGCCGCGAGAGCTCGAGTGGCTACGAACCGTTCGAACAGAGTTGAGGTTGGAAGTGTGTGTGTGCGTGAACTTTGATCCAGACCAGCGGGGCTGACTCCATTCTTGAACTTGTATAGATGTCGTTGTTGTGAGGGAGGTGGTCCAATCAAACGTTTACTATAATTACTATCGTGCGACTTTGAGATTCAGACATTATAAGTGACTGTACGATGTGATTCGTAAGCGCGTCGGTTTTTTTTCTTCCTTTTTTTTTAACGAGATTATTTCACTATGAAATAGTGAACGTCGTAAGGTGATGCTCCGAGTTCGAGTAAACATTCGTTCCACACATAATGATAACACATAATACTTGGATTTTCTAGTTTTATAGGCTGAAGATTTGCGGGATACTATATATGGGTTTGTACGAGTCTCACAAGCACACACACTTGTGTCCAAAACAATGAGCGATTATATATACGTGTCTTTTGAAGTCATGGAATGGAGTTGCACTTGGGAGGCAAAGCTTATTAGCCGGTACGCGAACCTCAAACTATTCGAATCTGTGGTTTTCTATTGAATTTACCTCTGACATTTGAAGCATTCAGATACCGCAAGCTGCAGTACTATACTTGATAAAAAGAAATAATGCATTCCAATCGATTCGAATTCGGTAAAATGACAACCAAAAAAATGCCGTCGTTAATAGAGTCGCTTACACTCCGCTTGTTTATATTATACGATATTCAATACACCGGCAATTCTTAGCATTTTATGATCTTTACGCGGAGTGGAAAAAAAAAGTTAAAAGTGGAGATAAGCGCTGTCCTTTTGCTTCCCTTGATATGGTACAATGAACGCTTGACGAATATTAGAAATTTCGACTCTTGGCTTTGCTTATTTTAGTCTTTCTAACGAAATTGAATTCGTTGTTTTCGTACATACGTTTAACCAGTGTTTGACGACGAAAAAACTTTGTTACCGAGCAAGGAATCGAAAAAAACAAACAAATAATCATTGTACTATGTCAACATAATGTGTACAAAAGATGTGCAGTAATCTGTTTACAATACATTTTTACAAAGTTTTATGCGTTATTGTAATCCGAACACAATATGATTAATGACAACATGTTCATAGTTGGTAATGGAGCATATTATATTTTAATTATTCTTTTTTCAAAAGTTTCTTCAATTTTGATGTAACTGTTGTCTTACAAATGATACATTCCAAAGAGTAAACAGAATTTTGCACAACTTTTCGTTAGCTCGAATCTTCCATGAAATGTCTATTTCAAGCGGTTAGATAAGTTCGCATGAAGCGTAACGAGAGAACGGTAAAAGAACCCAGAAAGAGAGAAAAAGAGATGAAAATATTTTAAGAAAATGTCCAAATTACAGAGGAGCGTAGCGGTTCGCACGAGGTCTCTCATCGCGCGTCGCGTGCAGAGCAGGCGTTAGAGGTTCTCCGTCGACCTTCCTGCGCATTTTCTCATATCATATATAGTTTTTTGTGGGGGGTGGGGGGTGGGGAAGAGGGTGTCGGTGAAGGGGGAGGGACAGGGGAGGATCAGTTTTTCGATCGATTATTAGTCCCAGTGACGAGACGGGCAGTTTTGCAGGAGTACACGGGGCCGTAGACTTAGGCTCTTTATTAAGAATAACTATTACCGAAAGTGCTAATGATCTCAATCAATGACGTTGTCATTCGCGTTTCCCAGCCATAGGTGACATTTCGTTTGGTTGTTTAGAATTTTATTATTTTAGACGTATTTAATTTATGATTAAAACTGTTACATTTGTTTTTTTTATATATAAGTGTATATTTTTCACAAACTCAAGTATTTTTTAACTGATCAAATTGTTTTTAGAAAGATTGAATATTTCTATCTTAGAACTCTAATGACGTTCAAAATGAAAATTGTTATAATTTATTTATTTGTATTGTACCTAACATTGAAGTGAAATCAATATCCGAAACTCTGAATCTTTATTATAATCCAACTCTTGAATAATGAAAGTAAATATAGAATCATTTAATTAACCTTATAGTGATAACGTGACAAATCCGTATACTGTAATTCTTCATTTATTTCTCTAACAATCAACCAAAAATGAGTAGAAAGAAAACAAAAGAAATAAAAGATAATGCAAACGAGATTCCCTTCTCGCTGCAAAAACGTCAGACTAAACTAAAGAAGATGAAATCTAAATCCAAGTGTCCTAGACGAATTTCCTAAAGTACGTTGACACAGAGCTGAAGACTTGTGCGACGAAGCAAATCTGTGATTATTATTTCTCTGCATATGTAAGGTACGTAGAGGATGAACAAAAGAAAAAAAAACTTAATGAAGAAACCGACGAGGACCTCGTGCGAATCCGACCGTGTGACGCTCATTTTGATATGAAAAATAATAAAAAAAAAAATAATATTGCTGGGCCGATAACGTCAATGACCGAGATAACGAAAATTAGTCGAAGCGTTCGTCGCTCTTTCCTTTCCTTACACAAAAAAGAGTAAATAAAATAAAGTTCGGGAGGGAACGCCGGAAGCGTGAATATTTATAAATATTCTGCAACGAAAGCCTGTATAAATGTATTTTTCTTCAATTCGACTTTGACTCGTGGTGCAGCGATCGAGGTATATATGCTATCTAAGAATTACTTATTAACGATATTAATGAAGCGGGTAGCATTTGACAGTTACAACAGCCTCCAAAATAAAAATACAAAATAAAAAAATTACCGCGCAAATAAAAACACAGTGACTTCAGTTCGATTGATAAAATAATAATTTAAAATAACGTCCTTTTTAATATTTATCTCTAATTCAAACTTTGATTTATATTCATAGAAAGATATATTGGTTTATTTTCAAAGAAGGTATATTAACCTAGATTAATATTAATACTCTTGCATTTTTTCACGAAAAATAAATTTTGCTTAAAATAAATAAAACACTGTTCAATATAAACATTAACTTACAAACAAAAATGGCTATAAAGTTCAAATCGATGTGAATTGTTATTTTTTCTATACATACTAGCAAAAAATACTAGCAAAAAATAGACTCTGCTGCGCGTACACAGAAATAAATACAAACAAAAAATAAAAATGTAAAAAAATCCAAAAATATTTGATAACGAAAAAAAAAGTTAAAATCGAACTGGAGTGACTACTACTATACGAAGAAAAATTAGAAAGGAAAAATTATGACATTTTTAAAGTAATGAAATGTACATTATTCCGCAAAATTAAAGAGAGAAAGAATACAAGTTTCACCATATTTTACGCATTTATTTTTTTTTTTTTTAATTAAACATTTTTCTGCTATTTGCTTTAGAATGGCTATAAAATACATGAATAGAAAGTACATTAAGCGTGCTCAAAAATATACTGGCATTTCTAATTTATTTTGAAAACGAACAGCTAAAAAAATGTTTGCCATTGCAAAGCTTTCTTTTTGAAGAAGCCAAAAATCGTAAAAGCCGCTAAAAATTTTGTAATGACGTCTTTCTCCTTTGACTTTAAAATTCATAGTTTTTACTGCGTAATTTTTCTTCGTCCAAAAAATAACATGAAAAACAAAACTTGCCGAAGGCCTCTAGAATCCCAATATATTTTATTTTTAATTGTCAATATTTCTGGAAGCCAGCTGTGATACTTCACCGATATTGTTTGTCTACGCTCTATACAACATCGTACCAATTTCTAGTCTAGCTGAAAACGTGAGAAAGCGATAGAACGAGGAGTTAATAGCGATTTTGCGAGAGATGGCGAGAGACAACGGAGAACAAAAAAAAAGATAACATATGCTATCGAGGTGGCTCTAATATACTTATATCGCGTACACAAACCTTTGTGAGAATATTGTCAATGAAAAAAATTCTGATTATTGGAACTACGCCGTCTAAAAACATGTACGAGTCCTTATACGAACTACATTTGGTAGCAATGCGATTAATATTTCACTGTTTAAAGTAGTAGTCGGGAGATATATCCACAAAGAATTGCCTTAATGATGCATTGACAATGTTACTTTAGAGCCTCTCGAAACTCTTGTTTTTATTTATTTTCATTTTAAACGTACATAATTCTTTGTAATTTGGAAGTTAATAATTACTATGAATCTTATTCATTATTGTACCAGTTTTAAAAGCAATTTTCCAATATAGACACATCTAATTGTTTTACGAACAATTTTGTGAAATTAAAACATTATTCACGTTGTTTTGTAAATCCATAAATCATTGCTTGATACGATTTTTGAAATTTTATTGTCTTCCACTCAAATCGGTATATGAGAATGGTTTAATTATAAGGGTGTACTTAATTTATTAACAAAACTGTCTTTGTTATTAATTATTTAATTATCACTGTCGATGAATTTTTCTTCCAGTTTTATTATTTTATACACACTGTAAAAGTTAGCGCTTTTGTATTAATTTATAATCGATAATTTTTTTTAAGTAATTTTACACGTAACGAACGTTGTCAGACTCGAATTTTTTCCTCGAGTCAGTGCTTATGCGTACAAATACTATATCAAAAAGCAACATTTTCTTCCTGAAATATTCATGATTCTGATTATAATATCCATTCATTATTTGATTTTAGTGTAGGTTAAACAATTAATCCGATTTTGTAAGACTGCTGATATGGAATCATAAATACAGATGAATATTTCATATTGTATACTGACGAGATTAGTATATAATGTTTTTCATTTTAAAAGAGATTACGATTAAAATCAAAATTACCAATCATTAAGTTGAAAATAGAATAATTTGCGCAGCATTATTCAGTTTAACTTTTGTTAATAAAAATTAACATTTAAGTAGTGAATTGAATAAACTTCTACATATATTTATTTCTAATGAATAATTATAAAGTATTGAATAAATTACATGTTCAAGTAACTTATTTTATGAAATGTAATTGTTTTGTAATAATTAAAACGAAAAAAAAAATTTGCGAGCGATGGCAAAATTGTTTATAAAAATAAATTGGATGTGCTCGTTCGTGCGTATACTGTACTTTAGAAAAGTTGCGTTATCACCACTGTATGATTATAACAAAAATAACTGGAAATAAAACACAAAAATATATCTAATGGCACACTTTTATTCAGCAATTACTGCGAGATTTTTTGAGGACAACCCTGCAAAAATGTTTATGCGTCAATTACCAGATAAAATACACTCGATATGTAATAGAGGATTGCCCTACACAAAACACAATCGCGAATAAATGAAAACATCCTCTTTGATGCGAACCTACGTATAACTTTCAGAATGTTATTATTGCAAGCAGATACACATCAGATAAACATACACCAGTCGTCGTTCTAGTAAATGTATTGCGATCTTCTAATATTAAAAAAAATACTACTTTGTGCGTATGTTTAATCATGAAAAAATAAAATCATTTTAAATATATACATATATAATATATTTCTTACGCACAAGGTCTTTTTCAAAAAGAGAACAGCTTTCAAAAAAATTTTACAAAATATAATTGTTATTTAAAATCTTTGCACTCAGAGAATAATACAACTAATGACAATGTTTAAACATTTTGAAACATCAGTCAATAAGTTATTTTATCACGAAAGATGGTTGCTTACTTTAACTTATAATCTTACAGTTAAATAAATCAAAAGTATGAAACATATGTATTCTTTTTGAAAATTAAGAAAAATATTAGTATAGTTTGAAAAATAGATAAAGATTATCCATCCAACATTCTCTGAGTCGATATTAATATATTTAACAAAAATCTGACAATTCAGATACATGCTTTTATGAAAACAGTGCTTTTCTTCCATATATTTAAAAAATCTTGGTTACTTTGAACATTTTTGCACGCTATTGTGTTATAGTGAATTGAAATTTTGATAAATAGATTGATGTTTATGCTAAACAAATTAGATATAACATTTACAACTAAAAGAATAAACTTAAGAACTTTAAATATCGATTTATCATATTACTTTAAACTAAAAATATTTAATTTCCTGCTAAAAGCAATTCTTGCATATATAATTTATATGAATTTTGCTATTTGAATTCTGAAAAGCTTTACTAATTTATAGTATGTTCTTCCATAAATTAGTACACTATGGCATTATTTCATTCATTTTTATATATGTATTTCTCATTTATTAAAAATAAAATTTGTTATAACGTAATTACAATATACTAATACATTCATTGTATTTAAATTGTATTTAAATTGTATTTAAATATAAATAATTTGTTTAACTAAAAGAACGTGCGAATATACCGCAAGAGCGACAACGAAATATTTTAAACAAAATAAAAAGCCAAAAAGAACCAAAAAAATGCAAGTAAAATCCTAGCTCGTTAGCCAATATCACATAGCAAACTGCTTTTTCGCGTCCTCCGAGCGTTAGGCCTAAAATGAAGAAAAAAAAACAAAAAATTTTTGGACGTATCCGAGTGCACCTTTGCCAAAGACTATGTATGCGTTTTTGTGTATATATATTATCTACATGCGTCTTTCCCCTCAAAATATATCTCTCGCACTTTTGCTGATATATAAATCTAAAATTAAGAGAAAAGCATAGCTCTCCGAGCCAGAGAAACGAAGTCGCCACACTCGTTGATCGATTTCCAGGTTCCACGTTGTAATAGACCGACGAATTAAATACTGCACCGAAGATTTTGGATGTGAAAAGTTGAGAAACTGAAAAAGTAGGAAAACAAGTTATAAATAACCGTGCCACGATATCATGAGGTTGTAAGTGAAAAAAAATCACACTCGTTGACGAGGGTGTTAGTCGTAATTATGTTTGAATTTTGTTTCTAAAGAGTAAATAAAAAGAGAAATTCGGATGTATGATGTGATGAATATGACACTGATGATGGTAGTGTTTTACACAATCAGTTAATGCAAATAAAGAGCGAGAGCATGATGTAACTCTGAAAGTCATGTTTTGAGTAATTATACTTTGTAAAATGGAATACTCAGGAGAGAATAATAAATTAAAACAGATGCAATATCTTTAAGTTGTTGTCACATTTATTTTTTTAATTTATATTTAATTTATGTTTTCATTCCTGCCTTTTTATTTATTTTACAGTAATGATCATTTACATATATGAAAGCTATTGCTTACTTTATTATCTAATTAGAGATTATTACAAATTTAGATTCAGTGAAATAAAAAATTGTTTGAGAATCATTTGTAGAATTAAAATAATGATTAATAGTTTTAAATTGTTCAAAAAATACATTACTAGAATCTAATTTCTTTTTCTCAATTTAATAATAAATAAAAATAATTTACTTTTGACATATATTTTAGCAGTTAGTGATCTATTTTCACATGCATATTTATACATTAAAATAATTGTCTGTTCAAATGATAGTTCTTACCATTATGTCTTATTTTATTTTTCAAAATTAAATTGTGATATTCCAAAACTTTGTAAATTACTTTGTTACATCCTTTTTATTATCTTCAGCTAAAAATATATATACATTTGTATAAATTTTGCATTTATAATATCTTAGATTACATCAGATAAAACCTACTATTTATCAATTAATAATCGAATTCATAGCACATATACTGTTACATAGTAATATCGTCAATTAACTTATTTTAAAAATAATCTAATTTTTTTTTTATGGCTGAATTCATTTGAATATAAGATACTGAACTATAGCTATTAAACAATATTGACATTTCTAATACTACATAACTTTTTATACTTCACTCAGATAGAAATATTTGTTAATACTTACATATTGTAGTGCAGATGTTATGCAAAATCTCTTTGCAAGTATTTCTATACATAGCGTCTGTTCACATTTTAGCACAATGCATTGAATGCGGAGGTATTGTTATATTTCCATTATCCTGGTTCAGCAAAGTTTTCATATGAGAAGCATAACCTCTTGTATAATTTCATTTTGCTTGTTTTCATCTTAATCATTCTAATAGTGGCCTGCGAGTTCAAAACTATAATTATACTTGACTTATTTATTTATATAAGTCTTATTATTTATTTATATATAAATATAATAAAAATTAAAACTTGCAGTGGTGTATCAAGATCAATTTTATTTCTCTTACCTTTTTACAGTGTTTCTTACAAAACAGTATTGATGTTTCAATTACCAATCCATATTCTATCTTAGAAGTCAGAATATGATCAATTGACGAATTTCGTCAATAATCTCTACGAAATACTCAACGGATAATCCATGATGTACAGAGCGAAACTCCAAAAGTAAACAAACACTTGCACTGCTCGACTCTTCTGCACGACTCCAAGATTTCATCTCCTCCTCTGAGCGCTGATTTCGTCACAATTCGCTTTGCGGGTTCCGACTTCTGCCACAGATGGCGTTACCAGTTCGTTGTTTACATTGGAAAGGCGATATACCTCTCCACCGCTCGCAGCACACGCTACTTATAGACAATAGGCTACGATACCATACGCCGACTCTCGTGTGTGTGCGTAAGCTCGGCTCGCTGCCTCATGCCTGCCTGCGTGTGTGCGCACCAACACGGCGTCGCGTTTAATGCACTGAATACATTATCTCTCCCACATATCACATGAATTATTGTCGGATTTGAGATTACGTGTACTTTTAACAAATGAACGGCTATTTAAAAACTGCGCGTATCGTTTTGAAAACTATCTACAAGTGAATTTTAAGTTATTTTTATATTTCTTTAATGTTTTTTTATTAATTATTTTCTTTTTGATTATTGGATATCGAGTATTTTTTTTTTTTTTTCAAATAACGATGAATTAAATGAAATATTCCGAGTGATAAAATGTTCAAACAATATCCTCAATTTTGATTCGCAATGTTTCCTCTGCTGAATATTGAGCAATCGATTGAAACTAAAATGGAAGTTATATAAATATACGCCTGAAAAGCAGTTTATAAAGTATTTGATTTTTTAATGAATTCGTTTTTTTATTCATTTCAAATTGCTCGTTATAAATAAAAATGTATATTCATAAAAGGATTTATTTACGTATACAATTGTAGATCATGCTTTAACAACACCATTTTTTATTAATCTAGATATTTTTAAATTTCTATGTATAAAATAGAATTTTAATGAAAAAAAAATTCAATTCCATTCATTTCAAGTTTTAAAACAAGATATTACGTGACATGAAAACGTTTCGTAGATAAGGAATTTTTAAGTATTATTAAATATGAATATAAGTTCATTATAAAACACAGCTTTTTATTCGTAAAATAAATTTTATATTTTAATATATTTTATAGCTTATATTTATAAAAGGTTTTAAGGTCACGTAAAATTTTCTTCTAGAATTTCATTTAATTTTTTTCGATTTGAAAATTGTCATTTGAATGGCAACCAACGCGTTCATTCCAAATTTAATATCTAATTAAAGCAGAATTGTGCTAAATAAATGTCTTTGAGAAACGATAGTGCCAAGTAATTGGCAGCGACCTCAACTGTCTATAACTGAGAATTAATTATCTTTATAACGTAATATTACATTTTTTTCTAGTTATTTCATATTTATAATTATAAAAATACGATCTAACATTTAGAAATTACTATAAAGTTTAATTAAGTTTTGACTATAAAGTAAAATATTATAATAATGAAAAGAAATCATCATTATCATTGTGGAACTGTAAGTTTCTGTTTAAAGGAACATTAAAATCCAGAGATAATCGGAGTAATTAAAATACTTATTTCAACATTCTTTTATCACTCTTCGATAATGATAATTCATATAAGCAAAGCACGTGAGCGCAAAAACTGCATTTAATTTTCGAAAACCATTTTAAGAAACAAAGAAATTTTCTGTAAAGTAGAACAGTTTTTATCATAATACCAGTGCAGTCGAGCCGCGTAGCGCCGCTCGTATATATCTATATCTAAAAAGGCATAGATACAAATGCACATACATACACACAAATACACGCGACCACGTGAATGGCAGTGCTCAAGTGTGTGTGCGCGCCTGCCTTCTATATAGCTGTCGCTGTCGCCAGCTCTTTCGCTCTCTCTCGCTCTCTGCACTCACACAAGTGCACGCACACACACGACTACACGGAAAAAGCCGTTGGACGAAATTAGATTCTTTCGCTTTTATGAGTATGAATAAAAATGAATGTGTCTTGTTCTGCCGGCAATGTGTTAAATATTTTAAATGCTTGCGCGCGAGGCCAGCTCCGAATGAAAAGTTTTTTAACAAATGTCCGCCGTACACGCAAAATGCAATTTCTAATTCGTACAATTTGTGCTTTGAATTTAGAGTCTGCATGTTAGGAGTTAATTTAGAAAAGTAAAATTAAACGCCAACTAAATGTTGTAGGGAATTTCAAGATCAACGTCAATAAATTATTTAAACTGAGAACTGTATATACTTAATTAAATATGTGAAAAATAAAAATATTCATGAAATTCCGTAGCTGAACTGCTTTTGAGATTCAAAGATACTCGAAATATTGTAACTTCATATACAGAAATATAAGGAATTTTTTAAAATAAAATATTTTCCATAATTTATCATTGAAACAAAAATACATAAACATTTTCTCTAATTTTCAGATAAAAGCGACTCCATTTTGAATGATACTTTTATATAAAAATAATCAATAACTCTGTACTATATAATCAAACAACAATTTCCATGAAAATTCAAAAATATTCTCAGTAATAAATAAATTGCAAAATATCCCATATTTTTATATTTTCCAATAAATTGTGACATCATATTTTCCAATAAATTAAAGTGCATTATAAAATAAAATATATTAAGAATTCTTTTAAAATGTTGTTTCATAACTTTTAATAAAATTTAACAACCATCGTACTTTGTACCTTTTACAAAATAACATATAAATTTAGAGTTTAAATTACTGCGCAAAATACTAGTAGTAATTCTTATTAAAATACCCAACGAATTTATTACACGTTTTAATTCCATTGTGATTCATGATATAACTCGCTCTAAAGCTACGAGGTCACGGTATTAGAATTTTTAAACCGTTATATCCTTTTACTACAAAACTTCTACATTTCAGAATTATTTTCGTAATTCAGAAAGAGCAACATAAAAATAGTAATATCATAATTCTGCATTATTAAAATGTTTTATCCCATCCATCGTTGTGATATAAACAATTAAACAATTATTCCGACGGAGTGTAATAATACGCAATTAGTACTAAGCAGCATTAAAAATAGTAATGTTGCAATTTCGGAGTATTAAAGTGTATTTCTACTAGCAATAAATTTTCCAACTATTATCGCAATACGATAAATGAATCTCAACATTGCTACGATAAATAATAAAATCATTTTAATAGCAGTTCGCAATATAATGCATATTGTATGTATTGAATAAAACTTTTAGTTTTAGGAATTCTCAAATGATCAAATCATAAAACGTTTGTTACTATCTCAATGACATTTCACGATAAATGATTGAATGACTATTTCTAGCGATAAAACGTGCGGAAAGAATGACCCTATATCGAGTAATTTGAGCGAAAATGTTTTAAAGCAATTATTCGCAAACCATTGTACTCATACGAATTATGAATATAATCATTTTCAGAAGCAAAACAAAAAACCAAATCCACGAAAAATCTCCCCAAGCCGAACTCACCAATAAAAATCAACAAATCAGCCGACTCTCGGTCGTCTATAAAATCGTTATTTCAGCAATTTTGAAATAACACTCTCCTGCACAATAAAACCCACGCGCTGCTCGCTCGCTCTCTCTCTCCCTCCCCTCGCCTCTCCACACACAGACACGTTTCGGACGCCGGCCTTCCCTGTGCATCTCTCGCTCGCCCGCTTCTCGCTCGCTCGTTCGCGCTTGGTGACGTTGCCCCCACCTCTCAGCGGGGCGCTCGTTCCTAACCCAACCCAACCTTCGTCGGCGCGGCTCGCTCTCCTCGTCGTCGGGGCTCGGCCGCGTCCGCCGGCGCTCGGTGCGGCGGTGCCGGAGTGGGAGAGAGAGCGCGCGCGGCTCTCGGCGGCGCGGCACGGTGACGTCACGTAATTAGAGTAAATACAAAGTAGTCTTGATGGGACAGCGGCGTGCGTCGCACCGCGCTCCGAGAGAGACGTGAGAGAGAGCGAGCGAGCGCGCGCTCGGCATATACACGCCGCGCGGCCACTGTATATATATATATATATATCACCCACGTACATATATATACGTACACATGTGTGTATGTACACACGCGCGGGTATACAGCCAGCGTAGTCCTCCGCGTCGTGTGCAGCTACTGGATGTATAGTAGTCTAGTGTTCATATAGTGTTCTGTGTTTATAAATATATATGTGCATATACCTGTATGTTAGCCGGTGTAGTGTGATTCTTCTTCTGTGCGATGGAAATAAATCATTCATCAAGACACGCACGTGTGTGAGAAGAGGATAAATATAATAAAAATAAATAAAAAAAAGGGCGGCAGTGCAGGCCTCTGCATAATAATAATAATTTCTATGTGTGTCAGTGTGTAAAATCAAATTGTGCATGTGTGTGGCGGGAATAAAGAGCAGCAGAAGCAGACGAAGAAGAAGAATCAGTGTTTATTATTGTCATTATTGTCGTCGACGCTAGAGGTCCGGCCGTACGCGCGCCAGCGCGCGTGCATATCTGTGCCTCGCGGTTTGATTCAGTGAATGATGATGAGTGACAGCGGCTGTGGTGGTGGCAAACGAGGAAGATGCTGCTGCTGCCGTTACTCCTAGCCGGCGAGGCCGCCACGGCTCTTTCAAAAATCCCGCGCCCTGCCGATTCGAATCAGAAGACTGGCGTCACGATGATAATGCTGTTGATGATGATGATGATGGCGATGATGACGGCGAGCGGCGGCGGCAGTGCGTTTACATGAGCCACTAAACACGCGCCCCACTACCGTCGAAATAAAAAAATCAAAATCCAAGGTTTTCATTGAAAATTCCAGAAAAGTATAGTGAAAAGTGAGCACGAAAAATAAAATATAGTGCGGTGTTGGAGAAGAGAGTGTGGCCGAGGAGCCGCTGTGTCGTAGATGATCATCGTCGAGTCGTCGTCCTCGTCAGCGCGTGACAATCGGCCGCCGAGAAATGGATAAGATCGAGGTAAGCGTGCCGTGGCTACCCGGTGTGTGTATAACCCTAAACTCTCGCAGCGGCGGCGGCGGCTACACCCCCCCCTACCACCTAGCGAGTGCGTTACCCCCACCATCCACCGCGCCGCCCCCTTCTTCCCGCGCGCGCGCAGATTTTCGCTCTCACTCTATTCACTGCTCTTCTTTTTCTTCTTCCTCTCTCTTTCTCTCTCACTGGGCTTCCTTTTTTATCGCCGTCTCTGGAGGCGTTGTTTGGATTTTCGATGAAGCTTTTCGATTTTGGAGAATTAGCGCGCGTGCGGGGGTTATAAATGGAAATCATTTATCGATTTTCCGAACACGGGCTAAACTCTGCGGTGGGAGAATACGGAGCGCGCGCCGACTCGATAAGTAAATATGACATAGTGTTTGCAATTGGTGAATTTTCATTTTTTGTGAAATAATGAGGAATTTGTTTTTCGGAGCGAAGAAGTGGCGGTGGGGCAAGTCGATGGGGATATTGAAAAAGTTTTTGTTTTTTGTTCAAAAGCTTTTAAACATCCGTTGTGTTGTTTTTGACTTTCTATACGTGTCTTTATTAAAATGAGACCACAGGAATCGAACGTATAAATTCTTTTAATTAAAATTCTTTTTATACTTCACCTTCACTCCGCTTGGAACGAATTTAACTAAAATATTGTACGGAATATAGAGATGTAAATTTAAAAGTAAAATATTTTCATTTTATGTTTCTCAAATATGGAAATAATAAATATGTAAAATAAATATTTTCTAATTTATATCCTGTATACGTCACAAAGTTTTTTACACAATTAATAAAAAAATAATGAAAATGTAATTAAAAAGCACGATACGATAAAAAATTGAAACAATCAATAGTTTACAAAAGACACTATTTCGTAAATAAAACTCAAAGTGCGGGTTCTATAACGGCTTTTTAAAAATACCAAATGTAGCCTTTTTTCTCATTCTCCTGAGTGCAGATACACAGTCGTTCACGAAAACAAAAATGGCTTATCGACTTGAAACGACGCTCTGGAGTAAGCGAGCGTTTTATTTGATTTTGTTTCTTTTCCGTTAAAAATTTTTCATTCCTGACGAAGTGCGCGTGCTCGACAAAAATACGGATTTTAATTAAATACAAAGAGTTCTTTTAATTAAAAAAGTTTGAAAAATTAATTAAAATATAATAAAAACATAATTAATGAGTGTTTAACGCGTGTGCAAACTTTTTAATTCCTTCTTTTTTAATTAATAATAATCCACTTGGCCAGGTCGTTCGATCCAATTCACGCGCGCCTAAAGAACAATGTAAATAAATTGAAAGCCAACTCCCTAACGTATTTATTTTAAAATGATTCGAACTCGTGCTAGTACTCTTCGTGTCAGCGTGTGCTATATGAATGTGTGGGAAGGTGTGTGTGTGTGTGTGTGTGCGCGTGTGTGTGTGTGTGTGTGTGTGCGAGCTCTCGGCGCGTCTATAAGACACGAAAATAAAAGCGGTTTATCGACTTTTAAAGTCCCTCTCTCTCTTTCTCTCTTGCCCCTTCGCGTTTTATTTCGCTTTAATCTTCTTCGACAAAACGCACAATTTTTTTCGCTCGCTACGATTTAACTATTTATTTTGCAAATTTTCCGATCCCTGACAGAAAGCAACTAAGTTTATATTAATCAAAAAATGCAATTTCAAATCAATCGAGTCTTGTAGTAAGTATGTAGACTTGGCAAGGTCACCCGTTTCTTCAGTCGAGTTCGAGACTAAGATGATTAAATTTAGCATTTTTCTCGGAAGATTCTTATAGCTCCGTATGGGTTCGAATTTCGAACGATAGAATTTCCTGTTACTGTCATAATTTCCTTGTATATCTGAAATTAAATTATTAAATTTATATGGTTACGGCATACAATAAATTTACCTCATTTCAAATGACTTTCTAAAATTGTATTTTCGGCATTCATATTTCTACTATTTATATATACACAATCTGGACAAGCTTTTAAAGTAAATCACGAAAAATTTTCATCCGTAAGGATGGATTTTCAGGAACTTTGACGGCAAAAACAAAATCAAACATCAAAGTGTCTCTTTTCCCATCTCAATTACCAAACTCAAAAATATTTCGAAAAAGCGCAAATTTGTAGCTCTTTCTAGAAAAAACGCCTTCAAAGAGAAATTGCATAAATATATATATATATATAAACGCGTGCGCGTATTCTCCAATTCTAAAATAAATTACGAGGCGAGCGCCAAAACGGAAAAGGAACGAAAAGCGCCGAAAGAAAATTATATACTTTCATGATTAAATCAAGTCTCTCTCGCTCGCTCGCTCGCCATGTGTGTGCAGTGTGTGCGAGGCGAGCGAGCGCGTGTAGTTCCGTCCTTGTCTCGCCAACGGCGCACTAGCCTCGCTCACTCACAGCACGACTCGCTCTGTGCTGTGTCCCCTCGATTTCCCCTACTCGGCTTCTCTCCTGCTCACCTCCCCTCGCGTCCCTCGACGCTCTCGTGGCGTTCGTGTGTATATCTGGAATTACATTGGAAAGGATATACACACGCTTTTCTTTATTGCCGTAATATTTTCGCAAACATTATTTGTTTTTTTTTTTTTTGTTTCGCTGCTTCGTATATACGGCTGCAATTACAAGTTTTAAACGAGTATCGGAAACTTATCTGTTTATTTGTTGTTTATTTTTGTAATTAAACATAAAGATAAATATTGATGATTACGTTTTATATAATAATTTTACGTGTAATCTAACGTACAGCGAATTAACGTAGTGCGCGCATATAGTTTATTTGCGAAAATAAAGATTATTCATAATGGTTAACATACAAGTCTGTTTAGCTTCTCGGAAAAGCGCACATAACGTGCCACGGGCGTGCAGTAGCGCCTCATAATAGTGGAAAATAAACTTCTTATTTGTTAACGCAACTACTTCGCGGGCGCGCAAACTTTCATTTTCTCAATGAGTTTACTTTATAATAAATCGAGTCGAGGAAAGCGTGTAAATACTTTCGTGTGCCCCTAGTGTGTGTATATACACGCGCAAGGCTATCGATCGCCTTGTAAAATTATTTAATCGCAGTGATAAAAGAGCGCATAGAGCGAGAAGGAGAAGTGCTGCGGATATAATTTCCGTTAAGTGCGCGTAATGATAAACGTTGATTTCATTGAATCTACTGTATCATTAATTAAATGCCCCGACTGTTTTACTTTTGAATAAAAACCTTTATCAATATTCTCCCTGACAAAGTAAAAATAAACACAAATTGTTATTTTGACATTTTCGCATCGCGTCCGCGTGTAACGAGTTTACCTCTTCCCAACTCACAACTCATTAATTTTATAATTTCAAAGTTAAAATGTTCAGTTCTAGTAATTCAAAATTAAGTAATTTTTGAAATTATTAGATATTCATCTTTGGTTTTATTATTTTTATTAAATATTTAACAATTTAACAAAGCATATTTTTAGGACGTAAAAGTTAATTACTTTCCCTATTGAATTTTTCAATAAAGGTCTCTAATATACTCTTCAGTGAAGCAAATAACGCGAAGTAGGTTAACTTCTCTTTTTATGCTTTTCAAAGATTATCAAAGAATGAATCAATGTAAATGAATTTCCATGTATGTTAATTTGAATTATTGATTGTAGAAACACTCGTGGATTTTCTTTAAAACTCGAATAGATTTAAAATCAGTGTTTCTTTAGTATTATTTGAAAATAGAACAATCTCGTTGATTTAAAAAACTCACTTCGCTTTGTACATTATTTTTAAAACAAATAAGCGAATGGATACTTTAAATTTATTCATTTTACGAATTTATGAGAGATTTCAGCGCACAATTCATTCATTAAGAGCATTAAATTTAATTTTCAGTCTTGACCTAAAATTGAAACTAAACCTCGTTAAAAGTAAAATACGAAATAAGTAAAATTATATCTTTTTAATTAAAACTATATTTTATTCTTTTACAGAAAGTATTTAGTTTTTTAAAGAAAACTAATAATAAAAGTTAATTAAAACTTTATTCATTTTTTTTCCTGTAATATAAATGATGAAGTGTGTTAGTAAAGCGTGCGTAATAAATAACAATTATTTTTGTGTCAAAAATATAGGTTAATAAAAATAATGAAAACAGTAATTATAAGAAATAAATATTTTTTTTTATTTTCCTTTTATTAGATGAGAAAATTACATATAAAACATTACCGTGATAATTACGATAATAATAATAAGGATGATAAATGAGTTGACTAAAAATAATTTATCGCTAGCATAAAGTAAAGTACTAGATACCTAACTAAAGGCGATAAAGGCGAAACTCGAAATACCGAAGGAAGCCTCAAAAAAACCGTATACCTACTCTTTTGTTTCTGAGAAAACGGGAGAATTTAATCAGCGCGCTCGCTGCAGTACGCGCTCTTCTCTCTGTCTCCTCTCTTCCTTCTCTCGCCTCCCACCCCCTCCCCCTCATGCATTCAACTCCCTCGAGGCTGCTCTGGCTGCTGCTCTGCCCCCTCCCCACGCTCGCACGCACGCTGAGCGACTCCTTGAGCTCGCCGCAAACACGAAAGTGACAGCGTGTGGTAAAGGATTGCGAGGTGATGAAGAGCGAGAGAAAGACAGAGAGAGAAGAGGGAGCCGCGAGTGGAGGGGGAAATTCGGCGGGGGGGGGGGGGGGGGCTCGATCGCGCGCGCAGTCAAGCATCTGGCTCGGAAAGAACGCACTTGTGTATGTGTGTGTATAAATGTGAACGCAAGCTTGTGTTAGAGACTAGCAATGCCATTAATGTTCGCGGTAGTATTTTATCGATATCTGTCTTGAGCTTGTCGCTCTCTCTTTCTCTCTCTCTCTCTGTCGCACGCGCGAGTGAGCTAGCTCTGTCTCTCTTTCTATTTAATTCAATTTTATCGTTTTGATTACATGGATTTTCCTCGAGTCTTCTGTCGCGTCTTTTTTTCTTCTATAGAGGAAGCACTGTAACCGTTTGAAAGCGTGTTATTATTATTGTTATTGCGCTCGTTTCTTCACATTTTTTAAATAAAAAGTCTCTGTGATAAAAAGGTTTTTTTCTTATTTTTCCTCATCTTGTGATTCCATTAAATGAGATCCTATTTTTTAAACATTTTTAAATGGAAATATTTATTACTTAGTAAAACTATTTAAACTTTAAAATATTGAAATTGTCTGCTTCATACTGGAAACGAATGTCATTAGTTCTGTTCGATACATTTTCTTCGTTTTATTTTATTTTGTAAATAAAATTGATTAAATTCTGAAAATTTGTAAACCTCCATTTTAAACAAAAAATTGAACAGCGTTTTTATAAAAAAAAATTTTTAAGTAAATTAGGATTCATCGTTTTATTTTATTAATATTAATAAACTACAAGAATTTATTTCTAAATCTTATTTACTAAATATTCAAAGATATCTTATATAATATTAACGATTTTTTTAGAGTGAGAGAGAAAAAATATTCAAGGTAAATATTCGCTCATCATTCTTATGGGTACAATTCAATTCACTCGTTTGATTATATAATCGTTAAAGTATTACTTGTATATAGATGATGTGTCTGTTCTTATATTTCCTTCAGTTTTCAAAGCAAAAAACGTTTTTAGAGCAGACTTTATTTCGCAATTTGAATTTCAAATTTAAATTCGACGTTCTCTTTTTCATCCCAATTATAAATGATTCGCCTTTATCTCTTAGGTTGCTATGAAATAAATATTTAGAATTCCGCGTTTACAGGTGCTTTTCACATCCTAAATATTTACTTCGAATGATTTTTCAAAATGGCACGTGTGTGCGCGTGGTCTCTTTCATTTACATCTCACTTGTTCTTTTATGATGGAAAAATGCTTCCTCTTTCGCGTCTCTCGTGCACCCATATATTTTTTTAATTTTAATTTCGAACACATATTCAAAATGGCTCGCTGTGCTTATTTGTTCGTTAATTTTCTATGCGTGCGCGAGGATAAACAATTTAGTCGGTCCCTCTCTACTCGTTTATAATCGTTGAATCTTTTTGTTTCGCGTATTTAAAGTCGTTACTTTGAAATTCTTTCAGAGTTTTTTAGCCGGATTTAAACCTGCGTTTTTATTTTTCTCGCTCGACTCCACGACGTTGAATTTCTTCTTTTTCATGCTCGCTCACTCGCTTGTTCGCTCCCATACATATACCCGAAGTATACGTGCACACATTTGAATTTTCTTTTTAAGCTAACTTTCTTTTTCATGTTTCAAACTCGACTTTATCCTTCAAATTAAGATCTCCGTCTCTTCTACGGTAAAAAATAATTATTAACAAATTAATATTGACATCTATTAGAACAGTAATTATAAAAAAGGATAGAGTATATATAAAAGTTGAATTTTCAAGATTGAATTTTGAATTAACCTCGCCCACGCGGTTAGTTTGAACTTCATAGACGACCTTTGTTAGTATATCAATTCAACCTCAAAATTGTTTTCCTACAATAAATATTTATCAAGCTACGCCATTTCAACAGCGTACGAAATTAGATTTTAATTTATTACCAATACTAAATTTATAATTTTATCTTTCATATTTATATTGTTTATATTCATTCTATTGTTCATCACGAAAATATATGATACAATTGATATTTATGTATGTAATTTATTATTTTCAATTTAGAATTACTCGCATCATTACTATTTCTGATAGTTATATAAAATGCGTCATGAAATTCTTGACGCTAACAGCAGCAATATTGACTAAGCCGACTCTAAAAATCAATAAATACATGTAATCTTTTTCTAAATGGCGTTAACAACAAATGCATAAATTGCATCGCTCATTATCATCACTTTATTTATTACCATATCAGCATTATTCATCCGTCACAAATATTTAATCTAATCGTCAGCTGATTTTCCTAAAAATCCAATTTATCGTCTCTTCTCGACAGTTTTTGCTCCTACCCCCACCAAATCTCTTTCCTTCTATTGTTATTACTACCATCGCCGTCATTATTCCCCCTTACTCCTCTCGTCGGCATTTTTCTCGAATTTTTCGTGAGCACAGCCACGAGTTTTTGTTACACTCCGGGCATTTTCGTTTCTCTTTCTCTCTCTCTCTCCTACTCTTTCCTTCTCTTTTCGCTGCATACTCTTCTCTCTCTCGCTCTCCATCACTTAACGTCTCTTTACCTTTTCTCGTCTCCCGTTCCCCGGAGCGGCGGCTGGCCCTTCCTCTTCCGATTTCTCTCTCTCACTTGCTCTTCCCCTCCCGCGCACCTTGTACTATCGCCGTCTCTCTCTAGCGCGCAGGGGCGGATTAAAGGGGAGAACGAGCAGCCCCCCGACTGTGCCGAGTCCATGGAAAATTATCAGGGCGAGGGATATCTCTCTCTCTCTCTCTCTCTCTCTCTCTCTCTCTCTCTCTCTCTCTCTCTCTCTCTCTCTCTCTCTCTCTCTCTCTCTCTCTCTCTCTCTCTCTCTCTCTCTCTCTCTCTCTCTCTCTCTCTCTCTCTCTCTCTCTCTCTCTCTCTCTCTCTCTCTCTCTCTCTCTCTCTCTCTCTCTCTCTCTCTCTCTCTCTCTCTCTCTCTCTCTCTCTCTCTCTCTCTCTCTCTCTCTCTCTCTCTCTCTCTCTCTCTCTCTCTCTCTCTCTCTCTCTGCGTTAAAGGAGAAAGGGAGGAAGAGATTTCGGATGTGTAGATGGTGTTCGGCAGTCGTGTTGGGGAAAGTTTTGGCTTTTTTGAATGAAAGGCTAAGGGGATTTTCGGCTTCTTTGTTTTCAACGTTTTCCTTAGAAATTTGTTTTGACATGATGAAATCGGATATTTACACAAGTAATTTAAAACATAATTATTTTAAAAATATTGATGCTTGAAAAACATCTATAAAACGTGTTTAATTGGATCGTTTTGACAAATAAATGTCAATATAAAGTAATAATAACAGAGTATAAACCCACTTCACACACAATACATTTTTTATATAAAATTGTCAATAAACAAGAAAACTAAAATGAATGTGTCATGATTATCTAAAAACTAGTCAATAGGATCTTTTGTAGAAAAAACTTTAAAATCCTATATTCTTTGTCTATTAAACTCTCATACTTTTGTTACAAAAAGAAAAACTAAATTAAACGTTCAATTAGAATAATTATTTGATAATTTAAGGAGAACGTTCTTTATGATTCACATCTACACGTTAGTCAACAGAGTATTTCCAATATTTGCGTCATTTCAAAGCACGGTATTTTTCGAAATAACATAGGCCTTTATTTCGAAATACGTATAATTTCAGAATTTTTTGGTTGGAAGTAATTTTACAAATTTTATGTTTTCGTAAAAGTTTTATTTTTCATGCTATCAATTAAAATTATTCAAGCACGTAATACAATGTTTAAACAAACTTTTATTGAAAAAAACTCTAGTTTTTAATTGTATATAACATTGTAACATTTATTAAAACTGTTACTTAATTTTCATGAATTGTAAAATATATAAATAATATTATATTTATAAAATTCTATTAAACCAATCACATGAAAGTAATTTAATTAATTACACAATCTGACTAAATAAATTAGAAGAAAAAAAAACAGGAAAAAGCTAATTCTACCATCATACGTCTAAAAAGGTAGATGTAATCTAAAATAGATGTAACTTAATAAATAGCTCTTAGGAAGAGGCGATATACTATATTCTAAATTTATAACGACCGATAATTCCACGTTTCCGTAAATTCATAATTATTACAAAGTCCGACTTTATTTAAACTCGCGTTCTCCCTCTCTCTTCCTCTCCCCACTCCCTTTGCGTTTCATTATTCAAAATTTTACCATTCTCTCCCTTATAGCGCTTTCTCGCGGCAATCCCAATACCTCTATCTCCGTCTCTCTCGCTCTCGCTCCAGCGATTCTTAATCCGCCACTGTGTGTTCCACGCTCTCTCGCTCTGTTCCACTCGATCTCTCAGCTGCCGCATGCTTCTGTCTCTGTCTCGCTCTTTCTCCCCCACTCCGCTTCGTCGACTGTCTCTGTCGCGCACGCGGACTACTCACCGGCACATCTACCCCGAGAGCGCGACTGTTACGTGTGTACGTTCGTACATATACTTGTGCGTATGTATGTGTGTGAGCGTCCCTCGGTGTTCGCTGTCTCTCTCTTACGCGCGCAGTCAGTATTTATAGACGTGCCTTAAACCGATTTAACACGAATATACCCCCTTCCCTACACTTCTATATAACCAGCGCGCGTTGACTTTGATCGTGTTCCACCAAATGTAAAATTAAGGGAAATTAATGAAAAATTGACGTTCCGACTTTCTGAGTGGTTTTCTGTATATTTTTCTGGATTATGGAATAAATCACGAGATGATTTCTCTAATGGCAACGAACATTTTTATTTATCATTTTATTTTTCATACCTTTTAACACGAATAATTTTAGAGTTATTTTACATATATTTGTCCAATTATTTTGAAAAATAAATTCATTTGTTATAAGTAGTAATTAGCTCTGAATATAAAAATTATTTGATTAATTTTTATTCATTAAATTAAAATTGTCAATAATACACTTTTTCGTGTTAAATGTTTTTTTTCTTTCTATAAAATTCGTATGCATTGAATAAAATATAAAATAAATATCTGAAATTTAAATACATTTACGAATACATTAATTTTATAATATAATCTCATGTAGGAAATGAAAATGAAGGAATAAAAAACCTTTTACTCTAATTCTAACTCTTTTGTTTACTAAAAATATTATGTAACACAACAAGAATTTACAAAAAGTAATATAGGTACTTCACAAATAGAAATAATTTCTTTTTTAAAATTATAAAAATAGTTTCTTAGAAAGTTTTAAATTTCAAATGTAGCTTTAGCATACATTTATTTTTAAAATATAGTTTGTGAAAGAGCACACTCAGCGAGCCATGAATTTAATTTTCATTTTTATAATTTTAACCTTATATTCAAATAAGTAAAATGAAGTTATATTGTAAATTGTGTCCTTCTTTATTCACGTTTTTTAAATTATATTTTATGACTGACGTTTTCAAAACTAAGCGTTATTTCGAAGTAAAATAAAATACAGAAATATATGAAGTCACTCGTCTTAGTAATTACAAACAATTTATAATTACTTCGACGAAATAATGAGCTTTTGTTAAAAAAGGTATAAAATTTTCAATTGAATGCGCTCAGTTACCTTGACGCGTCCATAAAACTAATACCCACAATTCCCCCTCTCCTCTCCATAAATCCTCTCTCGGTTGCGCAAAATGCAATTATTACAAAAAAAAAAAGTTACTATACTCCGTCCCATGGAAGCCATACTCGTTGATCAGGCACCGCTCACTCGAGTACTTCTCGCATTAAAATAATCCTCTTTCTCTCGCTTCGAAATTTCGGCTCGCTACAATTTTTTCCGACCTCGAAACCCAAAACGTGCTCGCGCTCACGCGGTGGGAGGAAGTCTAGAGCGAGAGAGAGAGAGACGGAGAGCAACCGGTGTGTCGGCAAAGGAGAAAGAGAGCGAGCGGTAGCGGGAGGGGGGAAAACAAAACGCGCGTCAGTGTACGAGCGCACGAGCTCGTCCGAGTGTGTGAATCGATAAGCGGAGGCAGCAGAGGCCTTTTGAGGTTTTTCTCGCTTTTTTCGGAGAGTGGAGCGGGCGGGGATGGGAGGGGGAGTGAGCGTAGGGACGAGTCGGGAAAAGGTTGCATTTTTTCCTCCTTTTGCTCATTCAATTTGTTGCTCGTTACAAACGCGCGTGTTGCAGAATTTAATACTTTGTCCATCTCTATCCCTCTGCATACAAGCCGGATTATCTTTGTTATAGGTTTAAAAATCAATTTTTATGAGAACTCGAGAGAGGTAACTTGCAGATTTTTTTCCTAATTTTTTAGGGTTTTATTAGAGTGATGTTAGAGAATTCTTAAATTAATTTTTTTTAAAGTACAAAGGCTTTATGTTTTTCCAAGTTAGATTTTGTTTTAATTTATTAGTTATTAAGTTTTAATTTTGAATACACTTAAATTAATTTATAGAACAAATTTACGTTTAAAAAAAGAGCTCTTTTTAATTTATCTGTAACGAGTACAGTATCGATCATTTTAAATAAAATTTTATTTTTACATTTGTATTATTATCGATTATCAACTATAAATTATTTATTTATATATATAAAACTCTTTGTTCATCGTCATATCAGATCCATTTCCGAGTTAGCGTAGTAGTTTGTGCCTTTTACGCAATCGGCACTTCATGAATTTACGTAAAGCCTAGAGCCATTGTACTGCAATATTTATAAAACTGTAAGTCGGCAGTAAGTAGAGTAAACGACGTTTAGACAGTTAACACTGGTCAAGTGGTGTGTCTCTAGAGCTCAACAGTGAATTTAGACAAATATTCTTTTATCGTAAACAGAGTTTTTCTATCGATCGGTTGCTTCAATTCCGCACGTAAATAGAGCATTTGAATTATTTATTAAAGTTAGCAGGTTTATAAACGAACTTTGAATATGATTTCAGAAAAATTTCATTTAAAAAGTATTCTGAAAATATTGTAAAGTGGTAACTTTCTAATTATTAAAATTCCAATTTCCTCCATCTAATTTACAACGGTACATAAATTACCCTAGCCTCATTAAATATTTACATTTTTCACACCGCACTACGGCTAAATACAAAATAGACAAAATTAAAATTCTTTTTTCCAACAATACAGAAAAAACAAGCAATAGGGAGAATTCGCAGACGGCAATTGAAAATTCACAGGTGACAAATGTGCAAATGCGTACCACAGCAGCGCAGTTTTTCATCTGCGGACGAAAGACACAAAAACTATGTGTGCGCGCGTGCGCTATTGCCTCTGTCTTCATGTGTATATATGTACATTTTCCCAGTGTTGAAAAAGCGACAACAATAACAGCAACAGCGATGATAACGATGTAACGATGCCAAAGTTCTCGTGAGCGCGCGGGTTCGTGTACAGTTGCAAATCACCGGCGCTCAAAACGTCGATGTATATCCGGTTTGCGAAGGAGGGGGGAATGTGGGAGAGCGCGTGCAAATTGAAAATGTACGTTTTAAAGGCAAAATCGATAGTCGCACTGGTAGCGAGAGCTGTAATAACGTGCGGGCGCTCCTCGAGAGTTATATCTACGTGACTCATGCGAATGATTACTTGTATCTGATTTCGTCTCGGGTGTGCGCTCTTGTTCGTCTCAAAAATTTTATGCATATAAGTCATGCCTTTTTTTTCTATGCCTTGGCTTCGCATAATATTTGTTGGATATTATACGTTATTTATTAACAAGCAAGAATCAGCTTTATGACTAATATAATATTTATTTATTCATGGTTATATAAGATTTTAGAATAAACAGCTGCATTATTTACGGCACTAAAACTGATTTACTGATTAAAAATACTTATTAGAAATATTACACAATCATATCAATATCAATCTTGATAAGTAATTATAAAAAATAATAATTTATTAATATTCCGACATACTATTCAATTCTTTAAAAAATATTTATAAGATCGTATATGTCTGAGATTCTGATATTAAAAGTTTATAGTATGTTAATATAAAATGATGAGAAAATGTGTAGCAGTAGTTGTAAAACGAAAATATTTTAATAAGGAAATTTCAAAGTTTCAAACTAAGCTTGCGTTATAACTTTGATACGATTTAATCTGTGAGTGCTACACCGCGTTTTATTTTTTTAGCATTCAAGTTTTCAGGCGACTTACGTAAGTCAGCAAGAAATTCTTGAAAAATGTTTTGTGTAATTTTAAACCATTTAAGTATTCTCAAATTATGTATGAATGCTAGAAAATGATTTTGGATTATCTATTTGCATGTAACTTTTCCTCATGTTTTTCTTGTTGTATTTTACGTAGAAAACAGTATTTTTATTTATTGAATATTACAGACGCTTTATTTAAAGAAAATTTAAAAACTAATTTTTTTAGCCAATTAAAACTTAATATACACCAGTTTATTCAGGTACGTCAACATTTTTATAAGAGTTTTTATCGAAATATTCTGTTCATATTATTGTTATTCGATTGCTGAGACTTTGCACTTAGATGTAAAAAATAAAAAATAAAAAATGAACTTGAAGATAAATGAACAAAACGCAGAAAAATACATAAGAAATTTTTATTGTGAAAAAATTGTTTTAAATTATGGTTTTAAAGTTTTTGCTATTTTTCTAGTTTATACATGTATGTAAATAATGTTATTATCATTTTTATCTATATCTTTGTCACTTTATTTAATACCGCACCTATCTTTAGTTACATGCAGACAAGTGTGAGTTCTACTTCGATGAAATAAATCGATATTATTATTATGATTGCTAATCATATAATTATAATTTGATTACACGATTATCAAAAGTATATAATATTTCTATTATTGTTGCCTTCATACAAGTATATTTAGAGTATTAAAAAATTATACTTTTGGTTCAATATTGTTAAATAAGCTCATTTAAATGCATAAGTAAAATAAAATGTAGAAACTTAAATTACAAGATTCTTCTGTTATCTGAGTTTCTTCTTATCGTCAAATGAAAATAATTATGCAAAGATAAGAAGTACGGGTTTTTTTATTTTGTGAATTTTTAGCGGCTTTTAAAACACTTATATAAATAAAAGACAAACAATATAACCAAATTAAAATCTAAAAGTAAGCCAGATTATTCTTAAAAATATAAATTTTGATAAGCCTTATTAATGACTGAATAAAATCGTGGTGATATAAGCGAATGGGAAATAACGTTTCCAGTTATTAAAAATCATTTTTATAATAAATGAAATTGATCAATATGTCATAAAGAAATTCTTAAGTTTTGGTCACATTTTTTATCAATTTATAACTGTCATAAATTATACTGGCGATTAGTAATGCAAGGTAAAAAATTTTTTTAAATATTAAAACATAAATTGAAAAATTAAAAATCAATCAATCAATCAATAAAAATTAAGATAGCACTGAAATTGCATTTTTTAAATCAAAACCAGCAATCATCTTATTACACTAAAATGCGTTTAATTTCATAATAAAAGAAAAATGCAACTGCCAGCTCATCGTTCGGGAATTTCAAGTACGCGATCGCCACCGCTTTTCCTCTCTTTTTCTTAACTCTCTTCCTCTTACTCTCTCATTGCACACAACTCTTTTAGTCGACGCACGCAAAATCCTATAAATAGGAAAAAGAAGTCCGCCCACAATGATAATAAACTGCGAAAAACCAAAGCCCAAAAGCAGCCCGGAAGACGAAGGAGAATCGACGAGGAGAGAAAAAACAACGAGACAAAGAAAGATATTATAAAGAAATAAAAGCGTAGTCTTCTCACGGACGTAAAAATATTTCTCGGCAAAAGAAGGAAACCAACTTCTATCTCTCTCTCTTTCTCTGTTCTCCCCCCTCCTATCTATCTCTATCTCTCTCGCTCTGGCGATGGCGCGCGCGCGCTCGCCCGTAATTATAATCTGAAGCCGAAGGCTCGCTCTCGAGGTATACCTGCACACAAACCGCATACACACACACACACATTTGTCCAACATACGGATTGCACGCAGACATAGACGCGCGCACACGTTCACGTGGCTTTTCCGTAGTACGCGCGCGAGCGAGCGAGCCGGTGTGCAGGAAGTTGCACGTGCTCTATGCGGCCGAGAGAGACAGAGAGAAGCGTCGACGCTATATGCACGCACACCAACACGCGTTCGCCGAGTCGTTCCTCCCACACTGGCACGTCACACGGATTCTCCTCGTGACCGCACTTGTGTGTGAGCGACTGTGCAGGCATAGTTCGTGTGTGGGTAAAATAGTTTCTGTCTCTCGCTCGCACTCGCGCGCTGAAAACTCGTTTCTTCCTTCGGTCGTCTCTTCCCACTCCACTGCTCTTTGTGATGCGCGTATATAGCGCGCTTCTTTTGCTTTTTCACGCGGTTTGTTTTGCATTCTGCAGATTATTTTAATGCGCCTGTATGCGCCGGCTGTAAAATTAATTTTTACACGTGAAATTGCGTTTTTTTTTTCTTTTTTTTTTTCGGAAAATTAACCGTTGTGTGGTTTTTTTTATTTTGATTTTCTTGTAATTTAATTTTTAGAATATGATGAGGATTGTGAATATTAAAGCAACTATAAGAAAACGTTGTTTCAGACTTTTTTAAAAACTTGTTTTTATCTAACCTTATGTTATTTTTATTTTAATAGTCTTTGAATGTTCTTGCAGCGTTTATTAATGACTTAAAAATAATATTTCGATAAGATTTATTAATATTAGTGTATATTTATTTTATTATTTAATATTTAAATAAAAATGAATACTGTAATTTTTTTCAATTTTTACTAAATACCAATTTTTTCAATTATTTACATAGAATACTTAAACACGCCATTCTCTATCTGCCGAGTCTTTGTTAAGTTGGAAACTCGTTACTTTTTACTTTTTTTACAAAAGTTTGTTTTGCAATCCACAGATTAAGATAATAGCCTAAGTAAGAAATACTTGTATTTTACTTTATGCGACAAAGAAGTAATATTATTTCAGGTTTCACCTTGAGGGAAACCTTTTGAATAAAAATAAATGTTTATTTAATACGAAATATAATGTTTTATTCACAGTAATGATTTGAATATAACAACACAAACTATTTTCTAATATCATGATAGATTTATTAATAATAAACTATTTTCTAATATTATAGATCTATTAAATTTTAATATTCTGTTTGTTGTTATATATAATTTGATTTAGACTTTTTTGATCTTTGTCCATGATGTATGAAAAAATGAAACCACTTAGTAATTTTATATGAAGTTTACATAAAAACTCGTGTATTATCGTTCGTTTTTAATGAATAATATTTTGTATTTCGAGAGTTATGATAATGAATAATTGCAAATCAACAATTTTTCATTATCAGAATATTACTTGTTTCGATAAAAAAAATTTAATTTATTTACATAAGGTATTGATAAAAATTGAATAACAAATAAAAATGTATACCTTGCCTGAATAAAACATAAAATGAGTAATTAAAGTTAAAGTTGTTGATATATATGTAGGCACACATGAATTAAATTTTTGTAACACATTTACAACAGCAACAATATTTATTATCATGAAATAATTAATTTAGAATAATTTCGTTTAAAATTTAAATGTAAAATTTTCATTGCAGTTAATAATAACGGATAATTTACAGTCTAATATTTTTCTCTTTTAAAATGAGGATACGCGATTTATTTCAAAACGTGTAACCTCAATTTTTTAGTACGTGCCAAGAATAGGAAATACTGTCATTCACATTTTTATCATTATAGCGTTCAAAATGATTACATATCTCTTAATGGCTTTTCACAATTGATTGTAATTATTATTTTAAAATTTGTTATCCGAGAAAAACAGTGCTAGAACAATGAGTCGGTTTCACGTTATTTCACAGTTAATTATTTACGAAAACAGAAACCATTGCACAATACCATTACACAAATGCCAATCAGTGCGAATAATCAAACCCACCATAAACAATAATACTACGTGTATCAAAGAAAAAAAAATTGAAATCCAACTATACTATTCGAAAGAATTTGTAAGTCAAATTAAAAAGTTGTTTATTTAATTCTTTCCACGGGCAATTCTGTATCTCCTATCTCGGAGAGCATTTGCTTATTATTCAAATGAGCCTCTTTAAATGCCGAACGCGCCGTATCAAAAACCGACGTAAAAAAAAGGACGAGCTGTAATGCGCGCAAGAGAAATTCCGTATTATACGCATACGTATACACATGGATGCAAGCCGAAAAGTCAATTTCGTCGGCAAAAAAAAACGGCTGCTTCTTCCTACTTCCGACTGGCCAAAAAATATTAAACAAGCGCCGCCATTCATAAGTTCATCCAAGTGTAAAACAAGCATTTGCTCGCCCGCACGATTTCACGCCGTTGCTATAAGTATTTTCATGCTTTCGGTGTGTCTGTCTCTATACGCGCACGTGCAATGCTTGCACACGTATACATACACGCGCACTAGTGCAGGTGCGAACGCCCATTCGCACGGACACGATGCATAACCGACTTTTTCTTTCCTTCGGTTTATCTAATAATTTACACAGCGAGTGAGGCTGTGCGTGTGTAAGTGTCTGAGCGCGTGGAAGTGCGTAAAAAGGCCGGCGCTACGTTGCAAGCCTCCTCTACAGTGATGATGACACACCCACACACACGCACACACACACACACACACACACACACACACACACACACACACACACACACACACACACACACACACACACACACACACACACACACACACACACACACACACACACACACACACACACACACACACACACACACACACACACACTTGTCTGCATTTTAATGAGGCTAGTATTAAAGCGAAATGTTTGGTAGTGACGTCCCCGTCAAATGGAAACATGCTAAGGCGTTTTTAATTATTATCGACTTGTAATTTAGTCATTCCCCGAGTTGGAATAATTTAGAATAATTAATTTTTTAACGTTTATTTTGCTTTTTTGTTCTCTATAATTTAGATAAATAATTTGCAAAATAACTAGGAAAAAAGTTATAAATTATGAGATAATATTCTTCTATAATACGTCTATCTTTGAGTAAATTAACATGAATATTGATTTCAAAATTATAAAATACTAATGATTCCCTGTTTTTACAAGATTTTCTATAGCATAGTACCATGTCATTTCACAAATCGCATTAATATCATTCTTATACGAAAAAAAACAATCGTCCTCGAAAGAAATCTTCAATATCCAATCTAAATACTATTTAAAGATCGAGCGACGCTGACTCTGAGTCCATTTATCGAGTCGTCGAGCGGCCCTTATTCGTTATGTGCCCCGGAGTTGCGTGTTCTCCGCACATTTCGAGCGACACTCGACTGTATAGGTACGTGCATGTGTGTGTGTATGTGTGTGTTAGCCGAATGCGATCGACGAATTGTTATCGGCTCAGAGTTTCTCGCCTTTTTCTCTTTTCTCTCCTCCTCTCTCTCCATCGACTGCAATTCTTAAAACGCATTTACGGTATCGGGCCGACTGGCCAGCAACTATTTTCCCTTTTCTCTTCTCTCTCTCTCTCTCTTTCTCGTTCCTCGTTTCCATAGGCCAATTTTATTCGGAATTTTAAACAATTTCGAGGTGAAACAGAAAAAATGAAATGGCGTGTTAATTGTTATCTATTGAAAGAACTTCAGCGTTTTTAAAAGCATTTTTACACTGACTAAAAGAAACATTATTTACTAGGATAACATTGAAAATTTTTAATTAAATACAAACGAATAAAATCCCCGGAAATGAAACATTTCTCCTCCCTCGTGTAAATACACACTATTCTCGTAAATTACAGCCGTAGTTAATAACACGCTTTGATCTCTGTTTAGTCGAAAATTTCGTTTCCAAAAGCGAAAATTTTGCCTCTCTCTCCTCTCTCTCTCCATCATTCCCTCTTTCTCTCATTTCCGACTTCTGCAAACCCCTGTTTCAATCATGCGCGAGTTATAGGTATACGCACTCGGCGAAATTCACCGAGTAAACAGGATTTTACATAATCAAATAGAATAAGCTCTTAAAAAGCATGTATACGCCGAGCGGCGGCTCTATCGAAGCCACACCCAGCCATGCACACTCACGCGCGCGCGGCCCGCATAATACTATAATACGCGTTGTTCTATTATTTTAAATTCATCCTTCGCGCGGAGATGTGAATTATACGAGCAATGCTGTGTATAAGCTCCAAAATTAATAATATTCATTTTATAGATTATTATTATAGCTTTGAATCAAATATGTGTGTGTGTGTGTGTATTTTTTTTTAATAAAAATCAATAATGAACGATAATTTAAATTTCATATCTTAATGGTATTTAATTTATTTTTCCGGATATATGAAAGCAAACATTTCAGTATAATTTACATAAGTCAAATTTCATGAATTGCGAATACAACATTAATACTTTTCTCCTTTTTGCCATGCTTAAATAAGGATATTGCGGCTCGAAAAGGCAGTTTACCGTAAAATTTGCATAAATCTAATACAAAGTATTATTCGAAATATACGCTTTGCATTATTCATGAGTTTGTTCATAAATCAGTGGTTTATTCAAGTTCTCGTTTCTTTTAAGCGTGCACCAGCACTGCAAATTTTCCTATTAAAAATGGGCATATATATATACTATCGGTCACTTAATAAATGTTTTATCTTTTTTACATTTATATAAGAATCTAGTAAACTATTATACACTAATTTACGAAATAAAAGACGTTTAAAAATGTTATCATCGGAAAATTTTAAAACTATCGAACATATCTAAAAAAACATCACTGCTAAGTTTTAACTGAAAGGCCTAAATTCCCTAACGAAGACACTCCTCGTATCTCATTCGTCGGTGATTATTAATGTCGTTAATTTAAATTCCTTCTCCAGCTCCTTTTCTCCCTTTCGACCGAACGGTCTCGGCATTAAACGAAAGTGTGCCCGGCGCTCTCGTCCCCCTCCTCCCATTTAATGGAATTTACTTTTGCAGCTTCTCCCCCACCTCTCCCTCGTTCTCCTCTTCGTTCTTCGGACTAAATTGCATCGCAGGAGGGGGAGAGAGAGATGGCTAAGCTCGGAAAACAAGTGTCATTCCGGAGGACAGTACCACCACTACCGCACAGTAGTTTCGAGAGGGAGCGAGGGAGGGGAGAGAAGGAGAGGTGGAGAGAAAGTGTAATAATGAACGCGGGTGTGTGGGTGGCGAGCTGTAGAGCGCGCGCGCATGCGTGTAGCCGAGCGATAATAAGTGATAAATAGCGGGCATTGTTTGTGTTTACGACGCCTATAGCGTGTAGTGCTTATGCGTACTTAGTCGCGTTTGTTTTTGCCTTTTTAATGAATGGATCGGAGAGCGAGTGTAAACTCGCTGTCTTTTTTTTTTCTCCATCCCTCCTTCTTCTCTCTCTTCGCGGGCTTTGTGCGATAATTGGGTCTTTTCGCCGCGGTGCATCGAAATTTGTTTGTTTTTTTTTTTTTTAATGCGCGGAGAAGGGTTATTTGGTTTGCTTATTATCATTCAGAGCGAATTACCATTTTTATCCATCGTTGCATTTGCATCAACGAGAAAAATTACGTAGTCGAGTGTAAAAAAACGTTGTTACAGTTCGCGTGGAGTATATATTTTTGCAAGCATCATTTCCACTGGCATTAAACTAATTTGCTTGGAAAAATATGATTGCCGTTGTTACGAGATTATTCTGCGCGAAAGGTGCGTTTTACAATTAATACATAGGTATGGTTGTTTTGTAGTGCTTCTTATCTTGGCTTTCGAGATGAAAAATTTTAATGACTAGAAATATCACGTAGCTTTTTTACATTTTCATTTCCAAGAATTTCAGCGAGCGGAGAGATGTTAAAGAATCGCGTGCGCCCCTCCGTGCTCTCTTGATTTTTCGAGTGGAAATATTGGAGCTCTGCGGCTGAAATGTAAAAATGTTCTCTCAAATACGGTTTTCCTTTTACTTTGAAATGGAAAAATTCTAAGAATTGTTATTTTTTGCCTTGGACTTTGAGAAAAATGCTTCGTATTTTTTCAGTATTATAAGAATTATTTTAATTTACAAGATTACTAGCGTCCAAGGGACTTCATTCGGTAAATATATTTATAAATATAAATCTTTTTCGGATTATTATAGTGGATTTTATTTATTCAAGTAAATCGATTGTGGTATTTTCAATTTCATTCGGAATCGTGTTTTTTAGTATTACAATGCTTTCACCGATAGTATGCAGTAATGTAATAGCCAGCTATAAGTGAATGTAAATTTTATCCAGACTAAAGAATTGTAAATTCTATTTGCATTCCTATACTTTTTTACAATCGTAAAACTAGAAGATAGAATTGTAATGCATATGAATTATTAAGACACAAATGGAAAAAGTAAAATGGCATTGAACAAAATACGTGTCAAATAATATATATACGTAGCCAGGAAATTCACCTAAAAACGATCGAATTCCCGAAACACCCGAAACCGTCTAATCAAGCAAGAATTTTCGGTATTCCTGGGTTCATTCGATCCTCCGTCCGATGGCTCGTCGTCTCGCCACTCGGAGAGATCTGCGTGCACGGGCACTCGGAGGCTCCTGTCCATCGCGATGAAAACTGAAATATGTAAAAACGCCAGAGGCCATGTCGCCTGCCGACGACGTTTCGAGAAAGGAGCGGGGCAAACTTTTTCGGCCGACTGTACGCGCGCGCTCCCATGCTAAAATTCTAATCGGCAAAATTAGTCGCGCGCCTCATACAGTCGGCTGAGGAAGTTTCCCTGACCGCGATTCCACGGGAGCGGGAGGAAGAGGGGGAGGGGAGGGGAGACAAGCAAACGCGCAAGCAAGGAAAGTTATGAAATCAATTGCGAACGCGCGCGCACGCTGTAGTGTTGCTTTTTTGCAGTTTATGCAGATTCTTTTTCTGGTTTTTAAAATTTAAATGCTAATTTAATCTCGAATTTTGTCGATAGAACTGATTGTAAATGGATTAATTTTTGTCGATGGCAAAAAATAAATAAATAAATAAAAAGCAGTCTGAGAATTAATTAAGTAAGGCATGGTTAGTATGTTTTTCAAATATTGGATTAAAGTCATGGAATTAAAGTAAAGTTTCTTGCTACTGTAGAATCAAATATATTTGTTTACTGGAATTTGTATTTAGTAAAACTATATTATATAAATTCAGTTTTTTCAAAAAACTCGATAACAGTGAAATATAGAATTAATAGATAAATTTAATGAATAATTAACTAAATAAACGTTGATATTTAAATTTTAATGATTGCACGCAAAAAATCTTACTTTTACCTAATTAGTTTAATTAATTAAGATTTAAATAAATAATTCATGAATTAAATATACAGTTTAAACAGGCATTATGCAAAATAATAAAACAAAGCACACAATGAACCAAGTTTCGCGAAGAACCTTAGGAGCACCGAGCGCAAAGGCAAACTTTCCCGTCGCGCGTTATAAAAACTTTTTTTGGCGAGTGTATGGCGGGGAAGGCGAGCGAACGAACGAACGAACGGGCGAGCGAGCGAACTCACGGGGACGACCGCAAAAAGGAGCGAGAGAGAGAAAGAGACGCAGAGAGGCAGAGAACGAAGAACGACAGAGAGAAAAATGAACGCGATCGCTACGCGCGACGAGCTCAGGGAATGAAAATATCGGTGTCAATGTGCGGCTGACTGTAGAAAATCGAGAGGAGAGAAAGGGAGAGAGAGAGAAAAAAAGGAGAGACTCGCCGGAAAAATTTCGTGCGCGACGTAAATATCCTAGGAGAGGAATTTTATTGATAAAACGTCAAAATGCATTCGGTGGATGCTGCCGCTTTGTTGGGGGAATTCGCGTGTGCGGGTGAGAGCGAGAGAGAGAGAGAGAGAGAGAGAGAGAGAGAGAGAGAGAGAGAGAGAGAGAGAGAGAGAGAGAGAGAGAACGTATCTGTGAGGCTATAATGCGCTGTTCGCGAAATTGGTTTTTCACGATGACTATCAATTTGTGTTCACTATTTCTTTTTGTTAGAGTAAAAAGGCTTCAGCTGGAATTACTTTAATTTGATGTTTTCCTGTCTATTACTTGCCTAGTAGTTGGCACACATATTTAGAATTGGCACTACTGTTGTTAAAATCAATAATTTCGTAAGAGAGTAAATGTAATACATTTTCATCTACGATGAAGATTAATCTTGGTACTACTGTACTTTGTTAGTTATTTAATTTGTAGTAGACTATAAAGTCAGGTTGATATGACATATTTATAACCCACAGTCTGAGTAATATCGATCTTTAGCGACAGAGTTAAATTACATAGTCATAAACATTTTTGTAAGGATTTATTGAAAAATTCATCTTATAAATAAAATAATTTTGCATATTTATCCAACGAAGATGCAGTAGATAAAGGGTAAAAGTAGAGTAACATTTTCTTTGCATTTAATTTATATATAATTCATATAAATGATGTCGAAAGTAGAAACTTATAGCGTATAATTTCGCTCGCTTCACCATAAAGTTATGTTATCACTAAAAGCAGTGTATCATTAGCTGTTATTACATTATAAATTCATACGAAAACTTTTTGCGAAGCATTTTTTTTTCGTTTCCTTATATTACAAATTCTATTATAAAGCAGGAAAAAGAGAAAAAAAATAATGTCATTAAATGCTAAACGTAGAATTAAAAATACTGTCTTTTGTAAGGACGTTGGATAATGTAGAATAATTGTATTAATAACACGTGCCGATTTAAATTCTAATTAATTAACTGTCTATTTCAAGGCTTCCATTTATATAAGTTAATAATTCCAATTAAACGCTTTTCTTATCGATTGTTATGAATTCTATACTCTACAGCAATAAAATAAGTTTTTTTATTATACCGTAACATTTAATTTACTAAAAGTTAAGTTTTTTACTTTGTTTAGTAACATGATTACAGAGTTGTTATTAATATATATCTAAAACAGTTGCATGTAAATTGAAATTTGTGCCTTTGACCTATTTCGAAATAATTTATCAATTTAGAAAGTTATGTAACCTACAAAGTTCAGTTTTAATGAAATTTCGGAGCAACGCGTCGAAACTTATATTAATTTAGAAATTCAAACCTCTAATACGTTATCATATTACTTTTTTCAATAAAATATTAGGTAAACCTGGTTTCGATCAACCAACAATGCACTAAGAATTTATATAACCTGAAACTCTATTCCGTATTAAATACCGTTTACTCCTTTCAAGAGAGACGGAAGAAAGTCCATAATTGGAAATTGAAAATAGCCGCTTCAAGCCGCGTGGAAAGCCAGAATTATCTCGACCGCTTCGAATGCGATTCGAGAGGAGAAAATGGTATCAATATCGAGTCGGTTTACATTTCGAGTGGAAATCCGCCTAAAGCAAAATCTCGTCGCGTGGTGTGTGCGAGCTAGCACGCGCGCGTCCATGTCTCTGCGGTTACTCGGAGAGCAGAGAAACTGGGGTCACGTTGGTCAGCGGAACGGATAGATCTTTCAAATTGCAGGCGGAGATGTGAAATGCATTGTACAGCCGACGGTGTCGGTGTTGTATTTTACCACTTGTAAAATACGAGTATAGATAAATATTAAACCGAAACACGACAGTTTGAAAATGCTTTAGCGAGGAATTATTTACGGTAAAACGTCTGAAAAGCGTGGGACTTCGAACGGAGGAGAAGAGCTCGTTGGCTCGTTTCATCCTTTCTTTGTTGAAATATTTCCGAAGCTTATTGCGTAGAAGATCGATAGAATACATTTTATGTCACCTCGCTGTATGAAAGAAAGATTTTCTCGAGTTCATCGTGAAGTGGAATTTTTAATCAAATAAAAGTAAGTTATAGAAATACGAGCAAGACTTCTTCTCCTTCCCAAAAGTACGTTACATCAGTTTTTGACTTTTCCAATACTTGCTCACTTGATAAATCGCAGTTCGCGATTTATCGCTCTATTCGTCAACATTCTCATGAAACGCGAAAAGAATTTTTTTTTTTTAAATTGCCCACTCGATGGATCGATGACGTTGAATTAATCTTTATTAGTTTCTCATTTTTGTCCATAACAGGGCAGGAGATGAACCGCAGCATGTAACCATTCCGAAATACTATCGCTAACGAGCGGCCTTATACACACTCCCTCATCCTCGTGCCGTATCTATGCGGCTTTTCTTAAATGACTCCGCATATATATATATGCGGGGCTAGCGAGGTGTCTGGGCGCGTGCAGATATCGCGATTACATCAATATATACAAGTGTAACTCGGGCCGTATAACCGTCCGGTAATGGATGACTAACCGCAGCGACAGCGGCGGCACCACCAGATGCTTTATCCTCCTCTCTCTCCATCCATCCCTCCCTTCCTCTCACTCGCTCCTCTCTTCCCCTCTCGCATTATGTTAAATCGTTTATGCGCGAGTTGTGGGCGATTTATCGCGCAGTGGCCGGAGGGATGATGATTATACCGCTCTGACCCTGTTTTTTCCGCTCCTTCTCCTCTCTCTCTTCGACATTTTTCACTTTTGTAGCCACGAAGTCAATCAACGCGAGTGGAGAGCTGGCCGCAGATGTATGTATGTATGCGTGTGGGTATGTAGGCATTGTAGGAGTTAATTTTTCTAGTTATGATAATGATGCCGATGATGATGACGGACGTATTTTCGCTTCGTATATTGGATTATAATCGTATGAGTTGTGTTATTGTGGGCTGAATAGAAGAATGTGTATGGGGCTTGTTATTAACGGGTTTATGATATAAAAGTGTAGGAGATGAAAGATGAAAGTCAGAGTGCAGATTTAAAGAGAGGAGTAAGTGAGGTAATTTGTTGAGAATGCAAGTGAATCGAGTACTTCTATATTTTGCGTGAACGTTATTTAATCAGACAATTTTGTAACATATAGAAATAAAATAGAGTTTCAAGTTTATTTCTTGCAATCGTTAAAACGTAAACTTACTTATATATATAAAAGTGTTTCAGCTAACTCGACGCAACTTGTTTAATGTTCGATATAAAGGTGTACATTTCTTTATTGATTTATTTGAGTTTATACCGAAAGATGAAAGTATTGATTTTACGTATAAAATTTAATATAAGTTTACAAAAATAAATGAAAACTCGATCGGCAACAAGATACTCTAAATTTATATTTTTGAACCTTTAAAAATATCCTTTCCAACTGAGGAAAAGTTTAATAAAATTCAATTATCCCGTGACAATGTTAAACATAATAAGAAGGCTTGACCTGATTTAATAAATTTCATTGTGATATCAAATTAGAAAATCAACTTTTATCCATGTACCTAATTACGAATTTTAAACTTTCAAACTTCAACGTAGTTTCGAAGAGTCGAAATATATCACGTTCATTAAATAGTCAAATTATAAAGTTAAAACTTTGCGATAAAAATGCATTTTTTTTTCTTCGAAAACTCGTTTACAGTTTCTATTTAAGTTTCGCATTTGAGAAATTAACATTTTTCTAAAATCTTATTTAATATTGTGAATGCACAAATGCAAGATCATATCTATAAATTACAACCCTCAAAATGATATATTTATATTATATATAATGAGCTCACCCAACGAGTTTTTCCTTCCATCTTCAACTCAATAACTATATAGACCCACTTATCGCGCCCAGCGGCAAATGAACGACCAATCACCGCGTAAATCCGCTTTTACAATCCCACTTTTCCGAGCGATTAAAATCGATCGGCGATTTCGCGGCTCGCAAAAACTATCCTCCGGTATAAGATAACTCCCATGTTGTTTCCCAGCGCCTCTCGTCTTGTACACATGTATATCCCCACTCCCATCACTTCGAGCGAATATAATTCGCCTCCGCCGACAGATACACTTTTACTTTTTATCGCGCCGCGCGCGCGTCTCTCGACGCTTTTACATGACGCGCGTATATATATACAGGAGCACGAGAACACGTGCGCGCCGTGGTGTGAACTCACAACAATCGCTCGTCGTTAGACGCGTGTAATACGCGACGAGCGATCGGATTCCGAACGGATGAGATTTCGCAATTTGTCGCCGTTGTGCGATCGGGAACACACGGTTTGCGAAATAGAGCCATTTTCTTCGCGAGCGCGTGTATAATTTGCACGCTGGCTGAATCTTTAACTTTTATTTGGCAAATTATAAGACAGCGACGATTTGATTAATTAGTTTTTGGAGTTGGTATTACCGCGTGGGAAAAAGTGGTTCGATTGGTGGAGGCATGAGATTCTAATGTATTGCGCAAAAATTCCTTTTTGGTGTGTGTGGGTTTGACATGTGTGTCTAATTGTTCTTTTCTTTTTTTGTTGCAGGTGAGTTGAAAGAGCGATTACGTTGCTGAGCTAGTATTCTATTGTATAGTCACGTAAGTTTCGAAGTAATATTTGTATTACAAATTTATAATTGATTTCTATATATTTTTCGTAAGATATGCTTTTTAACGAGCTCGAAAAAAATAATTAATTAGTGTTGGTTAAAAATTCTAGAAACAATTTTTAAAAGTGTCTTACTCGCAATGTCTTGATGTATTTAATATACGTACAAGTGATTTAAAACAGGAAAAAATAAGTGGTAAATCCAAACCTGATTTAATCATCGTTTTTTAATGGAATATGAAATCAGTTCTCTGGACGACACGAGTTAGTAATTTTTACGTATACGTTGTTCTATGCATTAAAGACGTAGATTTGTCACAGCAAATAAGTCATTACGCATATAGTAGATAGGAAAAAGACAAGTTATCGTGAAATACATTGTCACTGTTTCATTTTACTAAACTCTATTTCATGGGTAATCCTCACGTAACTTTAATTGTTTAATCTTGACTGTACGATCGGTTTCAAAATTTGACTTTTCAATGGTACACTAACTTTTATTACAAACCTCTCACAAAACGTAGTTTTGACCAAGTACAAAAAAAAACTAGAAAGTGCAACGACGCTCTATTTTCACTCGCGCCCGCGCACCTCCAAAAGCCACATTTCTTCCTTTCACGAAAATTGAAGAATGCCGTGTTTCCATAACCCTAACAGCCAACAAACCAAAACGCTGCTCTCCTAGATGCGAATAACAATGATAAATCAGTCGCGTCCGGGAAATTATGAAATAAATCTCACTTAGCGTGGCTCTGGTAATTAATTCCCGGCGCGAGAGCCGCGCCAGAAAAAAAGAACGACACGCCGCCGAAGAAGCGGCCACGAAGCAAGAAGACAAAAGTAGCTCGAGAATCTAACGATGTAAACACGATTCGCGAGGCAGTGAGCGCGCGGGATCGATAAAACAGTTTCCGAAAATGGCAATTCCGGGCAGATTCCGAATCGAGCGAGACGGGCTCGTTAAGGCGCCGCTTTTTTGCACGCTCACTTATGTTATACCCTTTTGCACATGCGCACAGTCCACGGCTGTATATCTCCGTTTTGCCTTTTTCACTGCGCGCGTATAGAGCTTCTTCCCCCTTTTTTTTTCCTCGACTTGGCTTTTTCGATCGCGGTTTATTTGCGTAATTGCCGGCGGCCTCCTTTTTTTCCCCTCGATCCTTCTGCAAACGTCGTACATACTTATTTGTATTATCACGAGACGATTACGGATTCGGTGATTGCGTGGCGCTGCGCGTTGTACATACATCCCCCTCGTTGATTTACGCGTATAGCGCGACGTCGCGTCGCGACGTCGCGTCGTTATACGGCCACCGGAGTCGGCTAATTGATTTCACCTGTTAAAGTCGAAAAGTTAATTAGCACGTTGTTGTTTGAGTGGCAACAATTTATCTGTCTTCGTTTGCAGAAGTAATTTCGTTTTTATTATTCGTGTGTGTGTGCGCGCCTTTTCGTATATAGAGATTCAGATGTTTGAGAAAGGATTGCGGGGGCAAATAAAACAACTCGTAAACGATTCTAAACGTATACGAAGAGGCTCGTTATCTCCATTATGTGCTTATAAACATTACGTAAACTTTTCTTTTGCAGCGCTTTGGCGAAAGGCAAAAAACAGATGCTATGTAATGGTATAGGTGCAGAACATTTTCCAAATGGTATATCTCGTTGGTATAAGTGGCGAGCCAAAACTAAAGAAAAAAACGTCATAATTCACTTTATCCGAGCTCTCCTTAGGGTCAAATTGTATCTCCGCAGGAAAAATTGATCGTTTATTCTTAAGAGAAATCCCCTGAAAAATCGTCGGAAGAAATAGCCGAATTTATCACTAAATCCGCCGGTTGGGCGAGCGCGCGGTATCGCTCTATTTACTACGTTGTCCATTCGACGCTTAAACCTTTCTTTTTCCACTCTCTCCTGCTCTTTTGGCTCGCCTGGTCTCGCCTTTTGATATCTTTTTATGTTGACCCGCTCGCCTCGCTCTTTCTCTCTCTCCTCTTCCTTTCTCTCTCTCCTCTTCCTTTCTCTTTCGCTCTTTGGCTTCTCTCACTTTTTTGCAGTTTGTATGTTTATGAATAAAGTCAGGCGTAGTAGACGCTGCATATGCATATCCTCCTTGAAATCTTTACTCCGCGAACATCTGCTCGAGAGTGTAGGATTGCAATTACGAGAAGTATAAAGAGCAGACGATGGCGGCGCGAGTAACCATATAGTCCATAAGTATGTCTGAAAGTTGGAAAAAAATGCTAATAGACGTCAGGCGGCGCACAGGTGAGAAACAGAATTGAAATGTAAATTTTTAACGATTCGCGTCAAGTTGTCAGGCTGAGAAAACAAATGGACGAGATTAGAGATAACTGAGATAAGTAGAAATAGGAAAAATATGTTATTTTTTAAGAAATGAAGAATTTTTTATACAAAGGAAATTTTTTTTTAATTTCGAAATACTGCCCAAAAGTGCTGCTCGCTCGCTTCCATGTAACAAAACCGTCTGGCTAATAGCTCCTTTAGAAAGGGAAAACCGACTTTTAAAAATTGAAAGAGGCTCTGTCATAACCTTTACTCCCGTTTTTTGCCTCTCGCGTTCAGGGCCATCCAAAAATCGGGGACCAGATGCTCTCCGTAGCCTCTCCGCAGCCTCTCCGCGTCCCCCTCCAGCACCACACGACTCGTCTCTCTCTCTCTCTCTCTCTCTCTCTCTCTCTCTCTCTCTCTCTCTCTCTCTCTCTCTCTCTCCCTCTCTCTCTCTCTCTCTCTCTCTCTCTCTCTCTCTCTCTCTCTCTCTCTCTCTATCCTTTTCTTCCCGACTCATCGGGCACCTTACGCATTTTAATCGACAAGGTTGCAACGCCCGCTATACACATAGTACGTGTATATATATATATGTGTGTGTGTGTGTGTGTGTGTGTGTATATATCGCAGCGCTAAATTAACGAGCGAGCGTAAAAAAGTTTTTCCTCTATTAAGCCGACTCGTCAATTACCTTTTTATTGCCTTAATAACGATAAATTATGATTAAAGAAGCTGTTTTCCTTTTTCTCTTTCTCCTTCTCATTCTCATTCTGTCTTTCCCTTCCTCTCTTTCTTTCTCGCTCTCTGGAGCTATAGCAGGATGAACTTATACTTCGGGATAATGGTTTCGAAATATACACGGGACGGTTTCGTACCGCGGAATTACGGGTTACGCTCGACTTTTTTCACGGTAGGTATGGGCTGCTGCTGTTTTTCAGTCGTCTGACGCTCTCTCCCTCTCTCTTTCTACCTCTTGTTTGCTCCCTTATTAATCGTAATTTATTGTTTGCAAGGAGGTGATTCCACCAACCCTTTTGCATTAATCTAATTTGTAACAAAATTTAATGAATTTAGAGCATTACGAAATGTCGGTCTTTGCACAATGGAAAATGTACATTGTCTGTATCATTAAATTAAAATGATTTTATATAAATTAAATTTTGTAAGTTGTATATTTCATAAAAAATTAGTTTTTATTGAAATGTTTAATGCCTATTTTCAATATACATTGCTTGTTTACATCAATGTATAACAACTTTAATAATATTTAAAATTATATTATACTGATAATTTTCATAAGATCATTAAACATTTACTTAGTATATTACTCATGTTTTACATCTCACGTATTATAAAGATTATAAAAAACATTTTATTGGGTTCACTTTTTACGATTAATTTTCATCACTTTATATACCCGAAAGTTTATTTTTAAAAAATAGCAATTTTTCTTCTTTATTTATTTTTTCATTCAGTTTCTTATTTTTCAACGTATCACAATCGTAAACGAAATTGAGAATGCTTTTTTTTATTTTTTTAGTCGAAACCCGAACGTCTCAAAGGAGTTTTTGTTAAAAGTTTTTTTTTTTAAATCGTCCTCTGCAAAAACATTCGCGTGATGTGTAGAATAACAAATTAAATCTGAGGAAATTAAGTGTCTTTTAATAATTGTTAAAATTTTGCGATTTTGTACTAATAACAAAATAGGTAAATTATTATTTGTCTATTTTACCTAATGATGATTATTTACGTTAAATAAACTGATAACGATTATGTTTCAGAATGAACGTCTTATCAAATGATTATACATTTGCACTCTCGTAAGATTATCTTATCTGAGAAGCAAAGAGGCATCATTAGCCATATAAATAGAATAACGTACAAAATTCCCGCGTTTCGAGTCTCCAAACGGATACAAAATTAGATCTGACGAACTCCGAATAATAAGTGTTCTCTCGGCGAAATTCTGCAGGAAAACATTCGTCGAAAAAGTTACATTTTGGATCTATTTTAAGAAAATTAAAGTTATTAAATTAAAGTTGCAAGGGCTGGTAATATGAAAATTTTCAATATTTTCGAGTATATTTCTTTTAGTTCGCAATTTCTTTTTATCAAAATATTCCGGTAGAGCATTTCCCACGATTATCCTTTTATGAAACTCAAACTCTAGTTAATATTCAAAATGAATTCTCATGAATAGAAATTCGCTCGCGGAGAAAACATTTTCCTCTAATATTGAACTTCAAATAACACGCTGAGAGGCCAAATTCATATTTCATTTTAAAATAAAATTTTATAAATGTATTTAAAACTTTTATGCTTTTCATATTTATATTCCCAAATAAAATTTTCGAATATTTGAAATTTGCAATAAATTTAAAAATTGCGGACATTTAAAAATCGTTTAAAATACTACGCGATAGAATAACAGTTTCAACTCGAATAAAACTATTTTGCGCAAAGTAAAAATTAAAGCTATACATTTGATTCACAGCCATTATGAAGCGTGAGTATCCGTTACACGGGGCGCACGGGGGCCTTCGAAATGCAGCTGTCGTGGACGTGGTATGAGCCAAGAGAGAAAGAGAAAAAAAAAATAGGAGGCGATTTCTCTGACTCATTTTCGGTGCCGTGAAAATTCTTTGAGCGGCAGACGAAAGAGAGAGAGAGAGAGAGAGAGAGAGGCCAAAGCACAGAGGTGCGATTTGTCCGCCGTGTATAATACACGATCTACCTGGTCAGTCGGGGCGGCTTATTAACGTTTTTCTATTTATCCGTGTTCCACGAAGAGCACGCTTGACCTCTCTCTCTCTTTCTCGTTCTCTCCTCGTCATGACTGGAATATCCGCCTGAGTTCCTGACGTGCAATCCTTTTGCCGATTCGGGTATTTGATGCTCGGTATTATTTTTAGATTTTATTTCAATGTCGCACGAGACAAATGGTGTAGTAGGAAGAAGGGGTTTGGCTCTCTTAAGTTATGAGTCAACTTTAAATTGTGATGGAAGTTTTTGTATATAAAAGAATCTTTTTAAAGCCTTCAATCGACTTTTAATTAAAATTAATTTCCAATATACAAAATATACGTTCATTTTGTAGAATATTGGTTCTGATAAAATCAATTTATTTCACTAAAATTATATTTACAAAATAATTTACTGAAATACGTGACTACGAGCATTTTACTTGAACAGCATTTTATTAAATATCTATTTTTGTATAAAGATCATATTGATTTTCCTCACGAAACGTAAGTTATTATAATTAAATGAAAAAGTTTATATCGACCTTTCAATATTTGACATTAAAATGATGATGATTCGTATAAATTTGTAATCTATAGTAAAATATAATATTACATTGTTAAATAAATTATAATCTTAATGCATTGCTACTGAGCTAGTGTAAATTGACAGATATCTCGATAGCCGTACTAAATGCATCATAAACAGCACTATAGGCCTTCCATTATGTTATCAATTATGCCTCGAGTCACCTCGGTTGCACGAATCATGAATTCGGCACGAATTAATGGCAACCGGAGTGCGCAAAACTAGGATACAACGGCTTTTCCAAATTGAAATGCCGAAAGAAAAATTATACGAAAACAATTTCAATAAACGAGATCAACCAGCAAGGCTCTCGTCTCTCGCGTATCGCGCGCAGCATTACCCCGGAATTAGCCGTCTATTTTCGGTGTATATACCCTCCAGCGGCCTGTAATCAGCGGCGCAAGTTAGCGCGCAAGATTTCGGAGGTTATAAGGCGCGCGCGCACGCACGCCGCCAACGATCGATCCGCAAACTTTCGCACGCACACTACATAGCGCCGCCGACGAGTCTCTCTTTATTTTGTATTGGAGGCCAGAGAAGCAGTGTGGTGGTGGTGGGGGAAGGAGTAGAAGAAGAGGAGATGATGTATATAAAACGAAAGAGGAGGGAGTTTGATAACCCGATACGGCCGGCTTCTACTTAATTTATATGAAATACGTATCATTCTTTTTTTTTTCTTCTTTCATGCCGAGCCTGTTAACGACGTGTGTTATTGCAAGCTGTCTGCATTTTTATCTTGATGATACGCCAATTGTGTCGTTATCGTCGCGTATGCATTTGTCGAGGTGTAATTTTTGCTTCTGTCTGTAGTTGTGTCGTGCAATTAATTTTTTATCTCAATTAATTCGAAAATAATCTTGTTACTGTATCGCTAAAGATGGAGTTCTTGTTAATGTAAAAAAAATGTAGACACTTATATTATCTATGATGTAATGTTATTACCTTATTTTTATTTACAAAAATATTTGTGTCACCATATATAACCTTAGATTTGTTAAGCGGGATTTATACATTAAACATAAATTGAATTTAAATGATAATGACGATAGCTACCGTAGATAAGTTCTTAGAGATGTAATATCCTCAATGTGCTTCATTCCATTATCTTTTTGAAAGAAAGACTGATAAAATCTACATAACTGTCGAGATGAAAATAAATTACAAACTGGGTCGTTTTTTAAATGTGTGCCACTATTTTTTCTAATTTAGTCAGCTATTATTTGGCTTTCGTCATATAAATTCAGCAATAAAAAGAAAATTAAATTATTTGTTAAAATTGTTCATTCTTTATTTAATATTGTAGTTAAAGCTTTAAGTTTATTCTATTGTGATTGTTTTTACGAATAAAGTTTTCATTAAATATTCTTAGAAAAGGAACAAAACCACTGAAATGGTAGTTGCGAAATTCAACGTTAATAATGCTGAAACTGTAATATTCTGCAAATTCCGCTTGAAATCAGAGCAACGCTCTGATCTCTTATAAAATTTTTTAATTTACGCAATTCAAAGTATAACGTGAATAAAACATTTTCTCTCCGTTCGTTCATTATGCATTCCACTTCTTCTATGTCATGCGATTTCATTTCTTTATTACCTTTACTATTTTCGTTAATACTCTATGTACGCTCTATTTGAATTTAATTTATTCGAGCAAGCAGGCTTTTTGTATAGTGATGATGTGAATTTGAAAATTGATGTGCTACAAAAATATCGGTAAAAAGATAAGAGAATTTGATAAACTTTTATGATAAATACAACGTTTCAACAAAGATATAGAGTACTCGCGAGATTATAACTTCAAATGTTATAATTTATCATTAAGAGTATAAAATCAAGAGGAAAATCGATAATCTATTATTCATTATTCTTTATTCGTTTGGTTTGTACTTATACATATATTTTTATAATATAGGTTTTACTGTACAAAGAAAAATATGTGAATAAATCCGTTAAGTAAATTTAAGTAAATCTACATTTCAGTTTCTATTTTTCCCGAAGCCAAATATATTAAATGTTATACGATTACGGAGCCCAGATAAAGACAAGGTCAAACTTCAGCAGTGTGTGTAGATTAAAAAAAAGTAAATTATTTTTTATATTTGTATTTGTTTTTCAACACATATAATTTGCCGAACCATAAATTATTCTTTATATGCGGTGGTTACATTATAACATTAATTTATGACATATTTATTTTTTAATTAAATTTTACAAAATACCTGCCTTTTTAATCAAATCAATCTGACTCTCAATTCAACTCCATCTTTTTCTCCCGATATAAATTATTATATCACAACGCATTACAAATTACCTCTATTAAAATTCATGAAAAGCGCGCCGCGCGCTCCGTGATGGTGGCAAATCGACCCGTCGAAGTTCGCTCGAGAGTGAAAGAAGAAAAGGAGAGAGAGAAAGAGAGAGAGAGAGACAAAGAGAGAGAGAGAGAGAGAGAGAGAGAGAGAGAGAGAGAGAGAGAGAGAGAGAGAGAGAGAGAGAGAGAGAGAGAGAGGAGCAAAGTCAGGTGTGTAGAAAAAAATCGCGCCAAAAGATTAGGCGTCACCTACAAAATTTTTCGGAATTCTCTGTTGCGCATGTGTCCAACAGAGCGAGATCGAGAGTGACGGCGACCACGACGGCGGCGATGATATTCGAGTCCGAATAGAAAGAAAGAGTGAGAGAGGGAGAGAGAGAGAGAGAGAGAGAGAGAGAGAGAGAGAGAGAGAGAGAGAGAGAGAGAGAGAGAGAGAGAGAGAGAGAGAGAGAGAGGCTCGCTGAGTTGGCCCGGGCAAGGGAGAAGGGAGTGAGGGAGGGAAGAAGTTTGGGTTTCGGAAGGGAGTTGATGGAGAAGGAAAAAGATGTGGGCGCAGGGGCATGAGGGGAGGGCCAAAGCGGGGAAGGGAGGGAGATGAGTCGACGACGGATATTGTTTAGTTCATTCCGGTCGTTGGAATTTCGATAACTTTGTAGTTGTTCGTAATTTAATCGTATTGTATCAAAATGTAATGAACTAAATATTTAACAATTATTATTTTAAAGTAATTATGACAAAATAATATGAATCTCAATAGTTGCTTATTTTCTTTTAATTATTCAATTTACATAGTAATAACAATATTTCTTTATAAAAATCGCAATCGATATTCAGCTTACATTTGACAAATAATATAAGGATTTAATAAATCGACAACATTGAAAATAATGAATTTCTTGATAATAATTTAAAAGTAAAAATAAAATTTCATTCATTTTTCATATTTACTCGATTATTATAATTAATTTAACGCAAATTATCATCATTATGTATAACTGCAATTATACTGACGAATAGCCGATATCAACGTAATAGAATTTTTTTCGTTCAATTGATTTCGTTTCCTTTCACGTTAGAAATATTAAATAAGTGAACGAGTGAGAGGGAGAAAGAGGGACCACATATATATCGAAGTGTGCGCGTTGGTATGCGGAGAAACCGGAGAGAGAGAGAGAGAGAAGGAAGAGATACAAAGCGCGCGCAGGAACGAGGGAGAAAAGTATACAAGCCGTGAGTCGAGAGGTATAAGGAGGAGGGGAGAAGTGAGCGAGGAATACGCTGAAACACAGGGGAAACTCGGGAAGATTGATCGCGAATGGGGAATAAGCTGAAGGCTAAGAAAAGACTTCATGCGAGTGATTTTAAAACTATGTTATAATAAATTATTCTCCGAACAAGTTGCATAGTTGATAAGATTATTTATAAATCTGTTGGGAATCCATTTGCGCCGGATTTATCGATTCGGTTACGACGGTGCCGTTTGCACGAACCTTCGTAAGCCGTGTATTCAACGTTGTTTCAATAATGTAATTAATAGTGTTTAATTCTGTAAAGAAAAAAATCGACTTCATCGTTTAGAGAGATAAATTCGAAATCAGTAATCTTAATCGCTATTATAATGCTTCGTGACTTCGCCTCTCTTATCTTATACAAAATCAATAGACTATTAATGATACTTAAACTTCCGTGGAATTTGTACTTAATTTATCAAGAAAATTTTTATAGAATGAGTATACATCAAAGAAGTGAAATAATTGTCTTCTTTTCATTAAAATGTTAATTGAATAAAAGAAAATAGCAAGTCAATTAAAATATCTTAAGCGATTCAAAATTAACCTCTTCCTGTACGATTTATTCTAATAAAACTGCAAATTTTGTTTCTTTTTAAGTATTAATAAATAAATTATACATTCTTGGGGGGGTTCAGAGTTTCGACGATTCACTATAAAATTGAAGTCAACTATAGATGTTTTTCAGTTCGACATATGATAATGCAGATTGTTCTTAATTTCGAAATTCTAAATTACGAAAATCATATTTACGAATGTAACACTTCACCTACTGTCCAAAACATCGAATTTCATTAATAGAATTTTAACAGGGGTACAATATATAGACATTTCGAAATAAATCATTAGAAACAGGTTATATTTGCTTTGAAATCGTATTGATGAAATTCGATGTTTTGGACAGTAGGTGAACTGTTACATTCGAAAATATGATTTTCGTAATTTAGAATTTCGAAATTAAGAACAATCTGCATTACCATATGTCGAATTGAAAAACGTCTATAGTTGACTTCAATTTTATAGTGAATCGTCGAAACTCTGGACCCCCCCCCCCATTCTTAGTGAATAAAATTGACTGATATTTGTAGTATTTCACCTGAAGAATCTAATGCATACGACATTATTTAGTTATTATATACGATACATCATCACAATAAAAATTTTAATTTTGTCCACGTACGTGGACAAGTACAGGAACAGGTTAAGACATATTATAAACATAAATTATTTTCTTTTGAAGAGAAAAAGTCGTTTATGCCAATGTTGGTAAGTCAGGAATCTCTCTGCCACCGTACCGATTTTTGTTATATATTTACTCTCTCTCTCTCTCTCTCTCTCTCTCTCTCTCTCTCTCTCTCTCTCTCTCTCTCTCTCTCTCTCTCTCTCTCTCTCTCTCTCTCTCTCTCTCTCTCTCTCTCTCTCTCTCTCTCTCTCTCTCTCTCTCTCTCTCTCTCTCTCTCTCTCTCTCTCTCTCTCTCTCTCTCTGATTTATGTAGAGTATCTCCTTGGCATTAAAGCGTTCGTTATTGCGAGCAAATTGCCTCTGCATACACGAACGAAGGTGTGTGTGTGTATGTGTGTAAAAGCGCTCGGGAATTAATGATTCAAAACGGAAAATCTTGTTCCCTCATTGAAACTTCATGCGAAATTACGATAGGAATTACGCGCGAGAGGAGAAGGAATGGTAAGTGGGAATTAATGCAAAATTTAGCATCTCGGGCTAAGTCGAGGCGGAACTTTATAACACTCTCCCTCTCTCTCTCTCTCTCTCTCTCTCTCTTTCTCTCTCCCTCTCTCTCTCTCTCTCTCTCTCTCTCTCTCTCTCTCTCTCTCTCTCTCTCTCTCTCTCTTTCCATCTCTCTTTCTCGTCTAGTCATCATCGTCGTCGTCGTCGTCCTCGCCGGCAGTTGGAATTCACGACAAAGTCCTCACGTTCAGATGGGGTACACCTACCTTTGCGAGTGAGAGAGACTATAATAACAGGTAGAAAAATCGTGATCCCAGGGTCGTGCGCGCGCACGAAAACAGAAAAAAGGCGTTCGAGGGCAATAAAATTTTCTCTCAATGGGCCGGAGGTGTGCATCTCTTCTCGTCTTCGGTTTCGTTTTCGTTGTTGCCGAAAATTTATTGCAGTCAATATTGTTCTTCTATATATTTTTTTCGCCATCGGTTTTAGTGTCTGTAGTTTTCCTTTTTACGACCGCAAGCGCGCGCTATCGAATTTCTTCGGCAGTGAATTCATTAGAACGTATTTTATAACGCTTTTGATGCAGTGAATTATACTAGCTTTAATGTCTACATAATCCTACTGAATTATATTCGAAAGTAGAGAAATTCAAATTTAAACGGAAATTACTCTGATTTACTGGTGCTTCTTCGTTGTAAACACAGCTTAATGGTATTTCAGAAGAGAAATAACACTGAAAATTTTTTGTGAGTAAGATTCAGTTTATTTTTTCACTCGAAAAAACAAGGAGGTTGGATTGCGTTTTAACGAGCAGTATTAGGTCGGAGGGAAACAATGTCATTCAAAGTACAGTTACGTTCAATCGCAGCGTTTTTTTTTTGTGAGACTTTTTCTTCTTGTTAATTTTCCGCTACGACGTGCTTTCGAATATTCTTATCAGGACAAAAACGACAAACTTAATTTTTCTTCATTAATTTTATTCGATTGAAAGATAAATTGAATTGAAATATTATCAAACTTGTATATTAATAATCTTTTCACTACGATTTATAATTTTTATCGAATATAAACACAAGAAACAGCTATTACAAAATAATAAAAGACAATATTTCACGCTTATCTGAAAAAATTGCCCGCTTAGCTGTAATATACGGGGCTAATGCGCATGCCTGGCATATTCGTTGACTTAGGTGCTCTCTCTCTCTTTCTCTCTTTTGCGCGCCTGCCGCGTGTGTATATCAGCGCGAGGAAAGTAATTGATAAGAGCTGGGGCCCTGCCGATATCCCCTACGACCGCTGTGTGTATATACTATATGACGCCGTGGCATTTAAATCACGTGACTGGGGCTAAAGGGGACTTGGCGTATCACTGAGCCGGAACGCGCCGGTGCCTCGCACACGTATACATATATACATGTAATATAGGTTCCTTTGTCCTTTTTTCGTGTCTAGTGCGGCACGCATTAACATGTAAATATGAAGTTTAGCGTAACGAGAGGCTGTGTGAGTCTTGGTGTTGTTGTGGCTTTTGCGTTAAAAAGTTACTTTGAAGGTTAGAGTTTGTTCGGTTGTGTCACTAAATACACGGTGCCATGATTGGTGTGACTAAAATTCAAATTAAAAAGAAAAACTCATTTTTCTGCAATAATATATATAATTACTAAAAAATAAATGTTAAAATATAATTTATTTAATTTGCAATGTTAGTTATTTTAAATTATTTGAGACAACTGTGTAAAATACACGTTTTATTTATTGGGAACGTTTTTAAAATTATCGATAATTAGTTGGTATAGTACTTATTTATGGCTATGAGTCGCGATAAAAATTATAAAATAAAATCTTAAATATTATTGTTTTTCGTTTGAAAAGGAAACTAATTTAAGAAAAGCTGACGTTTCATTCTTAAAATATGTCATTCGACGAGCGTCCAAGGTAGTATCTATAATCGCTTCACGCTTGAATAAGTAACAATCTGACGAGCTGAAGAGGTGGCGTCAATTTAAATAAAATGAAAATTTATTGAAAGAAATAATTATAAACAATTATTTAGGAAATATTAAAAACAAAAAGATATTTTTTAAACAGTATTTCGAAATGTCAGAGAAATTAATCATAATTACAATATTGCAAATTAAACCAAAAGATAAAATTATTATATTCAACATTAAAAAATAAATAACAAAATAGCAAAAACGAGTTAAGTGAACAATGGAAGGTCATAAAGCGTTAATGTATTTACCAATTAGAAGTATACGATGGAAAAAGAACTTCTGCTGTAGATAAACTAAACGTTTCTTATATAACGAGTATTTGATTGTAACTTTATTTGCGTAATTCCACTTGTGTTCTACCTTTTTAAAACGCAGTTTAAACGGATATTATTCATTTTGTTCATTGTAAAAATTGAGTGAAAAATTTATAATTTAGTCCTATTTCAGCTTTTTCAAAGATTACATTTTTTAAATTAATTTTGGAATAAAAAACAAATAGTAAAGTCTCTAACATTCATTAGATTAATTTAATACTTCTATCAATACAAAGTAACACTGCTAAAAAAGTATACTTATAAACAATAATTTGTTTCATGCATACGTTTACAATGGATATTATGTTAATTTATGTTTTAATCTTTTTATAATCCTAAGAGAATAAATACAATATTTTCATCACCATTAACAAAAAAAAAACAAGCCAATTCCGTAAAACAGAAAAGCTTTTACGAGGAATCTCTGTCGACGCAGCTGAATGCGGTAAACGGCATGGCAAAAAGCCTTCGAAGAAAGTGAAAACGACACTCCGGTATACTCTCAGGCAAAAACCGAGTACAATTAACATCTATACAACCGTGAAAGAAAGTAAAACAATGAGCGACAAAATCCCGCGCAACAATAGTCGTCGTCGGCGTCGGCGGCATCGAAACCCGACTCGATCAATTACAAATCGAGGGGGCTTTGATCCTGAAAAACTCTTCCAGACTTCAGCAACAGCAGCAGCGTGATGTAACGGCTGTATGTGTGTGTGTGAGTGTGTACATACATATGTATATGCGCCGCTTTCGCTCTCCGTGTGCGCGCGCATTGTAATGGTTAGCTTCCTTCCCCGGTATACAATACCGTTCACGGCTTTCTTTTCTCTTGGCGAGCGCGCGCACCACTTTGCATATGCCGCCTCAAAATCGGCCGTGGGCTCGTGTATATGCGCGCGCATAACCAGGTCACCCAGAAACGAGTCTCCGCCCGCTTGTAATTCATCGACGGCTGTCGAAGGCTGCGCCGCCGACTTCTCACCGAGGTCCAATGGGCTGTTGTGTTTGACCACGCTTTGCGACATTTTGGAGTCGGTGAGGAAGGGACGCCGCCGATGCCTCTGACTATGTGGGTGCGTAGGTATTTTTGGCCTAACGGACGGCCGCATGCGCGTTTGCGAGAGATCATTGAAACAACGTCGCTAATTGGTGTTTGCTAATTTACACAGTCACGAAATACATTTACGCGCATGCTGAAAAGCCAAAAAAAGTCCCACACGCGCGTGCACTCACAGCTTTCACTTTGAGAAAGCAATAGGCTAGCCACACGAGGAAATGATTAGTTTTAAGTTAGAATGTATACCGTCGAGACGTGTTATCTTTTAATTTGTTTACTTTATCATTCAAACAAAAATTCTCTCATTATTTTATTTTCCGATGGAAAAGATAACGTAATTTGCCGTAAGGCAAAAATATGAAAATTAATACGTTGATCCGAAAAATTTTTGTATATGTATAGGTATATGTATTCCTCAATCCCATTTGCATGAAAATGGATTTCGCTCGAGTATTTTCAGATCGCTGATTTCAAATCCAAAGTTTATACGCTTTAAAATTCAAAATGACGTATCCACTATACGTTTCGAAATTCAAAATGGATTTCGTAGGTTTTGAAATCTAATTTATTTACTTTTTCGAAGTATAACTTAGAATGGATCTGAAGTTCGCATCGTTGGAGTACAGCGAAATCATTTTTTACGATTGATTAAAGTTATTGAACAATGGAAATTTTATGGAAATCTTTGTTATAAAGTTATTTTATACTTTAAAAAACCATATCTACACGCAAAATTAATATTAACTAGTATAAAACTTGAAGTAAAATAAGTAAAATGAATTATTGTTTTTATTTCGTTGCACTCCAACGTTGCAAACTTCAGACCCATAACTTAGAAGAGTTAATAAGTCTATTTGTATGAACAACATAATTAAATAATAATTTTTCAAAACATCTTCTATATGAGTCAAACCTTTTTTTTGGTTACAGGTAATTTGGGAATCCTTTTATTTCTTCAATTAATGGCCTATGGTTCCAAATATGGTAAACTTATCTATTAAAAAATCCTTTTTCTGTGAATAATTAAAAAATAAAAACTACCATATTTTTATGTATAAAAAATACAAGTGTGTTTGAAAAAAGAAATAAACAATTTTTTGAACAAGTATAATTATTAAATAGCCATTATGAAAAGAAATTATAGAATATAATAAAAAACTGATTGTACAAAGAGTAACAATTATAAACCATATCTACTGCAACGTACATAAAAGACTTTAATCTTTCAGTTAGCATGGTGTTTGACAAAGATAAGAGACTTCGTAATAATAATCTTGAAAATTATTCGCAAAACAAATTTCGCGACCTTATCACCTTTCCTCATTATAAAAAAGTTTTAATTAAAAATAATTTTGTTGTAACTTTTTAATGTAATTTTTTAATAATTCAATTATTTTATATAAAAAAATAAACAGTTTTTAAATAAATATTATTTTCATTCATTTTTAAATATCATTTACTGAAATATTTTAGCTTTTACATTCAAACAAAATTTTATTTATCGATTTTTAGGGTCGGGCACGCCGTATATCTCGTAAAAGAGTTTACGCGCTACGCCACACCTGTTATTGCACGCTTCGCGTTACATTGGCTTCTACTATTCAATATTACATGGACTTGCTGCGGGCATATAACATTGCGTACATAAAATCGTGAATATTTAAAACTGAAATCTAAAATTAAAAATATACTACAAAATTTTCCTGTTATTTTTTAAGATATATTTTATTTTAATTTTCTATTATTTGTAAAATATTTATTATTTAAAAAAACTCATGACTATAGCTGGCAGTATGGATTTTTCTTTTCAATTGTAGAGAATTGTATCCTGCATAGAGTGAATTCATAATATAATAAACAAAACTAGCTTTAAATTGTAAAAAAAAAATCAAAAATAAAATTTGGAAAATCGAAAAATCGCTATTAAACAAAAGAAAATCGATTTTAACATAAAAAGGATATTGACCCGAATTTTGTAAGAAAAATCGAAAAAATGAGACACACGCACACACACACGCGCGCGCGCGCGCACGCACATCCATACGGACATTTTCTAAAAATAGTGTATTTCGATTTCAAATATGTGCTAAACAACATTTCTAACATATTTTCTCAAAACTTTTTTTTACTATCACAAAGCTTCTTCTAGGAGGAAGGAAAAATAAAAAATTTTAACTAATTAAAATGCTATCGTATAACAAGATAATATTATGATTTGCCTGAATGCATTGTAGATAGTCCACTCATTAATGAATAAATGAATTTCATTGTTATAAAGCACTTATTGTTGCGCTACATCGTTTCGTTTACCAGTATCATTAAATTACAATATTTATGATTCAAATTGTACGAAACTTAGATAAGAAAACCACATATCAACTGTCTGTAGAGAATTTACTACTGACTTAAAACAACTATTATTATACAATTACTTTATATTATTATACATATACAATTACTTGCTATTTGTATTTCGTAAAAAGAAAAACATGAAATTCAACATTAAAATATGTACAATTTCATAAGAAGTTAAGTTAATAAATGTTTTGAAGTAACAATGCTATATAGCCAATGAGAAAATAGTTTGTGAATAATTAACAAAATATATATTCTAGATAATTGGAGATGCGCATTTTTATCTTGCGGAGCCGCACTATGTTGGGCGGTTTGAATTTGATTTTTTAGTACACATTTATCGCTTATCGGTTTATATATACACAGATGTCAGTCTGTTGTAGCTGAAACATTTATTTCCCCCTTTAAATGCTATCGGCACATCGATTTCTTAAGGGTCAAACGCGAGTATAAAATGCATGAGAGTTACATTATTCTTATCTCTAAAACAAATCCTTATCGAAGATTAAGCGTTCGTTCGCTCTTGAGGTTCGCGCGAAAATAGCGCTCAAACGTAGTCGAGGCTTATTTTAGTTCACGTCGCATTATGAAAGCCTTTCTTAGGTAGTTGATATATTTTAGGCGCACGTTAAATATCATTTGTTTGCGAGATCAACTATTATTATACTTTTAAAGTATATTAGCATTTTTTTGAAATACCATTCGCTGCATTTTTTAAAGGCAAATCTTTTTTTTTGTAACTTTACAAAAATGATAACCTTTAAAAAAAACTAATTTAAATCTTTTTGTAAATGGTATGGGAAAGTATAATATAATGCTTTCCCGGCTTTAAAAGGTATGAAAAAGTTTTAATACAAATCGGTTAGAAGTGAAAGCGTGAGATAAAGGAACTGTAAGTAAAGACGTCAAGCTGTCGAAAAATATATACACTTGTATTTATAACTTGAGATAATGTAGTAATTTACTTACCTTGATTTTCAATAAATGAAAAAATACAGCATATGATAATGTTATTATTTTTGTATCGAGAAAATAAAATACATCCCTAATCAGTATAAAATTACATACTGCAAAAAAAATGTAAATCTACGTGACAGCGGTGTTACACTTTTTCGTTTATAGCGATTGCAATCACCTGAATTGAACCGCGAAAATTTAAATTTTTCCGTATAAGCACCGCTGTAAAAGATGGCTTGCATGGCGGTGATTTATACGGAAATTTTCCTTCCTTCTCGCTCGCCTCCCGTCCTGTTCTCTTTCTCTCTTTCCCCTCACGCTCTATTGCATTCTTTCCGTCCTCTTTTTTGTTCCCTAGTCAAATGAAAAATACGTTCTTGAACGCTTTGAATTTTTTCTTAAGACCGCAAACAAGAATATTTACGCTAATTTGGTATTTTATTTTGCTAAGGATAATCTAGCGTGTTTTGATGCAAAAGTTTTCTTTTGAGTATGAAAATTCTATCCTACACCTGTGTTTTGTTTGTTTACTATACTATTTTTCAACTTCTTTTGTGTATTTGCATCTACTTTGATTTTGTCTTTTTGAGTTGTTTTGTTCTACTGTTCTTGTTTTACTAAGATTTTTCTTCTCATTAACTTTTTTCTATTTACCTTTAGTTAAAACCTTGACTAAAATTTTGTAGACATTCCATTTATCTAAAGATCTGAAAACTTTGTAAAGATTATTATATAAATAGTTTAAAAAGTACAAAATAAAGATTTTTCATTTAAAAATCATTTAACAACTTTTAAATGTATCTCACTATAAGTTTTAATTTCAAAAATATAAGTATTTATGTAAGCAGTAAAACAGTGTTTGAAAGTGAAATTTATGTTCACAATTTATAACGTAGTATTTTACCTTTACAAGCTGTAAGTTAAATAAAAGAAGTACTTTAGATATAATTGTTGACTTGGCTAATTACAAACTAAATTAAAAAAAAAAAAAAAACAGAAGAAAACAAAGTCAAATTAAAGTGCCACAGTTGTAAAAGATTTCCTTTATAGTAAATGCATAAAGGGTGTTTAATAAAAGTAGTCGACCCATATTTCTTTTCTTTCCTAAGTTAATTATGCACCTTAAATTAGAGGATATAGGTGCTTATTTTAGCAAAGGAATCTATTACAAATTAGAATATAGTTTACTGTGAAGTTTTTCTGAAGTTTTCAACTTTGCAATTATATAACTACAAATTTTTGATGTCTAAGAAAATGAAAGTAATAAAAAGGTAAAAGATATGTTTTTATGTTCATAAACTGTAATATGTTCTTACATTTCTTTTCTGAATAACACATTTTAAGTACTTCTTCATTCTTATAATCTTGCATAAATTTCCGTACTACGGTGAAAAAGTTGGTTGAATGGTTTAAGAAGATAAAATATATAGTATATACACTCTCGTAATGACACACTAGATTTTAGATTGTGGCTGTAATTAAGAAAAGTCTTTATTGCAACTGATTGCATCAGCTAAAACGAACCTGTCCATTTGAAAGTTGGTAAAAAGCAACCTATTATTAAATAAAACTGAATTCAGAACTAAAAATATATTCATTATAAACGAAAAAGAAAAAAGTCATTCAATTTTTTACTCTTCAGTTGAAAATGTTATTTTTTGCCAATAATAAAAGTATTTAATGTATTAAAGTTTTAATTAGAAGTTGGTTAGTTAATTGTTACAATGGACGAAATTCATTATTTTATCGATCTGCGTAATTAAGGATTTAATTAGCAGTACATTTAGTGTAGTATTGTATGTATGTACATAAATTGAATCTAACTAACAAATAGAACTTGATTAACATTCATAACTAATATAAAAATCCATTTCTGAATTATTTTACCTTCAGTAGGGTAGATATGGGAGTTACTGTGCCCTCCCCAGTTGCTGCCATTTTTTAACACAGGGCACGATAACTGAGAGACAATAACTAGAAGCCGTGTTCTTATTCGCCTTGTTAAGACCAGCGTCAGCGCCCCTCGCGGTCAAAATTCGAACTGGTTATTGAAGGATAAACACAGCTGATTAGCATAAGCGGTATACGAACCAAAGATTATTTAATTAAAAAATAAAATAAGTAGTGATCCGATGAACGTCTTAAAATCATTTATTGATTTGTCTGATATTATCAGATATATTGGCAATGGAACAAGGCCTTATGTGGAAGGCGAAAGAGTTTATAAGGCTAATCATATAATATTTTGTGGGTTAGCCAAAGAAAGTAATGATTGCTCAACAGAGATAATAGCACTGTGCCTAAAAACGTCGGGTTTACAAGAACATTTCACTTTGAGGAATTTGGAATCTGTTTTCTTCAAGTGGCAAAAATGCTTCAATTTTACAGCTTCATACATTTTTGAAGCTGTCTGTTTTAGCTTACCCCACTGTTGTTTTAAATCCGTGAAAGATGCATCTTGAATAATACATGATGGAGTTCTTAAAAGAATTAACACATTTTATAAGTAAATGCTTTAAATATTTACTCATCATTAAGAAAATAAACAAAACAATAATTTTGAACTGACTTGTGAAGGTGAATTAAAACTGCAACAGAGTGTTTGCATTTTCCCAAAATACCAGCTTAACAACACTGTTAAAAATATCATTAAATTTAATGCACTTTTAATGTACACTTGCGCATTAATTTTCATGAACTTGTAACTTAAATATCATTTAATGCACATTTACCATAAAATTAATGTGAATCTATACAATATTAATGAAAGTACATTAAAATTATTGTACCTGTACATAGAAATTACTGTACGAGTACATGAAATATCTGTATTATTATTAAATTACGAGTGTAAATTAAAATTAATGTCTCATGCACAAAGTTTAATGAACATGATGATAAAAATTACAGTTCACGTGCATTAAAATTAATGTTGAAGATAACGAAATTTAATTACATTTCATAATATTACATTACATTATACGAATAATTAAATCAACTAATGCACATTAAATTTAAAGTACCATGCTTTAAATTTCATGTACATAAACATAAATTATGCAGTTCGTGTGCATTAAAATTAATGTGAATGTGAAACAAATTTAATAAACTTTACATGAAATTTCATGACAAAACGAAATAGGTTTTTCCAGTACTGAGCATTAAATTTTAGTAACGATCCATTGAATTTCATTCACATCCGCATAAATAACACAGTTCACATGCATTAAAATTAATGTCATGATGTTAAAAATTTAATTAACTTTACATAAAATTTTATGACAAAACGAAAAAGGATATTCCAGTTCTGAGCATTACATTTGACTAACGATCCATGGAATTTCTTTTCCATCGGCATAAATAATACAGTTCACGTGCATTCAGATAAAATGATAAAAATGTAGATTCCCCTACTTATCGACCACAACGGTTTTTATTTAATTAAACAATTTTTTAATATTTTTTCGGAAAGATACATCAATTATGCACTCCGTATATGTAAATACTGCATTCAGAAATTTTTTTGAAGGGTTCTACCAGTAATAGCCCGAGAAATATTTTTTTGTATTATGTCGGTATCTCACATCACCTTATGTAGATATGTATGTACCGGTACTTGAATTTTATTTTTATTATCGTATTGAAACACTAATTTTAGAACAAAGTGTTCTGTCACGCTTTCCGGAATGCCATTAAGTACACTCTATTAAATTTTCAAATGATTTCACTGATTACATTTTTCAAAAATCGTTTTTGAAATGTTTGAGGCTTAGTTCGGATTAATTACAAATAACAAAAACATTTTTGGAAAAATCTAATGGATGGAATGATTTGGGAATTTAATAGAATTACTTAACGCCATTTCGAAGGGCGTGAAAGAACGCATTTTTCTAAAATTTTTGTGTATATGTGATGCAAGAAATAAAATTTAGGTGCTGATAAGGTAGGGATCTATATTGGAGTTGAACATGATCTTAAAATTAATAACATTTTTAACAGAGATAGATGCAAGATACTTAATATTAAAGTCTCTTGTTTAAACACGATAAAAAAATGAAATTCAGGTGCCGGTAAGGTAGAGATCGTCACGGTACATATGGGTTTAAGAAACATTTTTAAGTTAATCAAATTTAATTAATTAATGTCTTAAAGTAAGTTACTCATTTTCTTAAAATATTATCTAAATAAATAATTACTAAAAACCATTAATATTTTAGATGAATGTATAATATCAATTGATATGGATAGTGCACCTTATATAGATGAAAATGTCCAAACTGTGACATGCGAGCGATAGCGTAACGGATAGCGTGCGTGCGTAGTAACCCAAGGGTTGCGGGTTCGATTCCCGGTTAGATCGAAAATTTTATGTAAGTTTTTTTCTGCGATAATAATAATGCGATTAATTTAAAAGACAAGTTTCTTTAATGAAAATGCGAAAATTTATAATATTAAAGAGTTTATATGCATAAATTAACAATTGCTGCTGACACAACATAAAGACGGTGAGGTAAGTAAATATATTATAATAAATTTGAATCAATATAAAAATTTCAACTACAAACTGTGTAGCATTATTAAATTTTGTAACAATTTTTTATTTTTACAAAATAACAAAATAATTTGTTAAATAAAAAGAAAAAAAAATTATTTTTCAACCAAGTAAATAATGTTTTGACCTAAGTAAAATTTTACTAGAAATTTCAAATACGTTTATGTTAAGTTTTATGCATTCAATTGAAATTTCAGTTTACGGCAATTTTTTTTAATAGGTAGCAATTAAATTTTCCAGTTCATTAATTGTAATGCAAATTTGCATTAATTGTAATGCAGATTTGCCTTAATTGTAATGCGGATTTGAATTAAGAATAATGCACATTGCATTAAATTCAATTTACTTGTACATTAAATTTGATATTTTTTCTAAAACAAGCTGCATTAAAAATAATGCACATTGCATTAAATTTAATGTATATTTACATTAAATTTACGTTACGCCCTTAAACTGTTTTAATGCACCTACTTGAAATTTGCTTCCAGCACATGTACATTAAAGTTAATGTAACTTTTTTTTACAGAATTCATTTCGAAATTTACATTAAAAGTAATATAAAATTGCTTTAAAATTAATATTCATTTGCATTAAAATTCATTTACGTCATTAAACTACTTTTATGTACACTAGTGAAATTTGCTTCCAGCACATGTACATTAAATTTAATGTAAAATTTTTAACAGTGAAGAGCACACACAATAAATGATATTTTCATCAGCACATACATTTGAAGAGATCTTTACTCTTATTTCATGAGGAGATTCTTGTAAACCCGACGTTTTTAGGCACAGCGCTATTATCTCTGCTGAGCAATCATTACTTTCTTTGGCTAACCTACAAAATATTATATGATTAGCCTTATAAACTCTTTCGCCTTCCACATAAGGCCTTGTTCCATTGCCAATATATCTGATAATATTACACAAATTAATAAATAATTTTAAGACGTTCATCGGATCACTACTTATTTTATTTTTTAATTAAATAATCTTTGGTTCGTATACCGCTCATGCTAATCAGCTGTGTTTATCCTTCAATAAGCAATTCGAATTTTTGCCGCGAGGGGCGCTGACTAATGTCACTAATGTCACATTATACATTACCTAACGTTCGTATTGTTAACAAACGTATATTTTAATGGATCAAAATATATATTTCAATAATTACCTATAATGCGTTTAATACTTAAAAAAAACTTCATTGAACGATTCTATGCGATTAGATATTTGAGAGGTTATACACAGTAACCCCGATAGTTACCCTATAGTAATTTTTGCCTGCATCAAATTGCGTAATTCTTTTACAAAGTTTTCCGTTAGTTTGATATTCAAACTGAGTACACTTATCGATCAATGAGCTTAGAAAGCAGAGTCGAAACAATCTTTTCAGCATGTTGTTGGCATTCACGCGATTTCCGCGGTAAAAGTAAGGAAAACCACGCGACTCGAATCACAGATCCACTCGATCGCGATAGCGGCAGAAATTCGCCTCTCTCCTTCTGCGCGTCGTCCTGCCCTGCACACCCGCGTCTCGTCGTTCTCCTTTTCTCGTATATACAATTCTCACGAACACACCATCGCGCTCGCACGCACACATTTCCGCGTTTAGCGGCCGTCACCCCCTTCGCTTTTTAGGCGCACCAAGGCGAGAGAGAGAGAGAGGCTTTATGCTAGCGACCCTCCCCGTACGTTCGTATTTTAAAATCCCGAACGCGTCTGTGCCTCTCCAACAGCAGGGGCTTCTTACCATATCGCATTACGAGTCGCTTAAACGAGAGACGTATTATACGCGACGACATTTTTCGCTCCCCCCCCTTTGTCCCCTTTCTCATTTTCTTTCGTTATTTGGCGCGAGCTACGTACGTGGAAGGGAAGTTTTTGTTGTTTTTCTTCGGCGGGCGCGGTCGATGAATTTTCGATGGAAATTTCGACGCAAGCCATTCCGAGGCTAATTGGGCTCTTTCCCGCAGTTCGCGAAGTTTTGTTTCGTGCGAGTCTCGACTCTAATTTGTACAGCAATGCATGTGGTTTCGTCCTGATTACTCCCTTTCGCAAAGAATTTTCGGAAGCAGAATACCAAGAATCTTTATATTATTATCGAATTTAGAGAGTGGCAATTATACTTGCTATCTTATATGGTTTACGTAACGCTACGTCTAGTTAAATATTTTTCAGATATTACAAAAACACTTTTAACTGCATTTAAGACTTTACAATATACTTAAGGATTTTTGCGGTACTTTTAAGTATAGCTTGGAAGCCGTGAACTTTACTTGAGCGTAACGATAAAGGTTGCATTATGCATTTATAGTTTGCGAAAACTTTTTATGCTTCCGTTTACTAAACTAGAGGATTACCTTTATTTCTTTTCTTTATTTTCGACATATTTTTCGATGCTGCATTGCTGCGGTGAATTATAAACGACGTAAAAGCGACGTAATGAACGGTTAACTATACAAATACAAGTTTTACGTTTATTACCTACTCTATAGTTTTTCAACATACATAAACAGTTCTACGTAATCAATACTCGGTTATATAAAACTTTTAAAAACCTTGACGGATGAAGTTAATGGGAATAATGAAATTCGCGTTAAAATATTTTTGTAATAAAAGGCGTTTCAAATTATTTCCTATAACCTGTACACAAGTAAATTAAAAACTATCCCACACAGTAAAACTTTAAGGAATTAAGGTATCTCAATCATGTCATTAGTGGGGCGAGGCTCTCTCCCCGCGTGCGCCCCCGCTCACCGCGCACCTCCTCGCGCAGCCTATGAACTCGGTGTTTTGTTTACGTTTTCGCTTACTTCTTTCCAAAATGCCTGACAAGTGGCCAAGACCCGTCTGCGTTTTTATTCTTTGATTATTTTTCTATTCAATTAAAGGTTTTTTAACTTTATTTCTGCTTTTTTTGTAAGAGATTTTTATGTTGAAAGACCACGTAACCTCAATCTTCCGTAAGAGCCTATGTTAAAAACTCGTTTTTCAAGAATTATTTTCTCCAAAAAATGCGCGATGAAAAATACTGAAAAAATTCATGTAATCTTCATTTAAGTTAAGGAATAACATATAAAAATTTTAAATTGTTCCCTGCTTTTATGCTAAAGGTAGGAGAGTCCTTAACAGGTAACCTGGTACACCTAGCTGCAACTTTTCGAACTTCACAAAATAGCCCTAATTGAATGACTCTATTTGCATTTTGACTTTAAAAAGAATGGAGAACAAGAAACTACCGAAATATAGGCAACAAAAGCATCGAACCCGTTGTAACGTATCGTGTACGTGTATGTGTTTGCGACATCAAAGGGCGGAACTACTCTCGGCAACAACAACAAGCCGTGTGTGCCGGGTCTCAAAGGAGCCTCTGCATTTACATAAGAACGCAGAGGGCGTAAACTATACGTCGTCATAATCGGCGTGTATACGCGTCGATGAAAGGCTAGAGAACCGCCATTGTGGGACGACGTGACACTCGAAAACGGAGATTTTATTTTCTTCTTTCTTTCGGTCTGGGTCCGTCCACCAATGTAGAGAGGGAGAGAGTAGATCGAGATAATCTCGGACCTCTTCTCTCGACGAAGAGAGAAGCTGCGAGAAAAGGGGAAACAAAAAGTTCCTCAGAGGCCGGACTCCCATCGATTACGTCTACGTGTGTGTATGAACGTGTGGGTATATACGTGCCCATCATGGAATAACATTTCCACGGGCGCAGCGCGCCGAGCCGAAAGTAATTCCACTATGGGACCTCGGCGAAAATTCATCGTCTGCATCAATAATCGGTCAGTGCAACTCCCTTGTTAACTCTCTATCTCGCTCGTCGTTCGCGAATTGCAAAAATTGCTCAATTATCGATGTGCTTTTGGCGGAGAATATTCGAGTGGCACTGCGCTTTTTAATTACCAATGTCTGTGTGTGTGTGTGCGCGTTGCTGTCCTGTTAGGGATTGCGTGATGAATATTCACTACGAAAAATTTTGAAAAGATTGAATGATGAAGCGTTTGTAATGCCTTGTGGACATAATTATATCCTCTATGATTATTATGACTCAAGTTCTTTGGAATGAAAACGAAAGTAAAAACTTTTCTGCTCAAAATTAATAATGTCCTTATAACTTTCTTTATTTATATAATTTAACCAATCAAGCAATGCATTAAGCCAGAAACAGTTTAAGAAAATCCGTACATATATAATGGAGCCATTATTTTATGAATGGATGAAGTTGTTCCTCTAATTAACTCAATTATATCTAATCTCAGGATGACTTCTCATTGTTAATCGTATTGTACTATCTAAACTTTAGTTCTGCTTTGAATTGTTTCAACTGGTGCAACTATTTGCACAATTGTTATTGTTATTTTTCTTTCTAAAATTCATAAAGTTTTTATTGAAATTCTAAATAACAGCTACGCGTAGAATAAAGTGTTTAGTTATCTGAATAGAACATTTTGTTTGAGTTCCATTATGCAATTATAAAATATTGAATACATTTATTGGAAAATATTCGTATTAATAAAAATGTGAATTTTTAAGAACATTTATTTCTTTTTATTACGTATCATAAAAAACTATTTTAAATTTTTGATTATCGCATGCTTCGTATAATCAAACGCTATACATATGTGTTCAAATATTAATAATAACGAAATATACCAATATCATTTATTATTTATAAAATTCGTGCCCACATTATTATTATTTAAGTATGTTATTAATTATTATTTGTATTGGCTTGCATTACATTATTATGATAATAATAATAATAGTGTATACATTCATTTTCGATATTCGATTCAGCACATAAACATAAGATTATCGATTCCTTCTTCATCATCACTTATTCACCACACAAAAGCACTTGAAAAGAGAATATAAAATTTACTGTAAAAAACTGAAAATACTCAAATAACATATTATTCGAACATGTTTAATATGTTATTTATACATAAGAATTAATATTGGTCCCAAAATTAACAAAAAATGGTGTTCTATTACCAAGTATCTCTAAAATATTAGCGCCTACAATTTTACCGCCAATTTTACCGCCTACAAAAATGAGTAACAACTATTATCGCTCTTAATCACCGAAACGATCTGCAACCGTGCAGTTTCCGGCTATACCCGCGCTGGAAGAAGAAAATCATCGAAATCCCATTGTGTGTGGCCAAGCGTCGATGTGCACAGCAGAGGTCAACTGTCGTCACCTTGACTTCTGCGCTCTCCGTGCACGTGCAATAAAGAGGAATCTCGTCTATTTGTCGGTATCGACGCGCGATCGCTTATAGGTATATACACCTCGCAAAGGCACGAAGCGAGCGAGCGAGCGAGCGCACGTCATCACGCAGGGGATTTGTGCACAGGGTCGAGCGACCGCTTGATTGCTATCGACATATACTCACACACATTGGCGAACTTGCTCCCGCGTGTACACATCACCAAGCGATGTATAAATGCAGCGGATTCCGAGAACGAATTCTGAATCTTTCAACGAGAGCGAGAGATTTCAGTGAGAGAGGCGGGATTCCTTTTGCAGTTAATTACATTTATTAATTATTTAGAAAGGCATGGTGAGTGAAAAAGGCTGTGAGAAAAAGTGTAGCGCTGTAAAGTGTGGGTGGGGATTGAAAGTCCAGTGTATATAGACGAGATTCAAAAGATGTAAAAAGGTAGTGAGATTTTGAGAAGGAAGAGTCTGCGTGAAGTGAAGCTGTATAACAAAGTTTAAAATTTATGTTAGAAAGAATTTGCTGTATCTTTCATTTAATAGTTTTATTGATTTTAAACGAAGTAGGAATTTGATGTTATTTTTTTTTAATATATCAATTAGGTTCGTGAAAATATTGTACTTTTTCTATTATTATTATAGAAAGTATTTCAATCTTTGCAACGAACTAAGTTCAATATTCGGTACGATTATTTTGCAATACTGGTAGTTGCATAATAATTTTTTTGCGAATATTCTACGAAATATAAAAACTTTAAAACCTGCATTCATCAAATTCAACAAAATGTCTTGAATTTATCTCTCAATTTATGCGAATTTCAACGTTACGTTGAACTGGAATGAAAATTAGAATTTCAGAATGAGGCGTGTCTATAGAATTTTTATTGATTAATAATATGGACTACGAACAAGAAGTTTAGTATGATTTGTTTAAAATGTTTACCGAATTGATATATGAATGCAAAGAAAGTATGCAAAAACACTTTATTATTTTCCGTTAGCTTGAAGTAATTTTAAAATTATAATGAAAGCTTTATATTATTACAATAATTGCTAATAAATTTATACTTATTTTAATTACGTTAGTAAAAAAAATAAAAATTAAATTTGTATGCTTTTGATGTTTTCATTTTAACAATACCGATGCAAATAAATTTCAAACTAAGCAAGAGTTTCTCTACCAAGTGCACTTATTCGAGAGAATCCACGAAGAGAAGAGGCGAAGAGAGAGAGAGCGCCTGTACCTGTGCAGCAGCGGCGGCGGCGACGTTTGCGCGGGAACGAGTTTTTGTTTGGCTTCTCTCCTCCGTTCTCATTGCCTCTTTCTCTTTCTCTCTCGCTCTTTCTCTTCCCCTCTTTCTCGTTTCAGCTGTCTTTCTCTCTCCCTCCCTCTCTGCTTTTTTTCGTCCCTCCTTACTCCTTTTTCTCCCCTCCTCCTACCCATCCTCCTCGTCCTCCTTCCTCGGCCATCGAGAATTGCATGTAAATATTTTTTTCTTCGGCTTAATACGATGCTAAACGAAGTAAATGATTATAAATAATTTTATAATCAACATAGTGTGTAATTAATTTAATTAGTAGATTATATAATTATCATAATATGATATTATTAAATTCATTCTCAGTATTCCTACAGTGTCATATAATATCATACAGCATTTTTAAGATTTAAAGCAGAACGAAAATATTGTTTAGTTTGTTTCAAAGAGAAATATTTACGCTTTACAATTTTTACATTACTATATTTCATGTTTCTCTTTGAATTTCCTTTTCATAATTATCTTCTTGCCCTTATTAGACTTTATATAAAAGGACGGATACAACGACAAAAGAGTTTCGTGTTTTCCTCGGCTCGGTCCCTCCGTTCTGTGTCATTATCGGGTTGGTTTTTAAAAAAGAAACTCCGAGGTAGAAAAAGAGGGCAATCACAAAACAGAAGAAATGCACGAGAGCGCGAATGCTGACGTAAAGGAAAGTAATGGCAAGAAGTTTTCTAGATTGAAATTTCGATTATTAAAGACGTTTATCTACTTTATAGACTTGGTTTTAATTAATTTTCTTTCATTCATCGGAAATTCAGCTTTAGTTACCAAAGAAATATTATTTCTTGTCATTAACTTACTTTTTAATTAAAAACTCTAATATTTATATTCAAAACGTTAATAATTGCGGATCTACAAATAAATATATATAGCTTTTAAAATATATTACTCAAAGGATTTTTAATTTTAAGATAAGATATAACGCGACTAAAAGTAGTAAAGAATTTTTGGAATTTATTGTAACGTGAAATTTCACAGAGCTGTATATCAGATTTTTGCTTTGCCCGGGAGAAAAACGGGTAATATGAAGAATTCGTATTTGAATAACAACTATTGCATTTTACTTTCAACGGGGAACGCATTATCTCGGCGCACGCGTATTTACGATTCATAAATAGAAAATGCAGCTATATATCGTGTTACAAAGATATTGCCACGGCTGAATGCGAGAATTTACATGAAATAAACATTCATTAACTCGATATTTCACGTCATCCGACAGTTTAATATTGCTAAACATTTTTCGCGCCTCGGAAACGTCGCATGGCGCTCTCTCTCTCTCTCTCTTTCTCTATCTCTCATGCGCGTATAACTTGCGATGATGCCTACGAAATGTGCGTTTATTGTGTGGTCTTGGGATCTCGAGCATTGTATGCTAAATTCAATTTAACGTGGGAAATGCGATTTAATTGCGAATTGCTTGAGTGCGCGCGTGTAAGCTGTCTTTCTTATAACAAAAAGCTTATTTTACGAGAGCAACAATAAGATCCAGATCATATTCATATTTTTGTTTTAAATATAGAGCGCGCAGCTGTATGCTTTACGTATTAAAATACGTTTTCATAATCATAATACGTAGAAAAGAATGCTATGAAAGAGTTTACGGTGTAATATAAGTCGTTTATTAGATTTCAAAGGCATTTTCTTCGAATTGAATGCTGAAATAAACGAAATATGGTTTTACGAGCATATTTGTTTAATGAATCATATTTTTTAATACTCATAAATATTAAAAACATCTGTTACGAATGTTGTTATGTTGCTGAAAGATAATAAAATAAATGTTCGTTTTAAACATATTTAATGCCAGTTTTAATTTTGTTATTTATTGTAGAAAAAATATATGTAATACTTGTGCAAACTGGTCCTTGAACTAATTTCGTTTTACATCATTCCTATAAAAAAAAACATTTTCTTATGTAAAATAATGATACATTGATAAATTTATTATTAGGGATGCACACATAATGAAGTAATCAGAAGCTACTTATAACAAAAATCTTCAGTCTAAAAATTCTTTTTTCCTCTGTCAGAAGAGTAATGAATGACCTGATATAGCCAACATGAGAAAATTGAAATTGACTATTCTGATATGACACACTTAGTCTACAAACAACCAACAAAACGATCTTACCCATATATCCGCGCTTCGTTCGAGTAATTCGCACACTCGCTAAACAAGAGCTCGCGTGCCGACAAATTTTTTCGCGCAATAAACTTGTCTTCCTCTTCCTCTACCACCGCGACTATACATGTATATTACATGCACACATGTGCAAACGTTCGCGCGCGCGGTCTTCGTATATATACATTATTACACAACGCGTTCTCTTTGCACCTTATATCCTCCCCCTTCCATCTTTCAACCTCTGTGCGAGTACACATGCACAAATCACATCATAATATACTTACACACAATCGGAGTCCATGACGTTCCCATGGCTATTATACGCGCTATTTTCCACTTTTACTCGTTGATAATACGCTCGTGCGTGGCCGCGATTTTCCCTATCTGTCGCCAGGCTTTACGCACGAGTGAATAGATGTCCGGGGGGGGGGGGGGGGGGTCGCAACGCGACGCTTGTGTACCCGATTTTCCGATTAAAAGTGAGAAAGAGGGAGGGAGGGATAGTGAATTTGCAGAAGCAAATTGATGGACACTGCGCGAGTGTGCGTGTGCTGTTTTCATTTGGCCGGGATTTAGGATGTTGACCAAATGAATGCAGTTAAAAAAAAATACTCGGATTTAAACACTTTCTGAAATATAGGTGGATTCGAATTTCAAATGGTTGTTACAGAAATGAACAATTGTTCTTAGTATAGAATAATAATGAAAGCTTTTATTATTAAATTTATAAACTGTTCGTGCATACCCTTGTAGAAAATAAACCAACTTCGTTGGTTAAGGGGGTGTGGTACTCACGCACTCTGTTTTACCGGCAGAACTCGGTAAATTCTATATTATTAAAATAAATATATCGAATTACGTCTTATAAAGAGATAGTTGCCCTGTGCAATGTAATAATCTACCAGCTTGCGCAGTTTTGAGCCCAAATTCAACGGCACCCTAAAAAATTTTGCGAACGAAATTTCGGTTATTTTTGTTCGCAAAATTTGTTAGGATGCCGTTGATATTTGAGCTCAAAACTGCGTAGGCTGGTAGATTATTACATTGCACAAGGCAACTATCTCTTTATAAGACGTAATTCGATATATTTATTTTAATAATATAGAATTTACCGTGTTCTACCGATAAAACAGAGTACATGAGTACCACACCCACCCTCTTAACATGTCAATCAAATGGAAGCATTTCTATTTAAGATTAACATCTACAATATAGAATTTCCACATGTATAAATAGTTATTGTTCATCGACAATAGCAACATAATCATGGTGTGACGTTTTTATTTTAAAAATTGCCAATTGGTTAGCATTTCTACCAGGGTAAGAATTGCCAATTGGTAAAAATTGGTAAAATTGCCAATTGGTTAGCATTTCTACCAGGGTAAGAATGTTCCAATAACTTAAATAATTCAATGAACAAGTTATCTTTTAGAAACGGGTAGCTTTCACGTCCAGAACTGGTATTTGAATGATTAACAAGGCCAGAAATAAAAAAAGAAAAGACAAACCTGTAATTATTATGGGAAAGCATTATCCGATAGTCTTAATCAGATCTATTAGTCATTGTTTGAAATGTGTGTCACATTGTCACCGCTGCAAAAATCATGCGAAAGCAATCTCTCTAAATCTTTCGTTTTACAGCATAATTGCATTACAATTCAATTCACTCAGATAGGTTTTCTGTTTCATAACTTATAGCACGTCGATTGTAATAAATTTTTAAAATAGTCGACTCTATTACATAAACTATAATGTATATAACTTCGAGTATATTATAACACACGTGCATTATATGTTGGAAAACTTAATAACAATACCTTTTTTCTTTTTTTTCCAGGTAAGCTGAGCCTGTCATAATTTGAATGTATGTCTGTTATCGTATTCGTAAGTATTTAAATATAGCTTTAAAAACTAAAGGTAATAATATCTAAATAAATATTATTATTTTGTATCTATATTATCTAATTTTTGGATATAGTCATAACTTAGGATATTCTCTGCATAAAAATGTCAGTTTTCATTTGAAAATTATACAATCACTGCTGAGATTCAATTTTTCCTCCCGTAATAACTCGCGTGAAACAATTTAACTCCGCAAAGCCCTCATATAGATTCGTAGAAAGTGTCTAATCTGTTCCGATCGCGCAGCTGTGAGCCCAAGACGCCGGGGCCACTCACATTTACGTCCAAATATAGAATGGGTAAGAGGCGATAGAAGTGCAGTGGAAGAGTATTTTCTCTCTCTCTCTCTCTCTCTCTCACATACTCGCTCGCAGCAGCACGGAATTTCGGTACGCGCGCTCGCTACTTGCGCGTAGGTTTTTGATGAATCATTTAATTTACTCTCGACGGCTTAACTGCACCGACGAGAATTATGGAACGGAGAGAAACTGATTTAGCGGATTGAGCGACGAATTCGGTTCCTCTTGTTTCTCCCCGTGCACGCGCCGGCTTTTCCCTATCCGGGTGAGATTACTTACTTCCGCGGGAATCGACATCACAAAGACATCCAATTCGCAATTTGCTATTGATTACTTCTGGAGGTGCATTCAAATTAATAAGTGGGAAAGCGAGCTGGAAAATGTCCTGGTTTCTTATTTGCAGGCTTAATCGAACTTTCTTTCAATTCCTTTGTTGTGAACCTCTCTTCTATAATATTAAAGGCGCTTATACATATTCTTAGTCTGCAATTTAGAAAATCGTTGCGACGCGTCAGAAGATTTTCAAGAACAAATCGAAACATTTGAAATCACGATGCCTGTTGATGACAATAAGCTTTTAAGTATATATGAAGATTGCAATAAACCGATATGTCAAGAATTTGATATGAAAATAATTTTCTTACATGTGATTACGTAAAAACCGGTATAAAAGACTAACGAGTTACAACAATAACGTGATTTTACATTCTCTTATGATAGAATAATAAAAGATGCGAGGCAATCGTAAATGATCTTTCGAGGTATTACATTTCTTGCGAAATCAGGGAAAATCGAGTGTGAGAAATGGGAGGCGCGCCAGAGAAGTAAGTACGGAGCGAAAACTACAGAGAAAAGGAGCTTTTTCCGCGAGAAAGGCCCTTTGAAAATCTTTCAGCGCGCCGCGCGAATTGATTTTCCTGCGAAAGAAAGGAGACCCGCGAACGAGGAGTGATAGACGGCCCGGAGAAAGAAAAGTACATTGCGAGGCGTTATTTATGTTAAATTGATTGATTAGGTTGTTGGGTAGTGATTGAACAAGTTTCAGATTAAAAAAAAATCCATGAATAGTAATGACGAGGAAGAACTAACGCAAAAGAGTATATAATTATGTGAGGCTTCAGAAGATAAGAGAATGATATATGAATGAGTTTATGTAAAATGAGAGAAAAATATGTTAGCATTATTTATTGTGTGACGTTGCGCTTTTAGAAATATTTAAGAGTTAAAGACTAAGATTCAAATTAAATTTAAGCGTTAGTCACATTTTTTTATCGTCTTGTTCCTGCTCGGTATATGGATAGGACGGTATGCGGGCATGCGTATAATAATATTTATAATTGTCAAGGCGGTATTCGCCCTCTGCTGATCATCATTACTTGTAATCATGATCAGACGAATTACTTTCTATCAAGTAAGTGACTAGTTTTGTCAAAATGGACCATTCTCTTAATTTATTAGAGTACTAGTATATATAGAAGTGTGTTCATAAAATCAATAATTTATGTTTTAAAGTAAGCTACTTTTAATTTGAGTAACGAAATATAACAAATGGCAAATATTCTCAAATAATCAAACGTACTTTTGATCAACAACCATCATTTGACAATTGCTATATTTCTTCATTCCATTAGACCATAATTTAACGAGCAAAATAGAGCAATAAGATCAAAGCGAGAACTAAAAAGATTGATTGACTGAGCGTCTTCTTTAATGCTCAAGTCAATTAAGTACAAAGTCATATTATATTTAATGAAAGAGTTTTACCTTCTCAAGATTCCGCTGAGTAGTATTGAAAGAACTTGAAATCTGTCAAAAACAATGACATTATAAATTAATATCCAACAAATCTAATGTACATTATTTATACATAGTATGAAAATTTCTTAATATAGAAGTTAAAACAGTTTGTATTATAAAACACTTTTTCAAACAGGTCGGAGAAATTCTTTTCTCGAAAAAGCTACTTTTTTATGGCTCTCTCATGCGATTAAAGCGAACAGATATGCCATTCGAAATCTGCAATTTCGATAACGTGCATGCAAGGAGATAAGTAGCGGAAAGAGAAAGAGAGGCAAAGTCGAGAAAGAGACCAAAAGAGGAGATAGACGAAGAAGTGAGAAGAGGTGGGGAGAAAGAAAAAACACAAAAGGTATGAAGAAGACACGGGAGAAGAGACGAGAACAGGGTCACGAAACGAGATTAATCTTTCTCTCTGGCTCTCACATACGTACGCGCACACATATATATACACTCGCACATGGCGAGTAGAGAAAGACAGGGCAAGCATAACGAACGATTATATATAAATCAAACGCGAAGTCTTCGGTGCGTCTGTTTTACTTACGTGATGGCCGCGATGAATGAACGCGTCTCTCTTCTCTCTGTTTTTTATTAGCATTTCATTCTAGACTGTATAAGGAAGCGATAGTCGTTTCGTCGCGTTAATTGCGTTATTTATTGGCCGAGTCAGTGCATTAGGGATTATTTTCCAACTTCTAAAGAGGAAGGGAAAGAGAGAGTGAGTGAATGGTCGTTTCTAATTTAATGAGCGCGCGCGCGCATACGCTGCCAAGAAAACGTATTATTAGAACGAATGAATATTCGTGAGCGTTCTTTTTATTTGGGGGGAAGAATTTATTTGCATAAACAAAAGCTTATGTTTTCGTTGGAAGCTCGGCGCGGAATGTTTACTTGGCGATGTTGGATTTTTTTTTTTATGACAAAGAATATTTCACGGTAACTTCCGAATTTACAGATGAAAGAAGGAAAATATAAAAATTCATTAATGGTCGGCGCTGTTGTAGAGTTGATAAAGTAGCTTGTAAGTTTGGAAAAAAGTTTAACTGTATAAAGTATAATTTTAAAATTTTGTATTAAATTGTCTTAAAATTTGTTATGCTTATTTTTATTTTACGAAATGACAATTTTAACTTTATAAATAATTTTACTAAAAAAGTTTTAGAAGGCATATAAGAATAGATGTGAAGTTCTTTACTTTGCTTTTTTCTATATACGTAAAATGCTTTTATTTAAAACTGTAATAATAAAAAGTTTCACTAAAAGTGAAACTTAGTGTACTTTAGTTTCACTAAAGTTTCACTTTTTCATGTACTTCAAGTCTTGTTTAATAATGTCGTTTGAAATATAAATGAAAAAATGCTCTATTACCATATATTAGTTCTCTAACGAGTGTACAAACTATTTGCAATCTTATCATATAGTTTTTCTAGTTTTTCTTCAACTCTACAAATTCTGGAATACTTTATTGTAGCGTTTGATTACATATGCAACTGGCATGATACATAGGAATGACAGAATTACAACAAAAATGGGAGAAACAGCCAGTGTATAGACAAAATGAACTATTGAATCGCATGTTACGTGTTGTTTAGCTGTACACGTGTATTTCGATTTCAAACCCAAGCGGCCGTTAGATTTTCCCGGCTTTGATTCGCGACACGTGCGAGCCGGCCCATTAAATTAATTAGATATCGATCTAGTCTGCGTCAACGTTGTTTTAGGAACTTCCGGATTAATGCTCGTAATAACCGTGCAGGGATTCGTGGGCGTTTGCTCTTCGTTCTGGTTCTTATTGATATTGACTTGGCACGATATGGTATAAGTGATGAGTAGTAGAATCAATAGAGAAAAGCGTACATGGTATAGAAATATTTTGTATTGTACGTGTAATATTTCACATTGTTGAATAGTAGACCTACAAACTTTTATTTTCGAACATAAATATAAAATTTTTGTTACGAAAGATTTTCTTTAAAAAAATATCTCTTCTCCTATTTTTCTGTAGAAATTTATTTATTTACATTCTCTACTCAGTCTAAACTTTCGTATGGTAAAAAAAGTTGAAAAAATTAAACAAACAATACTATTTTAACGTTTACAACGTATTATTTTATGATTTATACGTATCAGATAGTATCGAAATATTTTTTTGAATTTCTGAAAATAAAGGAATAAAACATTACATTAAATTAAATGGCTGGAAATAAAATTTACATTTTATTTCCAGCCAGTATTTCCGTCTGAAAAAGTATATATTTTTCAGTAAGTAGGCTAAGTAAGTAGACGGATTAACTTCGTAACTATGAATGATGCCAGCTCAGCGCCTCAAATAAATTGCCAGCCTCTAAAATATAACAGCGCCAACTATAGAAGTCAATTTATAATGACGCAACGCAACATAACACCCACTTCCTTATCAAACACTTCTAAATTTTTACTTCGCAAACGCAGACCCCAAAATTATTGTCAAACAAGCCAGTAGTGTGCAACGAGGCGTTCGCGGGAATTACATATAAATCAAAGTGGCGCGATCACTCTTTCCTCGCCCCGCTTTTATTCGCGCGCGGATATTTTATTGCCACTATACGCAGGCGTTGCTTCTCCGCACGCACGCGAGAGAGAAAACTTGCATTTTGTTCGGAACCCTTCGATCCTTTCCGCGCGCGCGCGAACTTTATCAAACTAGTATATAAAAATGTTTCGAAAGTATTGCTGCTCGTCGCGTACATATCCATCACTTACGCGCAAAAACTTTTTAGACTCCTCTCTCTCGAATCTGGCCCTCCCCTCTATTTTTCCCCGTCATCGGGGCGCAAAAAAGCGGCAATATCGCGCAGACCCCCCAAAAAAAAAACACGTGAGGAGGACAAACAGCGGCTTTAAATAACGACCGCGAAGCCCATGTACTCGCGGAGATTCGAAATGTGCGTGCATGCGGCCAGATGGCTCTGCGAAAGTCAATAATCCGAGTGCGAGGGAATCGAAAAAACGGATGACTATAAGTTCGGCTGTTCGGACATTATATATATAGATACGAGAATAGCTCGCGCGGTGGTGACGGATCGTTAACCCCGAGAAATGCTGTTGCGGAGTGCATCACGAGGCAAAAATTTCGCGGACGACGGCCACTTTGTGGAAAAATGTTGTGGAAATCGGCGGCGAGAAGTTTAAGTGCGGTGAAAATGCTTTGGTTCGGCTTTCTGCCTGTTTTTAGACACCCCATGCACTTTATTACTTTGCATTCTTAGAAGCTGTGTAATAAAGCTTTTCAAAAGCTTTGCGCAAAGAGTGTTGATGGATTATTCAATTTGAGATGTCGGTTTATGAGTTACAAATTTATTAATTGCAAAGAAACGAGAAAAGATTTGTTATTCTTTCCAATATTTGCAAAAGTTACACAAAGGTTCATAAAAATTCACTGGAAATCATTTTATAAAGAGAATTTCGTTTTTTTATACGCGAACGAATGTATTATTCGTTTATTTTGAGTGAAAAATCAATACGGCATGTACGTTGCATTCAGTCGTGTGCTCTCGTACTGTTATTTAAATCGGTACATCAGAAGAAACATGTGATGTTTGAAATGAAAGCTTTCAGCACATGTGTGAAAGTTGATTTTTTATGAACCGTTTATGCAAAAGCAGAAACGTGACAAAAAGCGATTGCAATAGTAAATGTTTTTAATTCATGTGTTACTGTTTCAGATTATATTCGTGCTTTCCATCGTTATTTACTACTTAGATAACATTCAGTATTAAATATTTGTATTGCATCAATGAAATGGTCCATCACAAAATTTTCATTCACAACTTTGTCGAAAATTACCTCTCATTTCGACTACTTAATGCAAAGCATAACGCAATATTATACGCACGTTTTCGAAATACATTTGAACAATCAAAATGCACGCACATAATAGCCACCTTTCAAACTCGTAACCTTAAAAAATAATCTAAGCCACTCGCGGCTCGCCCAATAATACAATCACTCATTCGCCTTGTAATTAAGCTCGCAATGAGTGAGTCTGCGGCCTCGGGCCGTTCGGTCGATTCTCAAGGGAGGCGCGAGAAAGAGGCGAGCGTCGAAACTGCCGTCGATGAAAAAAATGCCTTTTGCCAAACTCGAGTGCATTTAATCGTCGTGAGAGCGGGGAGAACGAGTTTTAGAGCGATAGCAATCCTGAGTTTGCGCGCACGCGTTCAGAATGCCGTTGATGACTGGAGTCGAGTTTTTTTTTGTATTAGAGTGTAAATAGGCAGAACTACTTGATATGATGTTGATGTATTGCAGTAAGGTATTCGAAATGTTAACCGAGTAAAATTGAGTGGAAAAACATGATGTTAGGTTATATTTATACTGACAGAGATTAAATTGAAGTGGTTTAGAATAATGAACAGCTTACTATTGTTTTTCTCGAAAAATGAAAACTTTAGAATATGAAATAAACTTTTAACTGCATATGTTTAGCTTGAAAACCCGTTTAAAACGTTTTTATACACATGCAGGTTATTTTATATGTTTGCGAGAAGACAATGCATCGTTCAAAATTTTGTTACTTTCCACGCGTTATTTAGAAAGAAATAATTTTTATTTTTAATATATTAATGTGAACAAAATAATATACAATAATAAAAGCTATAAAAAGAAAGTAAATATTACGTTAAGTCAAAAGTATTACAGTGTATTTGGGGCGACCAAAAATTTGAGTAATTATCAACACTGTTTCAGAAAAATAAAATTTAACGACGGCAATAAAGTGCAGGTCTCACCGCACGAGGCAAAAAATTCGTGAGAAAACTTGTAAATAAATAACTGTGCTAGAAAAAAAATGCCATAAATTTTGCGCCAATTAAAATAACTTGAAAAGAAAACCTTACATTACGTGTAAAATTAGTTGATAGAAAAATTTATTACGCTCGTACATTTGATCCAAAAAATATATCGCAAAATAAAATAATATCACTTTCTTTCACGCTACAATCAAAATTAGTAATTTTCCAGTACACTCAAACCACAGCCATCAACAAAATCCAAACACCCGGCCCGAAAAAGCCGCGCAAACCCCCACAAGATCAACAAAGGCAGCAACCCAATATAGCAATTTCACGCGAAACAAATCATCATCGTCGTCCGCGTTCCATTCACATACGCTCGTGCATGCAGGTGAAATCGGAAACTCTCGACGCGCGCGCGCGCGCGCGGCTTATCAAACTTACATCCGTCTCTCGTGCGGCGCGCAGTGCAGAGAGCAGCAACGCGTGGCCCGTCGTCTCACTCTCTTTATTGGCAATAAACTTGCGCTGTCTTGTAACAAAAGCCGCTCGTGAGCACGCGAATAATAACGATAATGACCTCAGGCCTCCCCCCTCCGCTCGCCCGATAATAATAACCTGGCGCACGAGAGAGAGAGAGAGAGAGAGAGAGAACGATGTCGGCTTTTTGCCGAGCCCTTCGAGAGACGAGAGAGAAACTTTGAGAAGGAGGAGAGAGGAGAGAAGAAAAAGGGACGAAGGCATCAGGGTTTACGCGGTTTGCACGATGGGTTAGAGAGAAAGGAAGAAAGGTCTAAATGAAATCTTTAAATGACGGCTGCGGCCGATGAGCTTTGTCAGGTGGCTGTGCGAGAGTATAGCTGATTGCACCCGCCCGACGTCTTTGTGAACCGGTCATTTTCTCCGTTTGTTTTGCGAGCCAATGTGTACGGGACACCGTGCAGAGTTCTGCAAAATTGGAACACATTAAATCTAAACGCCTTGTGCTCTTTTGTTGCGCGCATGCGCGAAGGTACTTTGAGTATAGGCTATAAAATGAAGTCGTTTCTGAGCAATCATCGAAACACGTTTTTCTTTCATTTTTGACTAACGGAATTAATTCATGTAGCGGTTCTCTGTACAGTTTCTGCACATTTTTTTTTCGAAAGTTAACTAAACGTTGTTCGTGATAAATGAAATGCCTTTTCGGTCACTGCATTATTCCATTTCACAGTGTATATATAGAATCGCGAGTGTAGTCTGATATAGCTTTGAAAATCATTTCGAACTATAATACACGAGAAAATGTTTTGAAAAACCTCGTTTCCTCTATTTCCAGTGTAGATAAATAAAATTAAATTTCACTCGGGGTAATTTATACATGACGTACATGTACAAATAGCTTCGTGCGTTTGTGAGTGTTTATATGTGAATCAGAAAATTTAGTCGTATAGTGTTGATTTTAAATGCGAAACGCGAGTAATGTGGAAATCACAAAAGAATTTTCATTAGCATAATCGTACACAAATTATTTGATTTGAACTTTTGAAAACATTTGTGTAGTTTGTAGACATGTAAATCCATACTTACTTATTTTTATTTTCTTTTACAAACGATAAAAAAAAAATTTAGATTATAACTCTGTATAGGAAATTTATTGAATAGAACTTAAAAATGTTGAAATGTAAGTTACAAATTGTTTAAGAATTATTAACATCTTAATACTGTGCACGTTGAATAAATTCACTTGTATGCACATTAAATTTACTTCAGCTTACGTTTGATGAATAATTCAAACTTTCCAGAGCGGCAGCACCGGATTTAAAAATTAAAAGTTTCAAGTTTCTTAGAAATTTCGTTTGCCATTCTCGGTACACTTACTTTTGCGAGTATGTTTGTGTATTATTGAATAATTGCGCTTACATCAGCTCTTAAGAAATCATACGTATAATTAAATACTATATACAGCTGATCGGTTTTTACTAAACTTCATACGTCATCAAAATTCTTCGCGCACTAAATTATTATTTCCTTATAATCTGACAAATTGATATTAGTACCTTAAAAATAAACGTTCACGGTAACGTTAGGTTTGCAAGTAAAAACAAACAAACTGAATAATAACAAAAAAATAACTAACTAACAAACAAACTAACTAACTAAATAACTAACTAATAATAACTTTAATACTTTTTAGTAACAAATTGAATGAGTAAATAAAAAGTTACGTGCTCATGACGCATAAGACATATTGGATACTAATTTAGTTGGAAACTATAACAGACTATTCATGCTTCATATTAAGCTTCATTAAGACTATTCGAATGAATAATACGCAAGCAATGCTTTTCAAGACCTCAAAATAACCCTCGCATATACTGAAAAAGCGTATTTCCAGTCCCGCACGTTATTTACATAATTTACATAACCCCCGCAGCATTTTTCTACCATTATCTCACTCTCGTCACACGCGCGCGTTCCGTCATAAACACATACGCGGCGCACGCGCGTATATAAACTAAATTCGGATTACATTCGAATGCATATACAGTGAATGTCGGCGAACAACAATATTAAACGGCATTACGCGCAAGGTAAAAATATCAATCCGCGCGCGCCTCGCGAATCGCCGATTGTATATATCATTCGGGCCCGTTTTACGGCGTCGTACGTACATAGCATCCATATATGCATACGTGTACTATCTCGCGTTACACTGTGCGCGCTCTCTCTCTCACGGTGCATTTCCGCGTCGCCCTCTCTCTCCTCTCTGCGCGCGCCGCCTTCGTATTTTTCCCGCCGGCTTGTTATGGACACGCGTGCGCACGCACACCGATGAGGCGGAAGATGCAGCGGCCGTGTCTATCCCGTGGTTTATTGAGTGTGTGCGGGCGAACGGTGGGGGTACAGAGGAGGCAAGTTTTTGCGCGCGACGAGGTTTTAGCGAAATCGTTTTTTCGAAAATCTGTGGGGGGAAAATTGGATTTCGAAAGTTATGACGCTGTGGGTATAAGGAGAGCGTAGGGTCGCGTGTGAAATATATCATTGCATTGTATGTGGAATTTTTCGTCGACTGCAATGCTGTAGGAAGTATTGACGACTTTTTGCAATCCATAACAGTGTTGTAATTTTATACAGAGTACACACTTTTCTGGTATATAGAATAATCTCGGGTTACAAAGTGTTTCAATACAAAGTAGATGTTGATTTAAAAAACAAATATTGGAAATGGGGAATTTTCGAACGATGGAATTGAGAGTGGAAGAATGTTTTGCCGGATATATATTAAATAAACGAGCTTTTTGAATTTTCAATTACGTTAAGTATACTGCGATAAAAAGAAGTATCTCTTTTGGAATTGCAGTTTTCAAATATTTGAGCTTCGAGTTTTCTATAAAAATTTTCATCATCGGTTTTCTCGTTTTCGCGATTTTACGGTACCCGTATATTTTTTACTTTATTTTCTTCCTTCGCCGATAGCGAATCAAAGCTAAAAAAACGCAATAGCAGGGTTGCTGCTGCTTCATTTATACGAAGCAAATATTTATTTATAACAGAAATGTTATTATTTCACGTGTACCTTTGAAAGTTAATTGAGAATTCATCTGTAATTTGAAGTATTGATTTACTATCAAACGTTACAACATTTTAATCAAAATATTTCCACACAATGTTCTCTACAAACACGCTTATACAAAATCAATATACTCGAAAACACACCTATATCTATATGTAATCGCGAGAAAAAAAAACGAACCATTAAATCTATTCAGAGTTCTAACCAGCCACCGACTTAGCCGATCGCTAATCTATACATAACAACTCCGGAATTCCGTGCGCGCGCAATCCAATCCCCGTTTTTCGAGCCCCCGCGCGCACGCGAATTAATACACGACGCGTCTGCAATCTCTCTCTCTCTCTCTCTCTCTCTCTCTCTCTCTCTCTCTCTCTCTCTCTCTCTCTCTCTCTCTCTCTCTCTCTCTCTCTCTCTCTCTCTCTCTCTCTCTCTCTCTCTCTCTCATATCCCCTGTTCCCGACAAATCAGAAATATCAATGCCCCGCCACGCGCACACACAGACACACACAAACCCCTCGTAACCGCGGCTCGCCCGGCTGTCGGGACGCGCGCAGGTATGCGTATGCGCGAGGACTCGAAATTCCGCGTGGTGCTGGTCGCCCGCGCGCGGATAATCTCTCCTCTCCTCGGGGTGTATATATAGATACTGCACGGTAACGCCAGGAGCGCCCGAGGGTCGGGAGGGGGTGGGTGAATTGTACGTGCTTGTAAAAAGAACGGGGCAGGGGGGGGGGGGGGGGAAGAATTGGGGAAAAATGTATTGGTTTAAGGGAATTTGGAGATTGCGGAGAGTTGAGGTTCTAGGGAGGATTGTTTCAAGGAATACCTATAGCTACTTTTGTTAAAATAAATTGACTGTTTTGAGGATTTGGGGATGATTCAATTTTGGAAGTAATATTTTCGATAAAAAACTTTTCATAAAGTATTTTTCATTTCGAATAATTTTTGAATATCGATGTAGGATGACGATTTTGAATATTATCCATTAATGGTGAATATACATATTTAATTATTAATGAAAGTGTATGCTTTATTATTTTAGTAATTTTTAGTGAATTAATAATATATATTTAGTGAATTTGATGATAAAATCATAAACTGTTTTTTCCTTTTAAAGACTTTTTCCATATCACAAGAAAAGGAAGAAATCGCGTAAATTGAGATTGAATGCAGATCTTTAAGCATTTCTGTTCCCATTGGACGCATCGTATTACGTCACATAAAAATATTCTCGTATTCACTAAAAAATCGCCTGATACTGCACACTATAGAATTTACGAGCGCGAATACACGTCATCGTTGTGCAGCAAGCCTGGTTGTGTTGCACCGTGAGGACGCTCGTATACTCACATACACGTACACGCATATTATGTGCGCGTACCCGCGGTAACGATAGTTTGTATATGTATACAAATGCACGCGTATACGTACGTACATACATATACAGCGTGTAAATAAAAAGGAGACGAGGCGGTACACATACACACACAGACGTGCACATGTATGCGCTCACCGAGACGTTCAGTGCGCGAGTGCACGTGCAGAACGTTTAAAGACGCGTTCATAGAGAGAATCTCAATCCCCGAGAATTTATCTCTCGTCGTACGTCCTTGTCTCCCTTCTCGCCCTCCTCTTTCTCTCTTCCCTCACGTGTTCGCTTCCATTCTTCTTTCTTATATTATATGTTATTGCCTCGCTCGCATTGGACGCAAGATATTCGTCACCATTTTTGTTTTCTCAAATAAACCCATTTGTACTAGAATACTATTATTTGAAAACTTTTTATTCCGATATATATGTGTGAGGGTGGCCGTTGAATATTCCAGAATTCATCCTGTAATGTTAATTTTAGCGATAGCAATTATAATTATGACATTGATGACTATATGAATGCTTTGTATAATGTACATATAATGCAAAATAACTAAAATTATATTGCAGGCATTATGCACGGATATTAAGTATATTTTGATTTATTGTTGTATAATATTCATAATTTTCCGAAAATTATCGTATATTTAATTAATATCGTATTTCCGCGTCGGAATCCTCTCTGCACAGTATTTAGATTAAAAATAATTATTTGCAATGGATTTGTTGAGAATATGATAATTAAAAGCAGACATTTATTATTATACGAAAATTAATGTATACATTGAACATAATAATCACTTTTGCTCATACCAACTATACCCTATTAAAATGTCAGAAAAGCCAAAAGTCTAAATCACGGCGATCCGATAATTTGTTCCTCGCTCTTTTTCTCTCTTTCTTGCCGCGTGCGCACTTTATTCCCCTTAACATTAGCTCTTTTAAACTTCCCCTCCATCTCTCTCACGGTTTGCTACGTTTCGCAGGTTTTTCTCCTCCCCTCTTTCCCTCTGGATTTTGTGTTTTTCTTTCTGTCAGCTCTCTGGTCGCGATACGCAGCGAACGAAGAAAGGGAGAAGTAAGCTCGTCGCGTCGGAATGGGCGGCATAAAATATGAAATCGGATTAAAAGTTGGCGAAGCGTCGATCGAAGCGCCTGAACACCTCGATGTGTATAAGTCAATTTTCTTTCAAGGATGAAGGTGAGTTTTTCGGTGGTTTTATTTTCAATTTTTTTTCGGGCAAAAGAAACGAGAAGCGAGGCGAATTAATAAAAACTTTTATTTTATCAAATATTATATGGGTCTGAAGTTTGCATCGTTGGAATGCAACGAAATAATTTCTTAATTATTAAAACAATTAATTTAAGTTATTAAACAATCGAAATTTTATCTAAAGCTTTGTTATAAAGTTATATTTTATTCTAGAAAACACTAAATCTGCACACAAAATTAATATTAATTAGTCTAACCGTGAAGCAAACTAAATTTTTTTTATTTCGTTGCACTCCAACGTTGCGAACTTCAGACCCATAATATTATGCACATGTTGAATAATAAATATATCTCAAAATTTAAGGGGGTGTGGTACTCATGCACTCTGTTTTACCGGCAGAACTCGGTAAATTCTATATTATTAAAATAAATATATCGAATTACGTCTTATAAAGTGATAGTTGTCCTGTGCAATGTAATAATCTACCAGCTTGCGCAGTTTTGAGCCCAAATATCAACGGCACCCTAAAAACATTTGCAAACGAAATTTCGGTTATTTTTGTTCGCAAAATTTTTTAAGATGCCGTTGATATTTGAGCTCAAAACTGCGTAGGCTGGTAGATTATTACATTGCGCAGGGCAACTATCTCTTTATAAAACGTAATTCGATATATTTATTTTAATAATATAGAATTTACCGTGTTCTGCCGGTAAAACAGAGTACATGAGTACCACACCCTCTTAAATGTCAAATTAGTTTTCTGCAATAGCAAAATATAATAAAAGTAATGTGAAAGATCAATATTCTCATGTTTGAAATTTATGGCATAAACATAAATATTAATATTCAAGTACCAAGTGCAACTTCATAGCGTAATATAACTTAGAAAGTTTACACGAATGACGTATTTACAAAACTATGTAACTTACGAGTTCAGTAAAACTTAGTAGCTTCCTTCCCTTTTTTAAACTTTCATACTAAAAGTTTGAAATTTTCACATTTATATTAAGAGCACTTTATATGTTATTCAAAAAACAAAAAGAAGTATTATTTATAAAAAATATATTTACATAAATTAAAAAAATTAATTTATTTTTTGAAACGTAGCCTACTATCCAATTTCTCATTTGCGAATAAAAATAGTTTTTAAATATTACGAATTTTATTGCTAGAGTAGTGAAGCGACTTTTAAATGCGTATTTCAAAGCTTTATCATTGGTTTCTTTTCTTATCGAAATACCGTGTATAGAGTTAAAGTCGGTTAAAGTTTTATAAGAGTATATGTTCTGGGGAACATTTTACGAGGAGCTTTGTTAAAAAGTTTCAGAGGATAACGTCGCCGTATATAAATAACGACGATAACAATTTCGCGTATTACGGCAAATCTTTAGTTACGATATATTTTCCAAAATATTTATGCTAACATTTATTTTTACTATGCAGTCCACAAATTGTAAATAATAACGTTATATTCGCTAAAGATTCGTTAATATTTAGTATTCATTGACACGTGATGCACTTTTACATATTTATAATACCTTTTTATTATTTTCAATGTAATTATGTTCTGAATTTGCGGAAAGAATCTATAAATTTAATTTAATTATTCGTCAAAGAATACGTATAATATTCATTTTACTCAATAATGAAAACGGGACTAAATTTACATGCGCATTTTTCTCGCGAAAGGCAGCGCTCGTATTGCGGGAAAAAGTATATTATTTTCATCTTTGTCTCGCTTATCTCATTTTTGCAGGAAAAACTACATTTGAATGAAACTCAACGGCGTCACTTATATATTTATCAGCCCGAAAAACGCGGGAACCACGGCATCGTATAAAGAATTAATTAACGGAAAAACCCAAGCAGATTTAAAGTGCACCACCACAGCCGCAAAAAAATATTGATCCGGTCGTTTTGGCCATTACTTAAAAAGCCGCGTGTGCACAAATCGGAGGTATGGTTTTTACAAAATAAAAAAAAAAAAGAAAATACGTCCGTACCTGCGGCGCAGTGCATAAGTTAAGGGTATTTTTCAGTCCAGTGATTTGGATGAAAATCGCGTAGCGCTTCGAGCGCACTCGCCCTTTACCGCCGGTCTGCGCATGTGCGTGTATGTGTAAGAGAGAGAGAGAGAGAGAGAGAGAGAGAGAGAGAGAGAGAGAGAGAGAGAGAGAGAGGGATAAATTGAGAGGAGAGTACGAAAAATACGAAGCTGAAGAGAGAAAGAGAGAAGGCTATAGGTACGCCAGCGCATTCTTTGGTCTTTATGACCATCGGAGAGAGAGAGATGGGAAATTGCGGGAAAAATTTGTTGTAAAATTTCCCGTTGAAAATTGCCGCGATACCAATGTTGCCGTCGTGTATATGAACCGAAATTATTATTTCAAAATAAAAGCAGGTCGTTTTAAAAGGTCGTGATTTATTTATTTATTTCAGGTTTCAAAATGAAAAATTCACCGCTGCATATTCGTACATCCGAGTCGATGTTACTTTATACTCACGCGTAAAAATATATGCGACCAGTTGGTTTTAAGGATTATATTTTTATACGTTATTTATGCGATTTCGAATTTTCAATAGTGCACTCTATTTTCGATTGGTTATTTTTTTTTTTACATTCTGAATTCTGTATGTTACATTCGTATACGTGGCACTAATTTTCAATGAAATCCTTGTCGTATGATTGTCGTTTCCCTATGAAACGTGCAAAAATGGGAAAAAAATTCTCAATCTGGCATAGTTGAAACTGCCAGTCCATTTTATTGATTGTTCATTCTGTTATTGCTTGACTGTATATTTCAGTCGACTAAATGGACCTTTATTTTCTAGATTTGTGCTTTATAGAAAAAGTTTACCCGTGTGGATTCCTATTTGCTTTTCAATGATTTTTTTTTTTCAATTATAGAATAATAATAATATATCCTATTGAAAATAAATGAAATTCGTAAAAGAAACTTAGAAAATAAAACATATCATCTCTCTTAATTCAATCACATTTATAATCACGTAATAAAACGAATTAAGGCTGAGTGCGTATTACATTTTTACGGCAAAAAGCACTAACGGCTAAATTTTGGTAAAAAAAATTTTAGCAGAGCTTAACTTCATCTCCGAAGTTGAAATTTCGGGCTTCGCAGCCTGAAAAATAGAGAGAAAAACGCTGTCACGGCAGTGACGCCATACACATATACGACGACCACGTTGTCGGGGACGCGGGCCTTTTTCCCCCTCTCAATGCACACGCATGCATGTAATCGCGTGTCCTTGTCTCCCTCTCTTTCTCTCTCTTCCACTTCTGTTCCTTTTCCCTTCGTTTCTCTTGTCGGCTCTCGTTTAAAACCAACGTGTAGGCATAATGCGCGCGTATACGTGTATATTTTATCCTTCTTCTGTTTTTTTTTTTTTTTTGGTAAGGGAGAAAATTGAAGGGACGCCTCCACTGATGTTATGACTGTTTTTTTTTTTCAATCATAAATTTTAATATAAAGTGATTCGAAACAAATAGGATTTTTATTAAAAAGTAGATTGTTTGAAAAAGTGATTGAGGAATTCCGAGAATTTTCCGTTATTTGTTATTTGTTTGGAATAGCAAACACAATATATTCGGAGGCAAGAAGCGGTCACATTTAGCCTCGCGGCCGCGTTTAAACCGAAATTAATTTTAGATGGCGCTAGGAGAGCAAATCAAAATGATACATATACCTACGCGCTCCTCTTGTGCACGTCTTGTTTGCGTGCCGTAGCGCGCATACGCCAACTTTGAGCGGCTTCGTGTTACGTTTCTAATTGGTTGAATCATTTATCTACGCAAAAATATATCCGTGGTTTTCTTCGCTGTTTTGCAGAGGATTCGTATCTTAGTTGCGAAGTTTCATTTAGAAATGCAAATGAGAGTCGAAAAATTATGTAAAGGTTATTTAAGAATGAGGAAATTATTTATTCAAAATGCCATTTATTTTTAGTACTCGTAGATATAGTAGCTTGGTTATATAAATGAAATTTCATCTTCTTAAAATTGTAATAATAATAATGAATAAAACCAAAGACGACCACAAAATCTCAAATACCATTATTCATCACCACTTTATAAATGAAAATGAATGAAATATATAAATAAAAACATCCGTTTATTTTATATGCCCATTTCCATATCCATTGTAACTTTCCAATACGAAACAATAACTTTATTAAAATTCCAAAGCACCGTCATTAAAAAGCCCGAGAATCAAGTCACCAAAAATCGACAATTCAGAGTCGGCACAAAACCTCCAATCAAACACGGCGCCGGGTTTTTGAACCCTCGCACCCACTCGAAAAACAAAAAAAAAATCTGCAGTCATCGCGCAAAACCAAACGAACGAGTGAGACAAAAGCTGCAGCCCAAAGTACAAACGGCGCGTCGACACACGCTGACGCTCGGAATGGAAAAGCGCGAGGAACGAATAAGGCTGCGCCACACACACCATGCGCGCGATTATCAATGGCGGAATGCAGCTGCGCGAGATTAACGCTGTAAATACGGGCGTGATGGCGTATACTCGGTGTAAGAAGCGCGACGAAGAAGGAGAGGACAGGGGAGAGAAAGAGGGAGGAACAAACGGAGAAAGAAATTAATGACGGGAAGAGGGACGGGTGTAGTGCTGGTGACGCGCTTTCGAGGTGGGAAGGGAAACTTGACCTGCACGGTCTTAAAACACTTTGGGGATGGTAGGGCCAGCGGTGTTCATTCGGAGTTACGATAGAGTGATTGGTGTTACCTGTTATCGAATTTCAATCGAATCAAGTTTTTTATTTTGAATATTATTTATGGAGTGTTCGATTGGCTTTTATTTTTGTATTGCATGATTTTATTGTGTAACATGAAGTGCCACTTTTCATTAACTAGTTCAGTGGTCAATAAGTCTCTTCAAATGAAATCTTTTGAGCTGACTTCGAGTGCATAATTGTCACAAAAATTTATATTAAGATGTTGTAACAATGTATTTTAAAATATTATAAGATTGTTAAACTAGAAATGTTTTATACCTGCTGTTTAAGTTTGTAAAACTACTTTTTACAATAAATGAAATATTAATACTATAATACAAAAAAATATATTGTAAAATAATCTTTTAGTTTCATTAACTGCATAATTTGTATTACTTATATCTAATGAATCATTTGTAATTTAATAATTTACATTAATTACAGAATCTAAAATATGCTTTCTATACAGCATATTAATAATAAAATTTATTCATCCTTTACATTACGAAAGTCAATTACAATCAATAAATTAAAAATAGATAAGCTCATTATGGTGTACAACATTATATATTTAGATATCAGTACTATTTGACATTCAATAATGAATTTGTCTTTGTTACGTTAATCGCGTTACACTAACAAAGTTTCAGCACAACCTGGCAGCATTTATAGCCTTTAATTACAGTAATTTTACGTCAAATCAATTTTGCTAAACTTTACCGCATATAGAATTAATGTCATTCAACCCGAACAAAATAAAAACAGAATTTTCATTAAATAATGTCTAAAAGAGGAATTAATAGTTTAAAATCCAACAATGTTAAAATAAAGTATTATTCAGCAGAAAGAGAAAATAAACGTGTGCATTACATAAATATCTAGATTAATACGGGAGACCTAAGCAGCTTTCGATTACCGTCAAACGACACATCCTATAGAAATGAAAGCGAATAAACTCCAAATCGACGGGGAATCGGAGAGTCGCGCATCCATCCGTCGACTGTAAAAGTAACGCACTACCCCGACACACCGCACGCGCAATCCCCTCGTGTATACACGAATACACACATACTCCTCTCGCGAAAATCGATATAATAAAGCCGGAGCGAGCGCGGAGTGCGCGCGCGGCAACGTGCGGCGTTATAAACCCCCCAAATGAATAATAAAAGCCCATGTCGCGCGAAAACCTTAACACGCGGCGGCGAATTCGCCCTCGTAAATTCGCGCTGCAAGCAACCGCATTGTGCGGAAAAGGACGAGTATAAGAGGAGAAGAGAGGGAGAGAAGCAAGTCGCTGACGAGGTGTGCGTGCGTGCGCGCGCTCCGAGCCGTCTAATTGATTTTCTGCCTGATTGTTTTGCGCGAGCGCGTGTGTGTGGGTGCGAGCGTGCGAGGTAGGTGGTTTCGTTGCGGGGTTCCGGGGCCCGGCCGAGGACGAGGTGAAGTCTTGTCGATCGTCGGCGCGCTTCTGTGGGGAGAAAAAAAATCGGAAAAGGGGCTGCGGAAATTTTAATTGGGTTTCTTAGAGCGCGCGTGTTTGCGGATGTGGTTTCGGTATATTATATGCACACTCTCCGCGCCTCTGGTGTATATGCGAGACTAATTTAACATCTTTGTCGACGAGGTGAACATTTGTTTTACGATTAAAATTGTTTTGTAGTCTGATTTGAAATGGAAATGCATTTTTATCTAGAAATTATCTTTTTAGATTAGTGTTAGGTGCACGGAGAGAAATTTTAGAGTAAAAATTACCAAGGTGCCTTGGTAGCGCATGGACAGACTGTCAAAAGCCGTGTTATTCCCAGGTTTCTAATACAATTTATAAGTTTCCCAGGAAAAACTACCATAACCACTTAAAAAAAATACCAAATTATCTGAATAAAAATTACCAGACACACTGGTAAAAATTGAGATCTAGTCATTTTTACAAGGTAACCTAAGAATTTTTACTAAGAAAACTGATAAATTTTACCAAATAACCTGGTATTTGTGTACTCGCGTATGCGCACTGCGCATTATTGTGTTTCAGAAGATTGATACTAGAGGCGTGCGCGACGTTAAAATGAGAACAATACACATATTTTCAGTAAGTAATAACGGCGATTCAAATGACTGTTGGTAACAGCTTCCGTGGCGCAGTCGGTAGAACGTCGGACTCTCAACCCAAAGATCGTCGGATCGAATCCCGCTTCCGTAAAAGTTTTTTTTCAGTTTAATGTTTTTTCATCCTTGTTTCTGTTTCTATTTCTATATTAAAATACTATATATCCATCAATATGGATAAAAAAAGTTAATTTTTTTAATTTAAATTAACTAAAAAAAAATTTTACCAAGGCACTTTGGTAAAAAGTTTGAAATTGTCAGTCTATCCATCCATTACTATAGAAACTGGTAATTTTGTCTCGAATATTTGTAATTTTCACTACAAAATTTCTCTCCGTGTGTTTTATTAAGTGCACGGAGAAAAATAATATAGTGAAAATTATGATGTCTAATTGTAAATGTGGGACAGAGTCGAAACACCAAAATAATTGCCATAATTTATGGCAATTTTTCCTGCATCCTAAAAATTACTATAAATTTATGGCCATTTTACCATGTTTTTGCTAATTTGAGTCTGTCTCACTTTTACAATCAGACATGGCATGAGTTATCACAACATTTTTATCCTTGTAATAGAATGAATAGTCAATTATAAAATCGATACACCCAACTGTAAATCGTCCATTTTTCTCTCATTTGTGAAACGAGTTTTCGAACATTTTCTACCCATTTTATGGCCAATTGGCCGAAATCGCCATAAAATGGCTAGAAAACGTTCGAAAAATCGTTTCAGAAATGGGAGAAAAATGGACGATTTCCAGCAGGGCATTGCTCTATTTGTTATATCTTACAACTATTGCGTACATATTTCTAACAATGGTAAACTTTGTTTGAAATATGTAAATTTTACATTAAGTCTACTTCCTTCCCCTTAGCACAAAGCCTTGCGCCAATGAAACCATAACCCACCAGTTTGGCCATTCAACGCACTCTCACACCTGCGCGCGATCTCTCCACTCGCGCACCCTCTATATATTCTATACTCGCGCCCTGCCCCCGGCGTGCAAAAAATTTTCAAGTTTACACCGATCGCGTGTTTGAACTTGCCTCCCCCCTCCACTCATATATACGCGTTACAGGTATACATTATACCTATACGCCGGCTATTTTCGCTCTCGCATGCAGCCTCAGAAAAGCGCGCACTCGTGCCAGCCGGCGGCAACGGCAGTGGCTCTCTTTCTCTCTCTCTAACGGAAAGGAATTATCGCTCGCATTAATTGATTGCGAGTCGAGTTGACTGCGGGAGAGGTCAGCCTCGGCGCCTGCCTTCCTCCTCCTACTTGCGTTGCTGTAGGAGTCGCTGCGATGCCGAGCTATTTTTAGGAGAGGCGGAAAGAGTGTTTACGGGAACACCGCGGTAATTCATCGCTCTAACTATAGCGTAAATGGTAATGAGGAAACTTGCTGCTATATATGTTTGGATTTCGAAGTTTAAGGTCGCGCGGTAAGAAGAAAATCGAATGATACTTGTTCATGTTTGGGATCCGGTTGAGGTTTCTTGAAAGTGGCTAAAATATTTTTATTTATATATATCGACCGGTAATTAAAGAATTTACTAAAAATTCTTGAAAATCTTATATACTCGCCTTATCCAAATCGATCAAGATCGAAAACAAACAAAACTAAGCTCGTTCCAAAACACACTCGTACCGACGCTAATTGATGTTTATATAAATATGAAATGAACTGCTATTAACTAGGACAACGAATCCGAACGACGTGTGACTATATACATCACGGGCAGCGCCCGCAAACGAATAGAATCTCAATACAGTAGTGGCGAGCGGGGAAAACGAATTTGTCATTCTCTTATCACTTGCGTAATTTGTCGAGCACGCTCTTTCAAATTAATGCGGGGAATGCTATATAGCCAATGCCCGTCGTGCCCTCGCGCCAACATATACATACACACACGTATACAAGTGTCATTTGTGTATAATATGTATACGCGCGCGGCATTCATTTTCTTTTCTCGTTCTCCGCGGCATCGCGATCGTAATAATGCAAATTTTATGGATAAAAAGGGGAATGTGTTCTCGGCGTCGTACAACAAAGTATAAATATGAATAAGAGCGCGGGGTTCTATTCTGTTCGGCCGACAGTATTTTTTATGGATAAAACTTTTCTCTTATAAAAATAAAATAAAAAATAAAAATAAAAATAATCTTATAAGGATTGGAATTTAGGTCGAACAGGTGAAAAATAATTTTGTTACTGCGCCGCGTAAACGAAACTGCTTGTAATGATTATGTAAAAACGCTATATTTAAGAAATTTTCATTTAATAATACTGCATTGAGTAATATGTAAATAAAAAAATCGCTAAACAACTAACGCAAGAGATTTCGATCTTTTTTTTATCTTATTGCTTTAAATCACAAACTTACCTGCGCGTCTTCCGGCCGCAAAAACCACCGCTATAACCTCCCAAACAAAACCTACAAATCCATTGTCGACCTTAAAAGGCAACAAAACCTCGCGACTCGGCCGCCTACTCCTTCCCAGCAGCATCGAGCACTCGCCTCCTCCTCCTTCTGCTACCTGCGCCATTACCCGGCAGATGGCGATCGGCTATGGGCTACACACGATGGTCGCTGCACACAATGCGCCGCCGCTGATGCTTTTTATCGCTCGTATAAACTTCGCCACGGTGTAATGCGCGAATTTCGCAAGTGGAGCGGTAATTGCGACGACGACGACTCGTCTCTGTCTCGTCGTCTTAATTTCGCGCTTTATGTAATGCGTGAGAGGAGGGAGAAGTTTGCTGCAGGATTGATGCGTGGATTTAGGTTCTTTTGAAGGTCCGAATTTCTTGATTGAGGTTTTCGGTTGATTGATTGTTTGTAAAAAATGATAATGTAATTCTGGTGTAAAACACTTGGTGAATTATTTGGTATGATGGAAAAAATACAGGGTTGTCATAATTGGGACATCAATCTAAGCAAGTCTAAATTAATATAATGATCTTGAAGCCGAAATTCCTTTACCTTTTGTATAGATCGAGATATATAATTTTAGACAGCAAACCGTCATTTTATAAGCTGACTAAGCAAAAGTTTCACGTAGATCCTTTTTAAATAAAATTTCAGCAAACATCAATACTCTCAATCGGCTTTATACAATGCAAAACTGTGAATGGTATATAAAAAGATTCATTAAAAATAATCACCTGTAGGATGCATAATAATACGCTTTTGTTGCGACTTACGACAACTATATTTATCGTTTTTTCCCAAAAAGGAAGTTGCTTAAGGTAGAAGCAGTTGAAAACTTTTCATTCCAGTAAGACATGCATGTAAAGTTTTAAATTACTTTCCTCTTTAATGAGCTTTCTAACTTTACTAAATTTTATGATTGTACATAAATAGACTGCCTTTCAGCCTGTCCTTGTTTTAAATATTACGACACAAACTCGATTCCAAATTGAAAACAATTTTTTTTTCAAAAACTATAAAGTTTTTGTCTTCATTCTACCAAGCTAATAATTATTCATATGAAGCTTTACTATCGCACATTAAATTTATAAAATAGTGATATACCTACGTTATATTTAATTTAGATTTATTGTTTTATGTAATAATTTAAATTGATAATTAATTTAAAAATTATATAATGAAACAAATTAATATAGCAATAAAAAAAATTCAATTAATCTTAATGAACCAACTGTGAGTGGATACAAATCTTCTGACGCACGTTTCCCTCATAAAAAAATTGTTTTTAGAGAAAATAAATTTATTGTATTGTGCACACTGATAGAAAGAAATATTTGAGCCAAATTTCTGTGACTTAACTGTTAATACACGAAACTAAAATTATTAAAAATATGATAATGTTATTAATAAATAAGTCAAATTGAATTAAGTAATAAAACTTCAACTGTTTATAAAACGTTTTATGAACTTTTCATCGTTTGTCAATATCTTATTTAACGTTTAATTTGCATATCTAGTCAATCTGGTCAATAGTTATTATTTCGTATTAAACAATTTAAAACATCAAAAAAGTATTATAAATACTGATAATGTTAGTATGATTATTAAAACTTTGAGAATACTATTAATTCTTGTTTATTTATTTATAAGATCAATTTAATTTTAGTTTCGTGTGTTAACTGTTAAGTGACAGGCTCAAATATTTCTTTGTATCAGTGCACTACTAAAATCTTTTCTGAAACGTCTTATCAAATACATCGAATGATTCTGCATTCTATCCAAAATACGTCAAAACCCAGATGTCTCCCTACCCAAATCCCCTAATCAAGCCCACCGCTCAATAATTATCTTGCAATTAATCCGCTCGATGTCAAGCAAGCGCAGCCCCGCTTACCCACACACGTACACACATACGCGTCTCCTCCGGTCGGCTCCAGTGTCCTACGGCATTCCCGAGGACGGACGAATCGCCGACAGGCTGCAAATTAATTCCGGAAGTTGGCGCATTGATTCGCGCTCGAGCTGCTCGGGCGCGGCGGGGACTCAAGTTTCGACGCCTGCCTCGTAAATCCCGCCGCGTTTGCTGGCCCTCGCGCGACAGGCAATTTCTTCGTCTCCTCCCACGGCCGTCGCCGCCGCGCCGTCTAACTCATTTTTTCTCCCCCCTTCGCCAAGCGTGTACGCGGTAGCCCAGGTATATAGACGCTCTCTTTTGTGCGCACTTTTCTTCTGTGTCTAGCCCTCCGGCGTCTTGCGCGCCCTCGTTCTCTTATATATATGCATGCGCGCGGCCTGTCGTAGGCCGCAGAGAGCAGCAGCAGCAGCTTTTTCTCGTTTAATGATGTGTTTAAGGGGCTCGCTTCTTGAAAAATTTTCGGGAACGCCGCGAGAGTGATATTGCAGTGTAATTGTGCGAGAGAGATGGAATTTTAAGTGACATTTTTCGTCGAAATGCGTTTATTGTTATAAGTCACGATGATCTACTTTGTCAGGCTTAATTTCAGCGTCGAATGATGATTGAAACTTGTTCATCGCACGCTGAGTATGTATATATAAAAAAAGCTATAAGATGCTCATTCGCGTTTGTCGTAAATTTTCATTTATTATTCGGACTTTATAACAGCGCTTTTAATTTATTGCACGTATTTATGCCCGATAATAGTGCGCGCACAATAAGAACGGGCAGAAATATATATACGGCTCTACGCATAAACCCGATATCCGGCGCATAATGAATCGAGCTTCTTGAAATACCACTCCGTCATAAGGCAACACCCATTAAAATTGATAATCATCCTAGAGAAGCACGGCGAAATAATTTATGAACAACAACATAACGATCTCGTCGTTTTCTCTCCTGTATAACATATATTACGTAAGCACTCAATATGTACAAGAAAGTAACGCAATCGCGATCGATAATAATTCTTGCGCCGATGTAACAACGACGGCCCACACGCTTCATCGGAGTGTGATCACCCAACAATAGCTAGAAAGTTCATTTCCCCGCGCGCTCTTCCAGCATATTCACCGATCACAATCAGTGCGCACGCGCGCGCCGCGATAAATCGGCGAAGAAGAGGACTCGCTTAGCGCGCGCGCTTAGAGGAGTTTCGTTTTAATAAATCGTTTATAAGGCAATAAAGCCATTATCGTTTCACCTCGAGTCGACTGGCCGCTCGGTTAGCTTCCGCGCCGGGGCAATCGAATTGGAAATCGTTTGATTTACAGCGCGAGATAAGGGGAGAGTGCAGCGAACTCTCGAGAGCCAAGAGAGAGAGAGAGAAACTCCCGCCGCCAGCTGAAGTATTGTACTCTTGGCCGACCCCGAATCGTATACGCGTGCGCTGCAGTTTCGCGCGGTAGGAGAGCTGTATAAGGTTTGTGCCTTTGTATGTGATTCGCCATTTGACCCGGCGTTTTGCATCAGTGGCACGATGGCTGTGTGTTTGTGTGTGTTCTTTGCGGATAACGAGCGTTTATACAAGGTTGTTCAATAACTAGATGTAAGCTTCGGTTTCCTGAATGTTTAGGACTTAATTTTATGGTTAATTTGAAAATAATTTAGTTATAGTTATCAATTTATTAGATGAGTTATTCATTTTCAAGAATTATGCAACGCGTCAAATCAATTTATCTAAGTAATTTCGATGTCGAATTCGCAAGCAAGAACATACATCAAATTTTTAACTATCCGCTCCTTTTATTCACATAGCAGTCTTTACATTCTACAAGTTTTGTTCGCAAACTGGCCGTAGCGCATTCATACGTACAGCAATTTTACAGTTCATAAACTCATCAATATGTACTTGGCTGGCCGATGCAAAATACACCGCATTCCACGGCTAATCATATAATAACCGGATCCTGTTACGCGACAATTTGTGCGCCGTCTTAACGTTTATATGTACAATGGCTCTGTCGGCATAATATTTGCCACTTCAGGTAGCGCTTAAAAGGTGTACTGAATCTTAATTAATGTTTAAGGTATCATTAGTGACGAGACTCTTTCGATGCCGAGTATGAGAATTTACGTTCAAAGGCATTGCGAGGATGAAAATAAAAATTTTAAATACAATGCAATGTGGAATAGTTCTACTTTGCCACGTATGTACACGCGAAACAAACTTGAATATTCGACTGTTTTTATTTAGATTATCACTTGTATTTACATATATTTGCCTTTTAACTCCCAGACACATTTTAGTCTAATAAAACTTTAAACGTTTTTGCTTGAAAAAATTTATAAAAATTCTTTTATGCATTCGAAATCAATAAACAAGCATTAAAATAATTTTTTTTTATACAGGAACATTATTCAAAATCGCCTTGTTGTCTTTATATTAAAGACTTGAAAAACATTGCAGTATTCAGTGGTCTCCGTATATAACGAACCACTTTACAAAACTAGATAAATCTAGAAAAGAGTTAACACCCATTAATCGTTTTCCAGCGCAGCATATATACTATATAACGCCTCGAATCTCCATCCCTCGAATAACCATTTTCTATCTAAAATCAAAACAATTTTTGAATGCAATTCGTCTAACGATAATCCCTTTTTTTATTGACTTGTTGCAGCTACTTGGCGGCGCCTGCTTCAGCCACGGGCCTTACACGTTCTACAAGGCGGTGCGCATCGGGCCCAGCCGGGTGCTCCGGCTGGGCAGCTTCTTTCTCACGAAGCTCTGGAGCGACGCCGACCTCGTGAGCATCGGCGAGCTCCAGTTGCTCTGGATCGACAGCCGCGGGCCGAACACGCCCCTCGCCTCCCTCAGGCTCTACTTCCTGCCGGAGAACACACCGGACGGCCGCAGGGACACACACGGAGAGGTAAGCAGATACCTGTGTATCCCTCCTATGCCTTTCTTTAACCTATTACGGATTCTCGAGGCCGATCGGATCGTTGGTCGCGTACATGCGTGAGATAATTTGGGCTGTTTTGAGTTTTCAGAGAGGAAGCCCTGGATTTTTTTAAGGGACAGGGATACTTTTTTATTTTTATTTTGTTGTAGATAAATTCTAAAAAGTTCTAAATATTGTGTTTTGGTTTAAGTTGATTATTTTTGTCAGACGATTAAATAATTTAATATAGTAAAAGTTAGAGATGTATTTATTTACTAAATTTCATTTTATTTCTGTATTTAAAATAAATTTGTGCGTCCAACTCATCACAGACGATTCTCAATTTTTCCTTTTTGTGTATAAGAACACATATTTTCATAAAAACAAACCTAAAATATGTTTTTATTGTTAAGACGTTACAATCAATCATCTGACATTGAATAGATATTATATATGTTCTTTTCTTCCACGGGTTACTTACCTTATTTTTTAATAAAATCAAATCATTCAAGATAAGTCTGATATGAATCTGAATTAATTAAAAATTATAATTAAGTATATATAAGTACACGTAATGAATCTACACTGTTAAAAATATCATTAAATTTAATGCACTTGTAATGTACACTTGCGCATTCATTTTCATGAACTTGTAACTTAAATATCATTTAATGCACATTTACCATAAAATTAATGTGAATCTATACAATATTAATGAAAGTACATTAAAATTATTGTACCTGTACATAGAAATTACTGTACGAGTACATGAAATATCTGTATTATTATTAAATTACGAGTGTAAATTAAAATTAATGTCTCATGCACAAAGTTTAATGAACATGATGATAAAAATTACAGTTCACGTGCATTAAAATTAATGTTGAAGATAACGAAATTTAATTACATTTCATAATATTACATTACATTATACGAATAATTAAATCAACTAATGCACATTAAATTTAAAGTACCATGCTTTAAACTTCATGTACATAAACATAAATTATGCAGTTCGTGTGCATTAAAATTAATGTGAATGTGAAACAAATTTAATAAACTTTACATGAAATTTCATGACAAAACGAAATAGGCTTTTCCAGTACTGAGCATTAAATTTGAGTAACGATCCATTGAATTTCATTCACATCCGCATAAATAACACAGTTCACATGCATTAAAATTAATGTCATGATATTAAAAATTTAATTAACTTTACATAAAATTTTATGACAAAACGAAAAAGGATATTCCAGTTCTGAGCATTACATTTGACTAACGATCCATGGAATTTCTTTTCCATCGGCATAAATAATACAGTTCACGTGCATTCAGATAAAATGATAAAAATGTAGATTCCTCTACTTATCGACCACAACGGTTTTTATTTAATTAAACAATTTTTTAATATTTTTTCGGAAAGATACATCAATTGTGCACTCGTATATGTAAATACTGCATTCAGAAATTTTTTGAAGGGTTCTACCAGTAATGGCCCGAGAAATATTTTTTGTATTATGTCGGTATCTCACATCACCTTATGTAGATATGTATGTACCGGTACTTGAATTTTATTTTTATTATCGTATTGAAACACTAATTTTAGAACAAAGTGTTCTGTCACGCTTTCCGGAATGCCATTAAGTACACTCTATTAAATTTTCAAATGATTTCACTGATTACATTTTTCAAAAATCGTTTTTGAAATGTTTGAGGCTTAGTTCTGATTAATTACAAATAACAAAAACATTTTTGGAAAAATCTAATGGATGGAATGATTTGGGAATTTAATAGAATTACTTAACGCCATTTCGAAGGGCGTGAAAGAACGCATTTTTCTAAAATTTTTGTGTATATGTGATGCAAGAAATAAAATTTAGGTGCTGATAAGGTAGGGATCTATATTGGAGTTGAACATGATCTTAAAATTAATAACATTTTTTAACAGAGATAGATGCAAGATACTTAATATTAAAGTCTCTTGTTTAAACACGATAAAAAAATGAAATTCAGGTGCCGGTAAGGTAGAGATCGTCACGGTACATATGGCTTTAAGAAACATTTTTAAGTTAATCAAATTTAATTAATTAATGTCTTAAAGTAAGTTACTCATTTTCTTAAAATATTATCTAAATAAATAATTACTAAAAACCATTAATATTTTAGATGAATGTATAATATCAATTGATATGGATAGTGCACCTTATATAGATGAAAATGTCCAAACTGTGACATGCGAGCGATAGCGTAACGGATAGCGTGCGTGCGTAGTAACCCAAGGGTTGCGGGTTCGATTCCCGGTTAGGTCAAAAATTTTATGTAAGTTTTTTTCTGCGATAATAATAATGCGATTAATTTAAAAGACAAGTTTCTTTAATGAAAATGCGAAAATTTATAATATTAAAGAGTTTATATGCATAAATTAACAATTGCTGCTGACACAACATAAAGACGGTGAGGTAAGTAAATATATTATAATAAATTTGAATCAATATAAAAATTTCAACTACAAACTGTGTAGCATTATTAAATTTTGTAACAATTTTTTATTTTTACAAAATAAAAAAATAATTTGTTAAATAAAAAGAAAAAAAAATTATTTTTCAACCAAGTAAATAATGTTTTGACCTAAGTAAAATTTTACTAGAAATTTCAAATACGTTTATGTTAAGTTTTATGCATTCAATTGAAATTTCAGTTTACGGCAATTTTTTTTTAATAGGTAGCAATTAAATTTTCCAGTTCATTAATTGTAATGCAAATTTGCATTAATTGTAATGCAGATTTGCCTTAATTGTAATGCGGATTTGAATTAAGAATAATGCACATTGCATTAAATTCAATTTACTTGTACATTAAATTTGATATTTTTTCTAAAACAAGCTGCATTAAAAATAATGCACATTGCATTAAATTTAATGTATATTTACATTAAATTTACGTTACGCCCTTAAACTGTTTTAATGCACCTGCTTGAAATTTGCTTCCAGCACATGTACATTAAAGTTAATGTAACTTTTTTTTACAGAATTCATTTCGAAATTTACATTAAAAGTAATATAAAATTGCTTTAAAATTAATATTCATTTGCATTAAAATTCATTTACGTCATTAAACTACTTTAATGTACACTAGTGTAATTTGCTTCCAGCACATGTACATTAAATTTAATGTAAAATTTTTAACAGTGTAGAAGACACTAATAATCTTCAAACGTCGATAAAAACTTTTCTGTTTCAATTATAAATGCAGATAACATTTTTTATTTTAGTTATTAAAAAATATTTCAAGGTCTGACGTCAATTAGACAAACAGTGTCAACTAATTAAACGTGTTCAGAAAGAAAAATGATCTATTTTATATATAAGATACTTTTGAAATATAACGTCTTCTATAAGATGAAGTAATCTCTTAAAATAAGAATGTAGTCACTACCGCTTAGATCAAATTGGCTTTTATAGCGTAACAATAGGAAGACCTTTTTACTTCGATTTCAATGTCACGTACAGCTATATCATGATTGTTCATCTTCCATTTTATAATACAATATTCAATACAGAGAGAGACAATAGACTCTAGCATTTAGTGTTTTCCATTGTTACAGAGACTATATCATTTTTAAAACTACATTGTTTCTCGCGCTTTTTATGTGAAAGCGCCGCGTATCTCTCTTCTTTAAGCTTATAAAGTAATTACCTCGGCATATTCTACAGAGTCTCGCTATACGCCTCTGTTACACAGTTTAAAACTGCAAGTCACTAAAGAATTAATATACCCACTATGTTTTGCCGCACGCGCCGTAAAGAGCAATTTGATTCACTCCTTACAACTTAACAAGCGCTTTTTCAAAAATCACGCTCCGCAATAATAACAAGCGCTGCACTTGTGCGCGCTCGTCGCGTAGTAGCGCGTCCCTCAAACTACTTTACTGTTATATATATACATATACTACAACACCTAATCGCTCGCGCGCAAACTTCTCCCACGGCCTGAGCCTGTCGAAAAGTATAATTCACTGCGAAATAATGAGAGATAGCGAAGTGTTCATTGCGCCACGGGGTTTTAATCATTGCAATAAAACGAAAATTTTAATAGGCAGCCGCACAATAAGACATTTTTACACATACACATACGTGTGCGGACACTCGTTGAGGTGCACTCGCGCGCCATGCGTATAATACCGGTAAAACCGCAAATTACTCCGCTGTATGCAACGCGCGGCGGTGGAAGAAAGAGAGAGAGAGAGAAAGAGCGAATTCACGGTTGCATTGCGAACACGCCCGTTTTATTATTCACTTACCCGCTGCACTTTTATCAATCACTGTCATTTCTCTGTTTTTCCGCGCGCTCCCGCAAAGTAATCGGCTATGCAAACAAAGAGAGGTTACGTATATATATTCAAATTAGGCGAGGTTGGTTCCCTCCCGTACTTATCTGTGTGCTCGCGCCGCTAATTATTTTTATACGGTCCACGAGATTTTGCGTTTGTTCTTATACGAGGCTTTGTTCCGCGTGTTTTTTATGACATCGCAATGAATTTACGGATATACGCGCGCGTAGCTATAAATTGTTTTAAGGATTGAGCAAAAGTAGAAGAAGTGCAACTATATTAGATATTTTTCAAAATAATTAAAACGCAAATAAATGCCGTACAATTTTCATTAAAAACAATAATAGTTTTTGGCGCGAAAAAGAGATTGGACCTTTATCAAAATTTTCATTACGTTTTAAAATAAAATTACATTTATTATTCAAATGAGAATCACTTTAACGATGATTAAATATTACGAAGTAAGCACAACAATTGAAGTCGATATCCGCACCAACAAAAAAAGTGTATAAATGAGTTCTTCAAACAAATTTGCAGACCTCCAAAATATTTGGAAAAGCAGAAAAAAAACTCCTCTGTTCCCTATGTCGAAAAATATATTCTCCCTCCACGCATACAATCTGCCCCTTTCGTTTCTCTTCTTTCTCCAGAACACGAGCGAATTGTTATTCCGGATGGGCATTACCGCGCGACAGCGTGTGTGTGTGTGCGTGCATGCGCGAGGAGTACTGAATAGACAGAGGAAAGGGGGAGCAAAACTCGAGTATGCGAAGGCAGCGTGTAGAAGCCGAGGAAAAAAGTGTGCGTGAAGTGTCGAGACAATGGGGGGAGAAAACGCGCCCAGGCTGAAAAGTAAAATATTTTGATTACGAGGGGTGCGAAATTGGAAAAATGAGTTTGTTACGCGCGTTATGCTGGAAAATTGAAGGCTAGTTTTGTGATTTAATTAATTAGGAAGCAGTTTGAGTGTAGATGTCAGATAATTAAATTTGAAATGGGAAAAGGGTTTAAAAGATTGTTGTTTATAATTCCTTTTAAGGTTATCGTGGTACAGTTTATTACTAGTAATTCATCAAGCTGCCTATTTAATTCAAAGTTTTGAAATTAGGTTTGCAACATTGATGTGTTCATTATTATTATGGTTCGAGATTATGCTAGATCAATTATAATTTTTTTTTCTTCTCGTAAACGCGAGATAGACAAGGTTGATTGATTATATAGTTATGCATTATGCGATGGTATCGGTTTACATTATATCTCGGACAAAATGACAATTACATTATTACAAAACGCAATCTAGCGTGAAAGGCTGCCGATAGGTCGGTAAAATAAAGACGCTAGAAGGTCAAACGAATGACTGTAATGATAAAATATTACCCTGAAATGACTGTAATGACTGTAATGATAAAATATATCCTGAATACGAGTATTTTGTGTCGAAATTTTCCTTTTTTGAAAATATTCTAAAAATTATCCACAATTTTCCACCCGTTTTTAATAAAAATACTAATTAAACTAGGTAATTTAATTAACTTACAACATTTCTGTAAAATACATATTTCTGTAAAATATTTCTGTACACTCGAAATTTAATTACGAGTTTCAGAAACCTAATAAATCACGAAATTAAAACCAATAGCGACGTTACACAGCAACTTCCCTAAACAGAAGGTGGGGGGCAAAAAAAAAAGAAAGAAGCTCAAAACCAGGCGACATTTACAGCGACGCGTCGAATAATGTCGGAAGGAAACAAAGCGGGGGTGGTTCGCTCCCCTTTCCCCTCCTACCGCCGCCGACGTCGAGGGGGTGCGGCCAGAGGGGAAATAGCGAAGCTCTGAACTTTGAGGCACGCTCGCGCGTTCGCGACAAAAGCTCGGAGCTTGCACGCGCGCTCCGATATATAGATGAGAAGCGAGATGAAAAGTGAAAGGGCGAGGGGTAGAGACGGAGGAGAGAGAGAGAGAGAGAGAGAGAGAGAGAGAGAGACGCGAAAATAAAAAGCATATAAAGGCGTGGAATGAAAAGTATCGCCATAAATATCTTTTTGCGCGAACACGCGCGTTGCGTCGAATTTTCGCGAGACTATGGGTTTCTTTCTGCTCACTTTCGTGGGGCGTATATAAAAAGTGTGAAGAACACGAGTATTTTTTTATTTTTGGGGAAGAGGATTACTTTGGTAGCGTATTATGGTATTTTTACAAGCTACTTTGCTTGACTTTCGAGTAAAAATATGTACCTGTAGTAAGTATTTAGAAATTTCGGTAGTTAATAAGGAGGAGAGGAACAAAAGTAAAAATTAAACAGCGTGGGAATGTTCTTAAGCAGGATACGATTTGTGTATCGTGGAATTAAATGTTGGCGTGTTTTAAACTTTGTTTTGTTTTGCAGGCGACTCTGCTAGTAAAACCTTTACGTCTTAACGTTTTCTAATTAAAGTTTAGTGCCGAGGGAGAGAGACTGTAAAAGAGCAAACTGCAGGAGAGAGAACACACCGGCGAGAAAATTTCCGCGAACGATGATTCGCGAATGATTATTATTAGACGAGTAAATTCGTTGCTTCGCTGCTGTTTCTTTTTTTATTTATTTAACTTTTGACGGGCAATAATAGTTGCGTATTTTACACATTCTTATGTAACGTTCGGTACTTTTGTATAGAAGCGTGCACCATATGCGGTTTAACTTAATTAAACATTTTATGTTATTATTCTATTGCGGATGCGAGAATTTACGCTGCCATTGCGTGTAATTTTCTTTAAAATTCATTAATGTAATTAAGTTTTTAGAGAAGCTCAAACCACGCATTAGCTGTCAGTTGTTTAACTTAATTAGTTTGCAATCTCATAATCTCTTAAAATAGATTATTACAAAATGTAACCTATACATTTAATAATTCTTAGAGTCAATGAAAAGTTTATTGTTTGCTTTATTTAAAATGCTTTATACTTTTATGTGGAAAATGCTTTTCATCTTAATGGTATTTTTATTAAAACTAAATATTGTACAGTTGATTAATTTTACTTTTATTCAATACCGTGTTGCTTTGGTTTTATTTATCAACTATACCCTTGAAAATTACTTATAAAATATTTTTTAATATTAAATTTTCCTGCGTGAGTGACTTTTTAACTTTATCATAAACTTTATAAACACATTATTGAATTTCCTCGAAAGGAAGTAAAACAATACATAAAAAGTATTTTTTAATTAAGCTTTTTAATACAATGTAAACTTTTAATAATTAAAATATCGGTATAGTGTTCTCCACATTATTTTTGTTAATAAAAAGTTCGTTACTTTAATTTACCACAACATGTATTCTTCGAATTATAATTTTTTGAATTTTTTGAACAAGTTTTTAAAACAGTTCATTTTATGTATTACATGTTAAAACTATAATTAATCTTCGGAGTATCTCCACTTTTGAATTTCGAAAGCTTTTTAACAACCTCATAAAAGCCACATTAAAATGAGAGCAACGCAAGGCAAGCCGGACAAAACCACGTAGTTATACAATGAACGTAAACAAATTACAATTCTCCTGAATAATTTGCAAACTTCGTTGGCTCAACCCCCCCCGAAATAAAAAGGCCGCAAATCCCCCCCGTCAACTACGTCACGCGTCGACCCTCCGCTTTCCCGAGTATATACCCGCGCACGCACGTACGCGTACGTACCGAGTATTATCGAGGGTCATTGTCAATTACGGGGCGTCTCTCTCTCTCTCTCTCTCTCTCTCTCTCTCTCTCTCTCTCTCTCTCTCTCTCTCTCTCTCTCTCTCTCTTTTTCTCTTCCCTTTCCTCCTCTATTCCTCCCGCGAGTCATTTTCGCAATTTACGGCTCGTTCGCCTTTTCGTTCTTGCTGATGCAGCGCCGAAGGAGAGTTATTGTGTGTACACGGACGCTTCTGCGCTGTATATATATCGACGGTCCGGAAACTCCCAAGTTTTCTTAGAGCTCTGCTGCTTCTATTTTTCTCAGTTGAAAATGTAACTTTCTATTATACCATTTGTGAGTTTTATATGTCTAATAAAAACCATAAATGTAACTGGAAGTTTTGTATTTATAAAATATTGCTTTCAGTCATCTTTTTAATATATAGATAGATTACTTTAAAAGTTTAAGAGATATTCTTTCATGAATATAAATAAGAATAATAAATAAAAAATCTATTTAAAATATATATGCTACTCAAATGAATACGAAATTAAATTGGCGTTTTTGGTATAAAAAGTTTCTTCAGGGGATATAAAAGTTTATTAGAATTTCAAGTATATCTTTTGAAGTTTTAACGAATTGATAAAGTATTATTAAAATATATAATTGGAAAAATATTGAATTCTGTAGTATACGTATATAATTCAACGGAATATAAAAGTTTAAATCGATATTTTAGTTCACGTACTCAGACGTACGTGCTTGATAAAAATGTATGAGAATCTGTAAAGTTTATTATTAACCGAACTAATGTATACATATATGTAAGTTAAAATGGTTATTTCAAATTTTAAGCCAAGTAAAGTTATACCATTATTAATTTTACATCTAATTAATTGTTATAACTTCTAGAATTTCGCATTACTACACATTTAGTAAAGCTCGAACAATTTCATTAACAAAAAAAAATCAAATTCCACTTTGTAGCCGGCGCGAAAACGTTCAAATTAATTTAGCACGTAAAGGCTCGTGTACTTACACCGAAGTGCAGTCTCGCCTCCTATATCTTCTTTCCCGCTCGGGCCCCTCGTCTTCCATTACGCGCGCCAAGGAGTATAACGAGGTGTCAGTCTCTCTCTCTCTCCCCCCGTCCCCCGTCTCCTCCTCCCGCATAGGGCGGTTTTGTCGCCTCGCGCGGATTAAACGAACTTGATTTTCCACTTTGGATTTATGCAAATTTCAAAGACCGTGCGCGCGGCTCTACGAAATTTCGTAGAACATTGTCCGCGTGCACACGTTTATTATTAAGAATAGGAAAAGCTCTCGCACGCGAGAGAGAAAGCTTTGTGTGTAAATACTTCGGTCGCGGCGTTGGTTTATAACACTGTTGTATGTATATATACGTAACAAGAATTTGGTCTCGCTCTGTGCTATTTTTGTTGTAGAAATTTTCCGGCAATCGCGGAGGGCCATGGTATATCGAACGCGCTGCACGCTCGAAAATCCAGAAAAAAGGATGTGAGAGTTGTAGAAAAATCGAAACACATTTTCGTTGCGGTCGATGTACGGGAGGGAGAACAAGCGGCGTTTGAATACAGATATATCGCTCGCGCGCTGGGCGAAAATCCCGAACAAATAGAATTTCGAAAAGAGGAGAGGGGAGAAAATGTATAGATCCTTTGTGGACTTTTGACAATAAATTGTATCGGTTCGAGACAAATTGGATACGAGTATATTTCGCAGTGCATTTATTATAGTGATGGTTGTAAAGTAGGAGGATATAAATCAATAATGTGGTGCGGTAGAGCAATCTATTTTTAACATACTTATGTAAAGTAGTATAATAAAACGACGACGTGTCGCGAATGCATTTCAATCTTGCACAAGTTCTGTCTTAACACATAATTCATCTTCTTTGCGTTTGAAGTATTGATCGGATTCCGAGAAACAGAGTGTACATAAATTGCTTGCGCGCCCTACAGTTATTCTTACGGATTCTCAACGTGAATCGAGATAGGAAAATATTAATTTTACGCTCTGATTTTTGTAATGATCCATCACAAAAACACATTTCTATCCTTCTCGGCTAGGTTTATGGGACAATTCCATTTTCTCATTAGTCTGGATTCATAAAAGTTTGAATTATTTACTTCGCAGAGAGCGTAGCTTAAATATTTAAGCAGTAGCTCAAACTCACTCTTTATGATTACTTACCTCTCCGGTTTTCGAAAACTTTTGGACTCTTCCCCCTCGACATCAAAAAGCCTAAAAAACAATCTTATTCCCTTAAATATTAGAATAGTACCGCGGAAACTTATTACGAACGTATATGGCTCTTGTCGAAAACCACAGCAGTGTGTGTCCCTCCCGTCTATCCCCTCCGAATAAAATTTGTTCCGCACAAAACGGAATTCGCGGCGGGTGATTGGAAAATATAAAAAATAAGCACAAAATGCTTCTAAAGTTTCGTTTATTCTCATGTTTGATTAGTACCTTATTCAAAAGTTACGCAACGACTGACTCACAAACGACAAAATCAACAACTTAGCTTCTTCTCAGCAACGGTCTTTACTTGTTTTTCGAACTAATCGCAACCTTAATAAATATATGTATATAATCAATAATGATAAATTTACATAAACGCTTTTTTCTACTTTTTGAGTATTTATAATTAATATGTATCCGTAACAAAATTGAATAACCGAAAGAGCCGCTCGTGCGTGTTACATAGAATAACAGCCGCGACGCGTGGGCGCTTGTAAAAACTTGACCGTGTTGCGGGGGGATGCAGAAAGAGCGGGTGGAGTCGTCGTCGTCGGTGGTGAACGAGAGAGCTAAAAAGAGGCGACACACGCAAATCCGGAGGGTGGAAGGAACGATAAGCTCCGAAGAGCGAATGGGCGTATCTACTTTCTCTCTCTCCCACACAACTATATATATTTTCGACTCACTCGCGGAATATTTTAATTTATAAGCGGAGTGGTCCTCCGTTCTCCTCTTTTTCGTGTAGTTCCATTTTCCTCTTTCATTTTTTCTTTCGTCTACTTTCTTTCCCGTCGACACATGCACACGCGCGTTCCTCTTTTCTCTCCCGGGGTGAGCTTTAGGAGGCTACGCGCGGTGTTTTTTATTGCAAGCTTCTTTTCGCGGGTTTTGCGCGCGCGCACGCTTAAATTTTTTAATTTTACCGCGGCGAAAATTGCGCTGTTCCTCCCCAGCACCGCGAAATAGTGTCATGTCATTATATTCGCGTAGTGTATTGTAAAACGTTAACTACGCGTTATTTTATTGTACAGTTTTTAATAAGAAACATTTTTTTTCCTTTCAGAATGAGTGCGACGCCTGTTTCTGTCACAAATCTTGGAATAACATTTTTTTCTAATAGAGTTTACTGTTAACTCGTTCATTACGCTTGTCTCGCTCTAACGCTAACTTTTATTGCCGCATTTAAGCTCCCGCGCAAAATCTATGACATAAAAGTCAGACCCTTTTTCTACACCAACGAAACACTATATATATATAAACAAATATTTTCCGGTCCAGAAAATTCCACTATACTCGATTTCTCCCTGCGTGCTTCGCTCTTTTGCGCGCAACTGCCGGGGGAAAATTTTAGTTTGTATAACGTAATTCCGTAAAATCAAAATACAATACACGCCGTTCAATTTTCACGATTTATTGAGTTTCGAATAAAGTCTGCGGGGGATATTTGATTAAAATCGTGCACATTTTATCTCTTATGGAAATTCGCGTACTGTTTAATTTATTTAATGCAATCATCCGTAATTCGCGCAATTTTTTTTTTTCCGCGAAACATTACGACTGCATAGCATTATATAAAATATTTAAAATTAACCTCAGATCCTAATGATATTATATGGAGCACAAGAGCATTGTGGGTATTTGTTGGTTTATATAATCTATTTATGTCGTTCTAAATGCGGGGTTCCATTCAAATCTTTATATTATTGAGGTTTAAATTAGCACATTATGCCGTCTCAAAGGTCCTAAAATATGAAAGCCAAATGATGTTAAATTTTGCGTATCAAATTTTGTTCGTTATAAATATTCAAGGAATTATCATAATAATACATCTCCACTAGGACGATAATATATTTTTACACAACTATCGACTACCGATGTATTAAAAAAATTTTCCTCATCCACTTGTCAGAGCCACTGTCAAACGACAAACGATAACGGCGCTAGCGAATAAAAGTACAAGACCAACAGATTTTTCAAAACCTCTTTCTCTCCCTGGAAAAAAGGTCCCTCGCTTAATATCGAATTTCGCCAGTCGCTCTTTCCCACATTTATTATTCCGTCTGCTCCTCTACCCATCTCCGCGCGTCCTCCCTCCCTCGCTCTCTTTTTGCCCGCGGATTGCGGGTGCATCCGAGTTATCAGCGCTGCGCATCGCGAACGTCGCGCCGGAACTACGGCCACTACCGAAAACCTCTTATCTTCTCTCTCTCACTCTCTCTCGCTCGTTCCCTTCCCTCCTCTCCTCTGGATCTCTTTTTCCCCTCTTTTTCTTGCGCGCGCGTCGCTGGTTTATGCCGGTAATTATGGAAGTTCGGGTAAATGCTCGGAAAATGGGAGGCCCCCTTTTTTGTGCGCGCACGCGTGCTGCTGCGTCCCCCCTAAATATTTTAAACTGGAATTTTTGCCCTTTAGAAGAGGGAGAAATCGTAATTTGGACGTCCTTCGGCCTCAAAGAGCTTTGATTAAAAGCGAGTAGTGCTGGCCTTTTCGGTAAATGTTTGTTTGCAAAAATTGGGTGAATTTCGGTAATTAAAAAATGAAAAGGGTATATATTTTTGAGTGTTTGCGTAAACTTTTGTACCAATATTTTCAATGGGAATGTAAAATTTTTTCATTTTCACTGCTAAAAGTCTTTACCATTACACAAATAAGCTTTCTTTTCGAAAAGGCATGATAAAAAAATCTTTTTCAAAACTTTCATTCACTTATTCTAGGTTTATTTAATCAAAATTAAATTTTATTAAATATGGAAATACAAGCATAGCTCTTGTATACGGCTATCAATGGCAATTAAAATAAAATTAATTTCTGCGATATAATTAGCTATAGCAATATAAATTGCTCCCTTTGCGCAGTTAAAATTTTCAATCAATCGATAATAGGAAACGAGTTAATGGAATTATCAATCAAACGGGAATATTGATTGTATTAAGAAGTATATTACGGTTAACTTAATCCGAATAAAGTGTATTTTTTTTAAAATAATAATATTTTTCTTAAATTCGTTATATACAGATTAAGCAACACAGCAAACATACATAATTCAATAAACAACCAAAGACACACTAAAAACAATCAATAATACAACGTCGAAACAGAACACGAAGTATAGTTACATAAATCCGGGCAAACTTTTATCGAAACCTGTTAACGTCCTCGAAAAAAATGCACCAAAAATCAAAACAATGGCCGGCCGTGCAGCCATTTTTTCGAGCTCGCGTCTCATCCGTCACGTCCCGCAACGGCCCTCGAATATCCCCCCCTCAAATTCGCGCTCTCTCTCCCTCTCCACTCGCGGAAAAAAACCGCACGCATAGCAGCTCTGGGATTATACGATCCGCGCGCGCTTTTGTCGCACGTTTTCGCACCAACCGCATACATAAGAAGAGATGGCTTTGCAGTTTTCGTACATAAAAGTTTCCCTCGTAAAAGCCGTCCCCGCGCCGGCAAAGGGAGTGAGAGTGAGCGAGAGTGACTGCGCACGCGCTGTAAAAATGTTTAATTCACGTGAGCTTTTTTTCTACCCCGCGACAGAGCTCGTCGATCGATACATTTTTTTTGTTATATAGGCGAGCTTTCATTTGGCGCGCGCCCGCGCGCAAGAGAGTTGGATACCGTCCTTTTGGGCGGGAATTAATTTTTCATTTTTGTATTTTGATTGGATCCGCCTGCGCGCGCTCAGTTGCGCACGGGGCAAAGTTGCCACGGGTGGGAGATAGTTGGGGAAAAAAAGCTGGAAAATGCGTTTTCCAAACATTTGTGTTCGACGAAATTCAATTATAAAACGATTTTTGCGAAGTACCAGGTTACTTTATCAGTTCCTTTGTATACTCTGTAGCTTTCGTTATTAAAAAATATTGAGAGTAATAAAAAATCTGATACCTCTATTGTTGTTATTCCGCGCAGATTTATAATTAAATTTTAAGGTTTAAGAATTGTATTGATAAAATAACTAAATTGGTTTTTATTTTTCTGTTCTAGGTGAGTGATCTTTTCATATAAAATTCATTCAAACAGTGATTTATTCGAAGAAAATGGTGAGTATCATATTAACAATTTTTTTTATATTTTCTCATTATATCTCATCGAAAATCATTATAAAATATTCACAGACCTTTTACACCTGTTCTATTGATACCGGAGTTATTATTTTATTCTTGGGAAAAAATCAATACTCTACTTCAGTTAAATATTGCATTCGAGCAGAAATAAAGTTTGTGTAATCAAAACCATTTTCATCTAAAATATGACGTATTCAATCCCGCCAAACAATTATCACACACCTTTTCAATTCTTTTTCTTTCTTACTATTCATTTTTACGACTATTAACTTTTAATTTCCAATTAAAGATTTTCTTCCGTCCGTATGCTCACAAAACCCTCTGTTATTTTATGAATCAAACGTAAAACTACAGAATTAAAAGTACGATATAATAAAAACGGTCGGTCGCAATCACGCAAATTACGCGGTTCATCTTTCGCCGAATCACATTAAACCGATCGGGCGCTCTGGCGTTTCCGGCTTTTGTGCGACGGCGTCGGCGGTGGGCAACGGGCCCCCCGTAAAATTTGATTGCGCGATTCGCCAATTCGCCTTTGTCCCAGCGAACAATCGAAAATGATATTCGATTATATATTAATATTATTATGGGCGCATCTGCCCTGCTCGCACGCCCTCTGAAATTGTGTGTCTGTATATATGTATGTGCTTAGCATGGGAATTGGGTCGTTCGAGTTTTTGCAGGTGTACATATAGCTGTCTAGTTAGGAATTAAAGCGCGTTAAGAGAGTTTAAATAGCTGGAAGCTGCAGGTACCTAGTTAGAGATTAATTTAAATTAAGCGAGGTTATTTAATGTTTAACAATTTTAAAAGAACGCGAGTAGATAATTTAATATTTTGATAAGTGTAAATTTTACTCGAGTTTCCGCTGGAAAAGAATCGATAAACTGACTTTGAAAGTGGAGCAAGTATTCAACTTTTCAATTTCAGCTAAAAAGATTAGCAAAGATTATTTCAAGAAAGTTTTATACTTTAGAGGGACGTAAATTGTCTCACACAAGATACGAGTATTCAAATTTCTTTTAAATTTAAGAATACATACAGATTGGAAATATTACTTGATGCACTTTTATATACATTTCAATATTGAGACCTTGTATGCGCTTGTTATCGAAAGTCGATATCATATACTTACGTAAGATTGAAACTGTTAAACATTTATAGCACTCAGGTTCGACTTATCCAGAAAAGTTAAAGTACCATTAAATTAACTAAAATTTTATAAATTGAGCAAAAAGTTCATTATATAACATAAAATTAATTATCAAACAATTATTTATTTTTGTTTCTGCGAATCGCAGTTAATGATATCACGGCAAATACGCTTTTCATTAATTTGTAAATGCAAGTGTGTGTATATATTTATACTTGCTTGCTAAATACATCAATGTTTTTACAAACACTCGGGCAGACAATAATTATTCCGCTGGTAATAACGCTGACAACAATGATGCCGCGAATAATAATATTTAACATAAACAAAACGGAAATAAAGGGAATACACGCGCACGCGGAAACTTAAGCATAAAACTGCGCGGTCCAAACAAATCTCGCGCTTAAATTAACAGAATTACAAAATCCTCATTTACCTTCCTTGTAACACTTTTAACGAGGCCTCGCGCTTTTTCCCATTTATATATCCACCCATTCAGCCATTCTCGCTCCCCTTACTCATTATCCGCCCTTGGCGCACCTGCAAAAATCAATTAAAATATCCAATTACCAGCGCTTCTCTCTCTCTTTCCTCCGCCTTCTCCTATTAAGGTAGTTCACCCGGTCGAAACAATTACAGTTTTAGTTTTTGTATTTTGTAAATAATGTTTTATTAAGTTGATAATCCAAGAGTAAGTACATGTAACAAATATATACTAGAAGGAACATAAGACAATTTTTTTCAGACAAATTCAGGCAATGGTCACTATGCTATTGTTACAATTAAAGACAAATACTTCAATAAGTTTCTCTAATTTTTTTTATTTTTTATCCGATCTTAACGAAATAAAGCTTATTTTGTTCGTTAAGAAATTTCAAGGGGAGTATCGGTGGGAAAATTTATGATACGAGTTACCAGTACGGCGCAACATCAATTTGTTCATCTTAAACACTCTAAAACTTGACTTGCTTTTCTTAAACAAATTGATATTGCGCCGTACTGGTAACCCGTATCATAAATTTTCCCACCGATACTCCCCCTGAAATTTCTTAACTAACAAAATAAGCTTTATTTCGTTAAGACGGATAAAAAATAAAAAAAATTAAAGAACTTATTGAAGTTTTTGTCTTTAATTTTAACAATAGCATTGTGATTATTGCTTGAATTTATCTGAAAAAAATTGTCTTATGTTCCTTCTAGTATATATTTGTTACATGTACTTTCTCTTGGATTATCAACTTAATAAAACATTATTTAAAAAATACAAAAACTAAAACTGCTTTTTCGACCGGGTGAACTATCTTAACAAAACGACCTCTCTCTCTCTCTCTCTCTCTCTCTCTCTCTCTCTCTCTCTCTCTCTCTCTCTCTCTCTCTCTCTCTCTCTCTCTCTCTCTCTCTCTCTCTCTCTCTCTCTCTCTCTCTCTCTCTCTCTCTCTCTCTCTCTCTCTCTCGCTCTCTCTCTTTCCAAAACGTTAGTCTTTTCTCGCGACTGAAAACACGAGGCACCATCGATCTCTCACGCGTACGCGGTGAACATTGCGCAAACTCGCGCGAAAACCTGCACTCAATTAAATTCAGCTGTATACATATCGCATTATGCGCGCGCGCACCGCAAAAGTGGAACGGATTTTTCATATCTTTGAATTTATCAATAGAGAGCCGCGCAGAAAAAAGTGCAATAGGATCGATTCGGAGGGGGGGGGGTGATGGTGCATAGGCCCCCAGGGCGCGATTTCAATTTGCTCCCCCTCGCGGGGTAGAGAGAGAGAATCCACACGCGACGACGAGGCTGCGCGCGATCGGTCCGTAATATGTCTCGTAATAAGGGCTGGGGATCGTAGGAGGGCGGTTCTTTTCTTTTCTTTCGTTTTCGACGGTGGGCGGGAGAGCGCATTGTCTTTTTGTTGCCAGGGTGGAAGGATCCGTTCTCTGACGTTTTACGGGGGTTATTGGAGGGAAGTGATGGGACGTTGTACGGTCGGTTTTTTTTCGTGGGGCTTTATTAATATGAGGCTTTTGAAATAGCTTTCAATTTGAATCTTGCTATGTAGGAAATGAATTTACATTGATTGATTTAATTGTAGCGTACTTTAGTATCTATTAATTTTATATTACAAAAAAAAAATTATTTTGGTAAATAATTCATTAACTTGGAATTATATTAGATAAAATACTGGTTTCCAAATTATTATTTTGTTATTTTGAATGTAGTTTTGGTTCGACTTGACATCAAAACGTCAGTACATTATTAATCTTCGTTTCTTATTCCGACAAAGAGCCAGATAAACAACTCATGATATAATTTGATTGATCCTACGTCAAAAATAAATAATTCAAATCACTTCGTTATCCTGAGATGTAAATTTGTACGTTTTTGCACGTTTCATTGAACTGTAATGGATTCAATACTCGTAACCTTTGAAATGTGGCGACAGGCTATTCAAGAGATCGAGTCGTTATTTTTTTCTTTTTTTTCCCCAAGAGAAAAAAAGCTCTTATATACCAGTACATTGCTTTACCATCGTAAAACGTTTTCGTTTATTCATACGATGTTTTCTTCGATATTGGCACTTTAATAAAGGATGCGCGGCCGTGATGTACGGACTGTATGCGCGAGCTAAATAACTGATCTTATTCGAGGCTGTAGTTTAAATAACTAAATGTTAGAGCGAGCGAGTGAAATATTAGAACTCTCTACACGTCACATTATAAACAGCAGCAGGTTAATTTAACCATGAAAAAGGAATAAAAATCTAAATACACGTTCAGTCAGTACAAAAAAAAAGACGCGCTCTCCCAAAGACAGAGTCACAAATTTTTACGAGCGCTCTAGCGCTGCGCCGCGCGAAATTATCTCAAGGACCTTCATCGGCCGTCTCCGGCCGAGCCCCGATATTCGGCCAATCTTCTCAAACTCCGCTGCTCTCGACGAAAAAAGAGCGCCTCCCGAGAAGCCATAAAAGGCGCAAGACACAGAGCGAGCGCAAAAGGACGACTCCCGTAGCGTATATACGCGAAGCGGGAGGGAGGGAGAGAGAGAACCGCAGCAGCGAATTCTAAATAAAACTGCGCGGAATCCGCGCGCGCGCGCACACACAGGCAGCGGAGGTGAATGCACCCTAAGAAAACACACAGTGCGCTCGGCTCTCTTTCTCTCTCCTCTCTTTCTCTCTCCTCTCCTTCTTCGGCATTCCGCTCGCGGCTATCCGTAAAACCCTAGGCCCTTCGCCGCGAAAAAGCCGTAGCTGCCGTTCGAAATATGCGGATTTTGCGCGCGTGTATACGTACGTTTCAGGGAGATGAGGGATGGCTTATAGTTGGATGAGAGAGAGGAAATTTTGGGGAAGTCTTATGCAAATTGAAAAATTTTTTGAGCACGGATCAACACTGCCTGGGGGCTTAAATCTGCGCTAGTTTTGAAAAATAGTTTTTTAAAACTTTTTTTAGTGCGTGGGATTCTGTGAAAAATATCAAAATATTTTTGTCGATTCTATTGAATAAATATTCGCTTTTGTAGACAGAAAAATGTTTAACCATTCTTTTAAAAAATGAAAAATTTACGGTAAACGATTTTACTCGAATGAAATTCGTTATTTCCATTGCTTTCATTTTTTTTTTTTTTGTAAAAGTTGTACGAATTTAAGATAAAATCGTAAAACATCGTTATGTAAACTTTAGAACAATTTTATTGTAAAACTGCTCCATTATAAAGAAAAGTCAAATAAAGATCTATGAATTCACGTAAGACTCTCCATTAAAATAATCCAGTTTCCTCTTTTATTTCCGTGCTCTATATACCCTTTGGACACGAGAGATTAGACGGTAAAAGTGAGCTCTTTGCACTGCTATCCACGTCTTATCTCTCTCCACTTTTTCGACTTTCCGGGCTTTGTTGTATTTTTGGGCTTTTTTGAGAACTCTTCTTTTTATTTCGCATTTTGAAAAGTACTCCAATACCTTGGCTCTTGAAGATATCTGCTGCATCAGGTGAGTGTTGTTGGATGGCAATAAAAACCTTGCAAAATAAAGCTTCAATCGGAAACCGCTATTTTCGGTTAAAACTAAAATGAAAAAAGTTGGTTAAAATGAAAACTTAAAAAAATTTATTATTATTTTTATAGAATAATTATTTATTTAAAAATACTTTTATATTTAATTTTAATTATTTAACCCAATTTAATGAAATAAATAATGGTTGTATGAAAAATGTGGATTCAATTTAGAAAAAATTTCTGATGATAAATCATAGGTATTGTAAAATAAAAATCAATTTATTATGAATTTTTACGTATGTAATATTTTTTATCTATATGGTTATCCAAGAAATTCAAAACTACCTGTGCACAGTATTTTCGCAGAATTTATTTTATATCTGATAAATGCGAAAACTGGCTTTTCTTCCGGAGAAAAATTGACGGTGAGATAGAACATTCAGCGTTCCTCTTGTCGGTAAAAACTGCATCATTAAAACTTTCTACCTTATTTTCATAAAACCGCTTCGTATTTTTCTTTTCTTTTACTTTTGTTCTAGTCGTTAATATTGTCATACTAAATCATTCGTCTCATTGTCATTAATTACAGTAATAAGCCTTCATTCTTATTCTAAACAAGTAAGCCATTTATGATTCACTTTGCATATTAGAACTTGATTTAGATTCTTCTAATACACTTAATGCAATTTTATACACGAATTAATTAATAATCAACGAAACCAGCGCAAACATCTCTCGAATGCTGCTAAGCAAACGCACCGAATCCACAGTAATCGCCGACAGCGTATGGAAATAGCTGCTCACTCGGGCTTAAATCTCTCTGTAAAGACACAATCTCGCATCGGAAATGTGCCCTTGACAAATCGCACGTTGAATATTATGCCCACGCGCTCATTCTACGAAATAGCCGAAATAGTATATAGCTATCGATTCGCCCGGCTCATCCCCCCAGCAAATTCCCGCTCTATATATAATCGTATAAAACGTTCTAACCATTATCCCGTCTCTCTCTCTGTTACTTACCCCGGCGAGCGCCTGCGCTTAACTAAAATAATGAGAAAACTTAAGAGCGTAAAACGCGATTTCCAGAAGCTCTCAAAAATACTTGAGCTAAGAATAATAATCCCTTTAAAGGCTCTTCGGCTTTTTAATTCGCCGCGCGTACCTTCAACTGGGTCGGGACGAGGAAAAACGTGCGAGTGGCGATAAAAGAGAGAGAGAGAGAGAGAGAGAGAGAGAGAGGTGACACAAGAAGAAATCTTAAAATGTGATTTTCGAGAAAAGCTCGTAGAGGTATCGATTGGCGCTTCGTGTACACGTTTTTCCAGTTGCCCCTTGTGTGCGTGGACGAGGGTCTGGAAAAGTTATTGGAAAACGTTCCACGTATAGTTTTGGACATGAATTACGATGTAGAGACTATATTGAAAGTTTCGTTTGTCAGGCATAATTATGTGCTATAACTTTATATTTGTTAACCAACTTTTTTCGTATACATAAGGACAAAAGAGATTCAAAAGTGTAATAATCTGGAAAGAGAAACATAAAGATTTTAGAAATATTGGAATAAAGAACATTTTTATATGAAAAGTAAAGTTTCGTAAAATTCAACTTTGCGGGTATTACGTTCAGAGTACACAGCAAAGCATTTTGAAACAGTTTTGCTCTATATGCACAAGTACATATATTTCTGTCTGTACTTTCATTTTTCCGTATTTTATATTTGTAGAAACGATAAAAATGTTGAGTTTTGTCCAAGAAACGCCATTTACGGAATTCAAATAAAAGTTTTACGTTAATAATGTAAAATGCTGACATTTTAAAGAAAATTCAATATGCAAAATAGCAATTTAAGGAGATCTTTTAGAAAAAGCACTCGTTAAATTTTAAGTAGGGAGGTAAAAACACTTTATGCAATTACTTGAGCGCAGATCTAAAAGTATTCATAATAACGTTAACTTATAGGAGGTCAACACAATTCTTTTATTTTAACTAAAAAATCTTTAGAATATAACTTTACAATTTTAGGATTAATATTTTTCATAATTATAATATTTTAGTATAATTATGAAATCACTATTAGCTCTCGTATGGTACGGCATGTAATATTTAATTCCAAACCCTCTACCCTTAATAATTTAAATATCTCGTACAACGCTATAAAATTAAAACTATAAAATTGCCATTTAACCTAGATTAAAACACGAAGATATCATCCCAGACTAACTTATCAACGTTATTACCCGATCACTTGCTTCCGTTGAATTTACCAGGAGGCTCGTTAAAATTTTGGACACAGCTAGCCCCCCCCGATAAAACCTTTAAATACGATTTTCTAGAAAAGCTCGTAAAAACCCGGAGCAAAGCCGCTCTCACTCGCTCGCTCCCTCTCCCTCTGCACTTGGCCGCACACGCGCACTTGCACACAGAGATCTGTGCGCAAACCGCAAAGTGTGTATGTATACACACGAGAGTAAGATCGATAAAGCACGCGCGGTGACACTTCAGAAATCGCAGAAAGGGTAACTCTAGGATTTCGCGATTTCGGTTTCATCCGACAATTAAAATCCAATTAATTAAAAGCCGGCGCTCTGCACGTGACTCACTCTCTGTCTCTGTTCCCCCTTGCGGGCGCATGCGCCAACGCTCACGAAATAATAAAATACGGGAGTGTGTGTAGGTACGCGCGTGTGATGCGTGGAAGAGCAGAGAGCGAGAGAGAAGTAGAGAGACAGAGAGCAGCCGAGGAGCGAGTGAGAGGGAACGAATGTAATCGACGATTTATGCGTGAGCGCTCGGCGTCGCTTTGGCGCTGTGTAGGACGAGGAGAATGTGAGGGTGAAAGCGAGAGAGAGAGAGAGAGAGAGAGAGGGAGAGAGAGACGCTGGAGCCCTGTTAGCGAAATTGTGAAGTCGGGTTGCGCGTGCGTATTGGAAGGGATTCTTCGTGGGAAAATTTAGCGGTTCATTTAATACTTCGAAATTTAGGATCTTTTGAATTTTATATTAACTTTTATAGACTCGATATTTATATTAATTTTCTCATTATTAATTAATTCAGTGAAAATTTGATAAAGTTTTATCATGTTAAATAAACTTTAAACATTGTCTGTTATACTAAATACCTTTAGGAGGTTTTAGTGTATTTTATTTAAAATAATTTGAATTTATTAATTAAGCTATCATTTTATAGACAAGATTCTGTTCATAAAATAAACGATAAACGTACATTCGAATTAATTTAGTTTTATTTCAGTTATAACATTCAGGACAAAGAATAAACTTTATTTTATCAGGTAGATAAGTTCATAAATGTTATTAATATTAATACAGCTGATGGGGATAGAAAGAATTTACGATCTTATTTAGCTTATGGTAAAGTGTATTTAAAAAAGGATATAAACGAAAAAGCATATACTTTTTATGCATTTAAAAAATAGCTTTTACGCGTTTAAAAAATATGACACAAGGGAATAAAAAAGTTTGAGCATTCAACAGAAGTAATTCAAGAAAGAAAATATGAAATGCGTTTTATAATGAAGAATTATAGGAAGTACAATGCTCACAACCTTTTTTAAAGACAAATGAAGTTCTGAAAAACAAGAATTAAATAATTAGCAAGAATGATGCACGGATTTCTTTATAATCCACGGAAGAATGGGATAAACGTTGAAAAAATTGAGAAAACGTGACGAAAAGCGAGCGTGAATCACAGAAATGAAAGATGGCGCGCGAGCGAGCAAAAGACATAAAAAAGAGAAGAAAGGAAGTGAGAATAATAGAGATAAAAAGAGTGGGCTCGTAACGAAAGAGAGAAAGAGGCGGAGAGCGAAAGAGAGGAAGGGGAAAAAGGAGCAGGGAAAAAATTGTGAACGAGAACATATAAGAGATAAGCTGAGAGTTAAATTGCCGTGATAACTGAAATTTAGGATGCTGGTTCTTTGTTGCAATTACAGATGTAAAAAGGTTTTTGAAAAACTGCCATGTCACGCAAAAGTTAATTGCGTAACAGGTTTCTAAACAAGATACATACATGCAATTTTATTATTCAATCTATATATGCGTACGTTATTCTCCATGGTAATTAAAATTGTAAATGTCAAAAAGAAAGCTAAATAAATTTCTTGTAGAGTTATCACCAATTACCTTGGAAAAACTGAAACTATTTAACGACAATTAATCCATTATACTACATCAGCGATCAAACCAGCAAGGCGTAAAAAAAGGTTTTCAAATAAGCCTGTTTGGGTTTTAACCTCTCCCAATAATGTATCATTCTCGCCCTCTCTACACCGCGAAACAAAAATAGCGAAAATAAGTCCGCGGCGGCGAAGTACCATAGAATAAAGGACAATGAAAGAGAGAGGGAGGGAGAGAGAGAGAGACAGAGAGCAACGAGGACTGAGCGAGGGCTTCGCCCCCTCGGGTTTGCGGGTAAGCTTTACGGCGGGCGAGTGGCGGCGTCGTGCTGCTGGCGGTGGTAGTGGTGCGAACTTGTCGTGTTAGAGCGAGAGGGATGAGCGTATCAAGGGGTGAAGAGCGAGAGAGAGAGAGAGCGAAGAGGCGTTGGACCTCTATGCAAAATAGTTTCTGGATTAGGGACAATATTATGTTTGTGGCGGTTTATGCTATTAAAAGTTACTTTTTTAATGCAATAGAGAGTTCTAAATAATAAAGTGCTTAATTTTATATTGATGAATCAATATAACAATTTAGTATACGAGCTTTGTGTGGTTAAATTTTAAAACGGTTCATGTGACGGGATAACTTCATTATCGGAATATCAATAGGGTAATGGCAATTTCAACGTACCATTAATAATGACTAATCCGATTAACTGCTATTGAATACACGAAATGAAAATAGAGAGCTGTTTTGCAGTCAAGTGATGAAATTAGCGAAATACAATTTAATTAACAATACGTATACCTTGCGCGTTCATAATTGAAATAATAATGATTGGATTACAGTGGAATGAAAATAGCCTTTATGAATGGTATAGAAAAAGTTATAGGTTGAGCTATGACAGTATATTACCTGGATTAAAATGATTACGTAAATCGTTAGATTACTTCTAATGTAATCACGATTGGCATTCGTAGCAAGAGTAATAACATCGTTTCGTACGAGTTAGTTTGCCTTTAATTGGAACTAAAATTAGTTTAGGCATTTCAATCATTTGCTATAATAATATTTCGTGATTTCGGTTAAATTTGATATTTCACAAAAGCGAAATAAATGTTAATTTCGAATGTAAATGAACAATTTAAATATTTTCGGACAATTACTTCTTTGAATTGTAGATAAATTTATAACGTTTAATACAACGTCAATTTGAATGAAAGTTAATAATCTCTGTAATATTACATTTGTAAAATAAACTAAAATCAATTACGAAAATGGAATCAAATTTCAAATCAAATAAATTCACAGCGACATGTGTACCTGTGATATCTAAAATTGGATAATATCAATATAAAATGAATAATGCTGAAACGAAGGAAATGTTTTCTCAAATATTGCGCACTTTAATAAAAACAAAGTTTTTTCAAGCGAAAACACAATATCAATTTTATTAGAATTCAAAATACACTCCAATTTCATTACAACCATCGTTATACGTCTACCCTTATAAAAAAAATTCTATAAACATACTCTAACAATTTGCGTCACGCTCGAGCCCTTAAAAATCTCGTGGAAAAAGGTAGGACTTTGATTACTCGAGAAGAAAAAAACGAAATAAGACCGAGGCTCGAGCCGGAGAGAGAGAGGGGGAGAGAGTGAGAGCGAGTGAAAGAGACAGCGACAGTGGCGAGGGGTGGCGGCGCGCAGGGCCAGAGCGAGACGGAGCGTTCGGCATGAAGAGAGGGGAGAAAGCCACCACCGCTGCAGCCGCCCCTCCGACGCCGCCATCGCGCTGGAAGGGGTGCAGAGTTCGAAATGAAAGGCCGACAGAGGAAGAGGGAGAGAGAGAAAAAGTGAGAAACTGGAGTATAAAGGGATAAATGACCGGAGAAAGAGAAACAAAGGAGAGATTAAAACAACAGGGCGCAGGGGGGAGAGAGAGAGAGATCGCGAAAGAATCAAAGCGAGAGAGAGAGAGATAATTAACGAAGTAGTTAATGCACCGAGCTGAATTATCATCCCGTTTTATTGTATCGTAGCGAAAGTTTGGATTTCGAAGGCTCTTATACGGAGAATGAAAAATTATTCGGTGAGAGGATGATGAGGTAGGTCTGAACGAGGAAAAATTTAATGCGGTCGCAGTTTTTCGAGGGGGGGAAATTGCGCTCGAGCGCGGCCGCTGCGTTTGCGAAAGAAAAGCTGTTTCAGCGCGGGAGTTTATGGATTGCGGGATGAAAGTGACAAAGCAGTAGACGCGTGCGCGTGCGGCCGGTAATGACGGAATTGAAATTCCGGGGAGGGACGATCATCCCCTATGGGAATTTTCGAAATGAAGTTTAGTTCGTTGGTAAGAGAAATTATTATGTAGCGAAATGTTTGTGTTTGTGTAAAAAGTGTACATGTATTATATTTTCTGCGAAATTGAAAAGTATAATTTTACATACTGAGAGAAGGATTTAATTATAGTTAATATACTAGCTTATATTAAATTTAAGTATACTAACTGTTAATATGTAGAGTTTAAAATCATACCAGTAATACCAACATACCACTCTAACCTCAAAATCATAACTTAAATTGATTAAGATTTTTACTTCATGTGTGATTGTTCTCACACGAAAAACGTTATATAAGATAAATAATCACCTTCCGCACTCGTGTCGAAATGTACTATCAATTATTTGAATTGTTTATATTCGTCGAAACTTCAATATGTACTTGAAGAATTTTCGTGTTTACTATAAACAGTGGGTATTCTAACTGTTAATATGCGCTTATTTCGTCCAAAATCAAGAATCCCATTCTAACTGTTAATAAATATACTAACTTTATGAAATCCTTCTCTCAGTGCACTGAGAGAAGAATATGTTTATATTTAACATGGTATTTTAACTATTAACATGGAATTGTAACTATTAACATATATATTTTATTAGTTACAATGCCATGTTAAATATAAACATTTTGAGAACAAATTTCTCTCAGTGTAGGAATTCGAGAAATAATGAATAACGAAAAATTCCGAGACTTGATTAAAGTTATTACAATAACTTAATACATTTAAAAGAAATGATGTTCCATTTTTTTTTACTTCCTTTATCAACACAGATACATAATCATTAAATGTTAGAAACAATGGGCATTAATTCGGTACGTTTTTCCCACAATTGAGGGCCCGGAAACAGAAAGGTGGTATAATCTGTGTTAACTAAATGGGCTACACCACCTTTCTGTTTCCAGGCCCTCAATTACATTCATCTTTCCATTGCTATTATAATCCAGTAGCGACATCAACTCTACTCTGTAGCATAATAGTTTACTATAACCACGGTTACCGTCATTACACGGCAATTACCAACATCATCATCTTCATTATCATCCTAATCCCCCCACGCGAGCGGCTCCGATCAGCTGTTTTTTACTACACCGTCGTCAAGCCACACGCACAAAATATCGCACACCTCGGCGTATACTCTGCTCAAAAAGCGTTCCCGAGAGAGGCTTACGAAAAACGCCGCACTCGCGATATAAAAAAAACACATACACAATGCATATAAAAAGATAATACACAGAGGCGCACCTCACACCGGCATTACTCCGCGCGCGCGTTTTGTCCGGGGAAGAAGCGCGCGCCGGTGTTATTGGTTTTTGTTGCGCATGCTTAGAGCGGCAGCGACGCCAATCTGACGAATTATTAGCCAAGTTTAAAGGGGGGCAGCCGTGCAGGCGCAGGAGGACGAGGGAAGAGAGGCTGAAGAGGAGGGGGAAGCGCCGGCGACATGACCCCGGGACGTTTAATTCCCTTCACCTCTGCAGCCGCGAGCCTCGGTGTGTGTAGGTACGCGTATACGTGTGAGAGCGTAACTCGATTAACGGATTACTAGCCGGGTTAGAGATTACTTTTTTCCACTCGGAGATTGATTCACGCGCGACTCCTTACTTACGCCCTGTTTTCCGGATTTCAGAAGTGGAGCTTTGTGGTGTTTCAGTATTAATCTTAGAGTTTAGTTTATGCTCAGGATTACTTTGTTGCTTTGTTTATTTTATAACTTTATTAAATAAATTTATATTTTTTTAGCGAAATGTGCGTGTATTTTCCTTCCTTATTGATTTTATTTATTTTACGATGAACACCGCATATAAAATAAATCTAAAATACTTATTCTTTATTGAAATAACGTTCGGGCGCGGGTAATGCTAATTTATGAAAAGGGTAAACAACGTAAGTTATTTATCTTTTGTGAGGTAAACTTTTTCCCTGAACTTTGCAGAGTGGCATAATCCATCTTTAGCCTTTTGACAGCGAGGGCACTGCACTTTTCGCCTTTCAGAAACTTACTAATGTATTTTTAACATGTTTCATTATTATTCAGCGCCCCGTAAATTCATGATTAATAATTTAACATGACTACGCCGTAATCAATAATGGACTTTCAAATTTCGACGTTCTTTGTTATTTATAAGCGCTCGAGAAAATTTGGTACTTGCAAAGTTTTGAAAGTTGATAACATAGTTCAGATAGTGATAGATTCTTAGACTGAATTACGAAGTTGTTTAAATGAATTTTTTGGGGGTTTCGGGTTAAATATGTTCAACTGAATAAAAATTTTTTTTTATTATTATTATAGAAAACAATTTTTGAAGGAATTTTACGAATTCATCATTTTTCAAGTTTTAGTATATATAATAAATTCAAAAGGGTGCTTTCAAGACCTTTTAAATATTTTAAAAAAATTCGTGTTTTTCATAAGTTACATTTTATGATGAAACAGGACCTTGCTTTAAACAGAGCATAGAAAAAAGCTAAGTAGCTGGAATCGCGCCAAATAACGCCATTTTTCATTTATGTACATAAATGCACTGCGCCCCTTTCACATTTTCATGAAGGATATAGTGAGCATGTACAAAAGTGTACTTCTTTTGAATTATTTCCATACCATTCAACCAGGGTAATTAATTAAATTGCTTATATGTTTATTTATCGAGTACATCAAATTTGTATTTAAGTATGCATTATAAATAAAAGATTTTTTGAAACATCAATACTCGTGACTTAAAAATTCAGTGTTCAATCAGACTAATTTTCATTTAATTCGGATCCATTCAATATGTACAAAATGTTATTAATAAGGCACCATCGCACGTCAATTCACAAATTACACGTCAGAAGCAGAATTTCCATCACTAATCGAATGTCAGATGTATAAGTACGGAAAACTAAAATAAATAAACCGGCCGATCACATTTACGGTCCGAAAAACAATTCTGCTCTCGAGAGCCCAGAAATATTTATATATATGTATCTCGCACAGGCAACCACTAATTAGTAACTGCGAATGTCTTTCGCGATAATTGGAGTTGCCAGCTCGACAATTTCAAAGGCGAGCCTGAGAGTGAGAGGAGGGGGCGTGGAGATAGATATCATCATTGCTACGGCTTGCATCTGCAGGTTGTTAATAAGGCGAAATTCGATGGTGTGCTGCGGATCACTCTGAAATATAATACGATTGAAACGTTAAGGTTCTTAATCAAAATTATGAAATTCATCATCAGAATTGATTTAAAATATTTTATATTTTAATAGTTGTATCATGTTTATGGTTTTATTTAAAATAATAATTTTAATATGTAATTACATAGTACGGTAAAATATGGGAATTTCGTAGAATTACAGCGGTATAGTTGAATTTCAAATGCATATTGCGTTACACCGATGTCATTAAACTTTGCTTAGAGGTTAGCGTGTTATGACGTTGCTACTATTACGGCACGTGCGTTCTCAAGTCTTACAATTACTAAAATTATTGGAAATAACAAGTTTTAAATTGGATAAATAAGCAAATTTTATCAAATATAAAATCAACGGAAATTATTATATTTAAAAATATATAAAGACCGCTTTTATTAAATTATTCCCCTTTATTACGAATATAATTTAATTTATTTCACAAAATAATTATTAATTTCAGTACGCGAATGTCCCAAAGCAATTTCGCTCTGATAATTTATTCCGAATAAATACCACTAGAGGATAAAATAATTTAACGCAATTAATTACAACTATATTAGTAAATAAAATCTGTCCTTAAAATTCAACATAAGTATTAACAGCCCCAAATCCCGAAAAATTACGCTTACCGCAAACCGACCAACAAGCTAACGGCGCGCAAAAGCCTTCGACGACATTAACCTTTGAACGTCGCGCAGGTGGAAAAGGGAAAGACCGAGCAAAGGAGGAGGGGCAGGAGGAGAGGAAAAAAGCTAGCTCCTTACGCGCCGGGCAAAGAAGCGCATGCGCACGCGCGTGTGTTAGTGGTCGGCTCTCTCAAGGTGGCTTGCCCGCACGTACCTACACATGCCCACACGGTCAGCGAACCAAACAACGGGGCATAAAACTACTGCTTCCCTCTCCCTCCCTCTCTGCCTCTCGGCTTTTCTCTTTTTATTGGCGTCCTCTCTCACTCCCGCAGGAGCGGGATAGATAGATCGCTCGCGCACGCCTCGCGTGTGCATATTTTTACGAAGTTGAAATGCGCGCAGCTTATCCGATGAATGGAGAGGCGAAAAAGTTGGACTCGCGCGCGCGTCTGTGGAATTTTGCGAAAGGGAGTTTCGGTATAAGTCGTGGCTCCAAATGGATTTTTTCGGAGCTGAGATGCTTGAATTAAATAATATGCGAAAAATTCAAGTATTCCGATCGATTCATTTTTCGTTAAATAGTTAAAAGACCAATTAGCAGCTGTTTCAATTATCGTTCGGTATAGAGTTCATTCGGCATCTCTTTGTGCTAATGTCTAATTAATTGGGCATAAAATATAGCGCGCCTTCACTAAAAAAGTCAACAGCTTTATTTACACGTCTATTCGACTATTACTAATTCAATGGTCTCTAACAAACTCTTACATAACTTCTACTCAGCTAGCTATGAAAATTGATCGCGCCATTCGGAACAAACGCGGTCCGATAAATTCCTTAACCGTTCCTTTAAGCCCCCCCGATGGAATGGAATTAATTTATTTATCAACTCGACATTACGCTTGACATTTATCCGACCCAATTATTTCGTTTCCCCGGTATACGCGCATGCGCGCTACACTTATCCCATTTCTCTCTTTCTCCTGCGCCCTAAAAAAAGATTTTCCCGGAGCGTTAAATAAATATTACTTTCTCCTATAGTCGAGGTCGAGCGAAGAAGTGTGGGTGGAGGGAAGAAGGGAAGTTGGAAGTTTACGCTTTCTCGACCGGAACGAGGTCTCTTTCTTCCTTTGCATTAAGACGCGGATCCCCGTGGGACGGACCGATTGATGTCTCCCGATGATGCGCCGCGCTCTCTCTGCGCATGTGCGTGCCGGGGGAGAGATTGATTGTATCGGGCGACTCGGGCGTTGAGAGCCAATCGACATTGATACGCTCGAGATCAGAAGGATTCGATGTTTGATAGTGATGGATTTCAATGCTTTTTTCAAGTATTATATAGAATGTAATTATTTTTTTTTTAAAGCGATTGGGGCAAGTGACATTTATTTTTTAAATAGAAAAGAACTATTTCTATTTGAAGTAAAGAAAGAAAGTAAAAGAAAATAGATAAGTTAAAGGATTGCACGCAGGACTCGACAATGCTATACGAACTCTTTTCATTTTAGAAAAAGCCGACTATTGTGTTCTACATTTAGGTTAATACTCGCAGTGGAATCTAACAATAATAGTCGTAATAGTATTAAGCTTCCCCCGGAATTTAACGTTATGTACTTTCATTTACCAAATTAAATGAATTCCAAAGCTTAGGTGAATAACGCGCGAATTAAGGGAATGTCAAAGGATAATAAAAATGAATGTATTTATTTCAATTAATAATAATCGTTTGCAATGCAAGCTTTTTGAAGTACAAGCTTCATTTTAGAAACATGAAAAGTTGTTACTCAGCTGGAATTAATTAAAACTTGTATGACTTCAACGTAATTTGATCGTTATCTCGAGGCAAGGTCTAAAAAATTTTACCGTTATAGTGGTTGTCTTTTACTTTGCACAGTAGGATAATCAAAAGTAACCGAGCTGGATATTTAACTTTATATTTCCAAGTCTTAGAGCATTTCTAGTTATGCAAATTGTTTATCTTTAAGATTTATGTAACAGCGCGATTGCGCATTAAGCTAATTAGTTAATATATACAGCATTGGAGTTAATTAATGCTTATTTTTATTGCTAGTTACGATCCTTTGCCTTTATTGATAAAATAACATTTTTACTCACCAACGTTCATGAGTCCAATATACATCTCTTAACGTTCGTGTAAAATTGCCTTTTCATTAATTGAAAAACCAATTTTATTGAAACGGATCGTTTTCATTACGACTCAACATGCAAAATCATCATCCAAAACATTGATATACAAATTCCTTCATTACTCTAATGAACATCATCCGCGTTTCATTATACTTTCCGCAAACCTGTCAACACACTATTTACCCCGTAAACTCTCGCATTACGCAAACCGACTCGTCAGCCTCACGCATTAGCGCAATCAAATCTTCAACGAGTGCATCCACAAGACTCGCCTGTAAAAAAAACTACCTCTCGGACAAGCGTCGCTACTCTCTCACTCTCTCTCTCGGCGTTTAATTCGAGTGCGCGCGGCGCTCAGGAAGAAGAGAGCAGCCGCGCACGTCAAGTGCTAATATAACGCGCGTGGCTTTTTAACGCGGCCGATTACAGCCTGCTTTACGAGAACTCTCCGAGCCCTTTTGATTTTTATTGACGCGCGCGGGACGACGACTTTCACGGAATCCCTCGCCTTTCGGGGTTTATCGGTCGCCAGTGGACACGACGTTACGACAGTGGTAGTCGATAATTGGCTCTATACAGGTCATCGCCAAGCTTTCCTGCGTTTAGCCTATAGTTTTTGGAAAAAAGCTTTTTTTATACGTGATTTGTATATATTTATACGTTCCAAGTGAATTTAATTCAACTGAATTAAACGCTGAGTCACGCGTGTTCTAATAGCTATTCATTTGGCGAATTTCGAGCTTTATTTCAGCAATAAAAGGCTATCGTAACCAAAGAGCGCGCTTAAGGAGGATGTATCATTTTAAATGCCAGTAATGAAGTCAATATGATGAAATTACTTTGACATTATAACCGATGTAGAAATAGTTCGTTTGAGAATATAGACGAACATTGAATGTTAAACATTATTCATACAAATTCATTGTTCTTACAATAAAAACTAAAACATCCCGTATATATAATTTGAGTATTTTCTGACTTTAAATATAGATACTTTATAACAGATAGAGATTCTTTGGACCCATCGTACAATTGTCAGTTCGTTTTATTTCTCCGACAAACTTATCCTCGAGAAAAACCCTCAAAAATTACAGATCAATAATCCGAAAAACAATCAACCTGAAAACTTTTCCAACGACCATCACCTCGACGCGCGCACTTCCGAACTTACTTTCCCTCCCTTACAGCGCAACCCCGCATCCTCCGACGTTTTATTTATCGGAAACTCGCGTCCCCAGCCGGCATCTCGGGAGATGACAATCCGCGCGTCGATTGATCCCACGGGACTGGAGCGCACGCGCGCGCGTGTGCGTGTATTATATATATATATATCCTCCGCAAGGCTCTCGAACTTAATTAGAAACGCCACGATCGTGCTGAATAAAAATCACATGAGGACTTGACGTCGCAACAAATTGAATTGAGTCTTATTTAGGCAATAATAGGCGTCGCACGCGCGTAGGTGCGTCATTATTTGCGAGGCGGGGTTTGAGATGTTCGAGTTGTAAGTGGATAGAAATGTTTTTAAAACATTCATTTTACGGCATTCTTTTGTCTCTTTTAATGAAAATAATATTTTGATTAGAAATATATGTATTCCAAAAATCAATGAGATACTAGTTCATCATTAATTAAATGTTATTTCAATTTTTGCTTTGTTATTACTAACTAATTAGGAAAAACACATTCAGAAGATAAAAGTTTAACGAATTCTTCGTAGTAAAATAATTTCAATTCAAAGTTTTAATAAGCATTTATAATTTGTTTTTGTGAAACAAAAAACACCTTACTCTGAATATTATTACAAAATAATTAAAAGCCGTGTATTCAGCTCTTTAGCGCAGCCCTGAAATAAGTATTAGATCGACTAATGGCGTCATCTTGTGGTACTTCGACGAAACTTTACCAGACTCCAACTTTACGAAGTCATCTCACGGGCAAACTATACAAAACAAGTAAAACTTTAACTACATCTAAATATTATAAAATAAAAGCTATCAGCTCAACTTTTCGAATAACAATTTTAGCTCAAGAAAATAAATAAAAACAAACATAGCTACAACAAACCATTTACTTCTACAATTTCCGTCTACACTATTTTCGTACGAATCACGATAGAGAGAGGATATCTCAAGTGCATTGGACGCCTGGTGACGTCACGAGGCCACTCGTGACAGCGCGCGCGATGGCGTCACTGGCACCGACAACGACGAGCATTGAATTAGAGGCAATATAATACGTTGGCGAGTTTTCCTGCCCGCTCGCCCGTCCCTTTTGTCAATGAACGCTATAACGTTACGCGCGCCGGCGTAATTCGAGAGCTGCAGGCGAAGCTATTGGATGCACTTTTTGAGTTTCGGGGTTTCGGTTGATATGAGATAATAAGGTGACGCAATGAAGCTCTGAGAGATACACATATTATATGAAGATGTATTAAATATAATAGTGTGCTCTCAGTGCTGGCAGAAGATAACAAAATTTCGTTTACTGTTCAATGAAGATCTTTCGTCAAGTTATAATTTACATTTTACGCATGAATACACTCAGTATGTAAAACCATTTTTTACATCAAATTTGGAGTTAGCTGAACTTTGCAAAATAAAAAGTTTACGATGCTAGAGGAACGTTAACTTACTTATTAAAAAATTTCAAGACCTTCGCTTTATATTCTCTAATAAGTGTATTCACCGTATATAATATGTTGAAAAATAAAGAAAGTATAGATAAATGTTCTTTTATTTAAACATCACATTTGAAAGACAACTTCGCCACTGCAAAAGAACCCGAACTCACGAAAAACGAAACATTAATTTCGTAAAAGCAATGGCCAAGCGAGAAATCACTTACGCGCCGGCGGGTGCGAACGCACGCGTCTCCTGCAGAAATAAAAGCGCGCGCGGCGCACGTCTCGTGAGTTCGAGGGTGCGTAATTGACTGCAACAGCGGAAACAACGGCCAGTCTCGCGCGCGTGCACGTGATTAAACGAGTAGAAAATAACGCGCTGTGAATTTAAAAGACGCGACGGATTCTTTCTCTCGCATCACTTTTTAACACCTTTTGTTCGATGCGCTCTTTTTTCCCTCGCGCTGTGTTCCTTTTTTCTTTGACTGCCTTTGGGGTGACAACTGTTTTGTTGTCAGCATATAAGGGAGCGAGAAAACGTTGGTGATTCGGATAATTAAAAATTACGTTGAATAAACGTTGTAGTTCTCGCGAAAATAATAATAATATATTAATAATATATGAATCTAATCTAATCTGTGGCACCTTTTACAATAAAAAAATAACAATAACAATTTGCAATCTAGAAATAGCCCTTCCACTTACCCAATATAATTGAATATACTTCAATTTAAAATTTATCGACGCGACACACTAACTGCATTTTATTTGAAATGTATCGTGTGTACATATCGAACGCGATAGCTTAAAGTATCCCAATTACTTTATACCAGGAAGAAGCAGGCGCACTGTTTATCGCGCCCCTCGCGCACCTCGATCAATAAAATCGAAAAAGATTCGAAGCAACAGAGAATCAGCTCCTAATTCACATAAACGTGCAGTGTAACACAACGACATTAGCAACGAGCCCGCACCCTTGCTCCCCAGTCCCCAGTTCTCGCATATATATACAGACACGCGTACGCGCGCACCGCGCAAAGGGTGCAATCGCGCGTGCGTAATTCCACGAACCGTGCGGATCTCGTTTGCGATGACCTCACTTACCCCCCCCCCCCCGCATGCCACCATTATTACTATTCCCTTGTCTATATGTGTGTGAGTGGGCGCTTTTCGTTCTTCCCCGTGACCCCTACTGTCTCTCTCTCTCTCTCTGCTTTTAATCGATTTCTTTTTCGTCTCTTCTTCTTTCCGGGAATTGTGTGAGCGGAGACTTGTACCTTCTTCTTCTTCATCTGTTTTTCTTCTTCTCGTTCGCCTCGTCGCGATTAATCTCTTACCTTGCCTTTTGAACGATTTTATTCGAGCACTTGCCAGGACAGCCGTGTTCTCTTTTCTTTTTCTCCCTGTCTCTTTCTCTCTTTCGCGCAGTATTTCACCTTTTCCCCCCTTTTTTCTCGTTCGGTTGGGTTGGTTTGGCTGCGGGCACGATCCGTGCTCGCAGTCGTGGCAATCTAGGCTAATTACTCGCTCCGAGGTCTCACCCGCGATGTTTACGCTGTAAAAATAATAGTTGGAAATGAAACGGATAGAGAATCTTAGGTTGGATTCTAAGAATTAACATAATGCATGTAATGATTTTTTTCTTCTTCTTTTTAGTAAACTAAAAAGTCTGTGTGTTACCGTATTGTAATGTAAATGTTTTCTTATTGTTTCAGGTGAGTCGATGAGTTGATTTCATAACAATATTTTCTTCTAATTATCGTAAGTACTTTACACCTACATTTATAAATATATTTAAAGAATTAAAGGAACTTTTAAAACATAATAATATAAGTGTATATTTATCCACTCTTTTTGAATACTGAAATATTATTCAAAAATATTTATCAATTTAAATAAGCTGATAATTTAATAGTCGTACTCATTAAAAATTTGTTAAATATTTTATCTTTACAATTTGGATTTTCCACAAAATTGATAATTATTTAATTAGTAACGTTAAAATATTATGCGTACATTTTTTAAATACTTATTAAATAATTTTGAATAATAATATTAAACCTAACCTCTGAGGACAGGCTTAGAGCTTTCCAAAAGGCAGCAAATCCCGCTTCTTTGACGCGCAAATTAATTGCATTACGAAGAAAATCACAATATTATTAACCTGCATTATAATAAGCCCCCTATCAAAATATAACGCACTCGTGGTACGCAATCCCCTCAAAGCCGTTATGCACACGTCGAGAATTCCGGGAATGTCTCTAATTAAAATAGATTAAAATCTTGTATACCCGCACCTTACACCTCCAATAAAATAATTCGCGCGCACGCGCAGCATCACCGCCGCCCTTTATCCACACTCTTTCCAATTTATTTTTAATCTTCGTATCGCGCGCTCGCGTCCTTTGTGTCCCTTCTTTTCTCCCTCTGTTTTTCCCCCTCGCTGGCTACGACTATTAAAGTGCACCCGCCCCGGGAAGAAGCGGGAGAGGACGAGAAAGAGAGAGCGAGCGGGAAAGAGGAAAATCAGTTGGCTTCTTATGCATGTATAAAGCGTGTTGTGCGCACGCACATGGAGAGGTCGGAAGAAGGGAGAGTGGAAACTTGGGAAACTACTCGCTAAACGAACGTTTTTCTTAAACAAACATGGCGCTCGGCTTCTTCCCTTCTCAGGTTTCGATGCTGATCGTCCGTTCGGGACTCCCATTTTTATCCGTATTTTCCAATTTGCTGCGTGTTTAAGAAAATTTGTATTCACAAGGTATTCATTGTTTATTCAAAATATTTCATACATGAAATTCACTGAAATAAATTTAATATTATTAATTGTACATATTAAAATGCCTTGATATTACAATTCATAAGTGAATTTTATCGAATAATTTATTTAATGTATGTGAATTGTGCGTAATAAGCTCTTTTACTTTTGGGGTGACTTCAATATTTTAATTAAATAATCTCTGTTAAACCGGAATTTTATGAATCCAGCAATATTTAAAAGTTAAAAATAATATTTTCTGCACATTAGATATGTATAATTAAAATTAAAAATCAAAATAAATTTATGATTATATTTTTTATATGTTTTTTTTTTCAAATTTAAACTTTTTAGCTAAATTACATTGTTTATATGCATTTAATAATTAATATTTCCATTTAGTTAATTGTTACTTTAACATTTTCAGCTTATAACATTACGTCAGCTAAATCAATATGTACTTTGAACATCTGCTATTGATTTTCGAAGGTTGCCATTACACCCATTTCGTTGCAAATGCTTGTGAATCTCATAAACTCCATGTAGTGATCCATTAGAAAATTACTTTATTCTGTACAATGATCCAAATTGAATCGAATAGTAGGAGTCACAACGTAATTATTAATAAAAAATCATCTAATGATTAATGTTAAATTTTTTTTTTTGTCCTACGTCAACTACTATACACTCAAATAAGCTTTTTCGACGACTTTCTCGTTTTCTTCTCACTCTCGTTTCTAAAAAGCACATCTTCTCTCTTTACCTTCCCATCAGTACAAAAGAGCAAAAATAACGAAAAGAAAAAAAAAGAGAAGCGGGGCCTAGAACCGCGTGCGCGTATCACGCACAAAAGTGCGCTTGTAAGTGGGGTTGCCCGGTTTAGTCTCTCTCTCTCTCTCCTCTGAAAACCAGTTTTCGATACTTGTGCGCACACACATGGAATAATCCGCTGTGGCTACGCCAATGGCCTCCCCGGTGCACGACCGTGTGTGTGTGTGTGCGTGTGAGTGTACGTGCGCTTGAATGCGTCTGTCCCCCGGCGACCGCTGCCGCCGCCTCCACGCCAATTCGCTTTCGGGCCACCGTGGCTTTTGCCTCCTCCTCCTCCTTCACAATCGCCCGCTATATATCTTCGGCTTTGCGTGTGCAAACGAGTGCGCAAGCCTGCGTGTGTGTCACACTCGTGTGTGTATGTGAGTCTATGTGAGAACGCGTGAATTTTTGCTCAGCTGACTTTTCACGCGGAAGGTAGAGCGCGCGAAGTGCGGCCCTGTCCCTCCCCCTTGGGTAAATAATGCAAATGTTAGGTGTTTGCGAGTGGATTGTGTTTTCAGAGGGAACGAGCTTTCTTTTTTTCTTTTTTTTATTGTTTTTACGAGGATAAGTCTTGTTATCGTTGTTTGTCGGTTTTTAGAAGAATTCCACTTTTTCTCTTGCTCTCTTTTAAGTTTTATTTTTAGAATTAATGTTATTGTTTAATTAATTATCAATGTTATTTTGTTACTGTAAAAATTATGTTAGAATATGTATATAACATAATTTAATCACAAATATATATATATATATTCGTGATTAATGTAAACATTAAGGAAGTTTTCACAAGTTTATTTATTTATTTATTAAATACTGTAAATTGCAATTTGTATAATAATTTGAAATTTATACGTTTGTAATTTACATTAAATTTATTTTTAAACGTAATTTCATTGGAAATTCAGTTAGATCAGAGAATAATTTTGTAGTACAATTACGCTTACAAAGCAAACGTTAATATTACTCTGAAACGTTTATTAATCGAAAATTATATATTTTCAAAAAATTAAAATATGAATATTAATTAATAAGACGTATAATAAATTAATTATTATATCTATTTGGGCCATAAATTTTTTATTATTTTTTAATACATTTTTTTCTCTAATAATTAATAATTCTAATAATTAAATTATTTTTAACGACGACGAATTCATTATTGAAGCAGTCGTCAACAAGAGTTTATCGATTCCTTGAAGAGCTTCAAAGAATAGTTTATTCAATTAAAATGCATTTGAAGTACATGAATTAAAACGTACTTTATGAGGAAAGTTACATACTTTATATAGGGTTCGATAAATTTAAAAGCTTTCAGATATCAATTTCATAAATTGATACTGTTGAATGTTATTTTAAATATAATTATACTAAATTTGTGGATTTGGGGTTGTATTTAATACAATATATTCAGTTATTTTGGTAAAATATACCAACTATATTACGTCGTCATTCTATTCCAAAGTTCAATTATAATTAAATTCATGATATTCCTGGAAGGTAAGGTTAGATTGAACTGGGAACGTAATACAAATAACCGCAACTATTGATTCGTTAGCTCTCCTCTACAGGAAAAAATACCATCAAATTACGGAGTATTTTTTTATTGACAGTAACTTCACAAGACTAAATTTCGTTTTATTGAAATATTGCTATTTTTATTATTTATGCAATTTAAGATTATTACAAGAATTAATTTAAGATTATTAATTTGCTTTGCATAAGTGATGATGAATTATACCTAGAATACATAAATTCATATTAACACAAACAAATTTAATACGATTTTCGTGTATTTGTGCAAAGAGAATAATATGTTGGAAGAGCATTATTCATTTTTATAATAAATATTTCTTATATAATACGTTAAATCGAATCATTCAGCCTTTCCAAAACGTCTACCCTTACAAAACATTATTCTACGGGCTAAGGTGACGGAATAAGACGACACGAGAGAAGTGCCGGTAAAAGAGAACATAGCCCATCAACGGCAAGGATCGCGAGACAATCGGCCGATAATAAGCCGACCCCTTCGATTCGCCTCCCTTCGTTCCACCCTTTATGTATTATATCCGCCAATCGTACCCCCCTTCTAACTCCCTCTGTGTGTGCGTGCGCATGCACTCGTCAGCTGCGTACCTCGCGATGTTCTCCTGCTATTTTCCATATCGTTTTGCGAAAGTCCGTATATAATATGTATCGATCAGGAAATGCGAGACGAGTTAAATTTTCAGTAAGGCAAAATGGAGTCTGCCGTTTCAGAGTTTGCACGTGGAAAATGGTTTATCGTATATATAATGTACGTTATATAAAAATACAAAAATTGTATAGAAGTCTCGAGAAAAATACATAAAAAGTTTAATTTCCAATGTAAAACACATTTATATCATTTTAATGAAAATAAATCATTGGTGATTTAACGAATGAAATGTAAGCAATCATCAAGAACTTTGTGATATAAATGAAACAGCGCTTTAGTACTTACAATGTTTTTAATTAAACTCTGGTGAAGTGTAATCGAACGTTTTATTTTTACCTTCTCTTGAAAAATGTATATATTTTTATTGCAATACTTGTTTTTCATAACACAGCCATTTCATTAAATATAATAATTAAAAAAAAAACTACATAATTGAATTTCTACAATTTTCTAAATAAATAAGAAAAATTAAAATTTTCCTCTGTACATTATTAGCTTTCTTTAAAATGATTACCAAGGCACATAAAATATTTTCTCGCCAAAGAACCAGCACGAAGCAGTAAATTGAATAACTAAATCCAGAAATCTACTTTATCCTAAAAAGAAACAGCCAATTACGGAACGAGCATTAAATGAATCAATTCCGACGTTAAATCGATGAACAACAGCCATTCGTGCTTCTCTCTCTCTCTCACGCTCCCTCAACCCCCCTCTTTTCAGCCGCGCCACTATATAGTCATACACACGGGGCTAAAATAGAGCGTGAAAAGCTCGTATATTGTTAATTAAAATTTTATCGATGCGCGAGTTCTCCCTCCTCCTAAATTTCCTTGCCCGCGCGCGCGCGGTGTTTTACTAATAAAAGAAACCGATGATAATGACGAAATAGCGCAGAGGGCGCAATCTAAATGTGTCAACACGGCATTTCCGTGTACGTGTGTGTGAGTGACCGGACCGCGCGCGTGCGCAAGCGGTGTTTGTCATTGCAATGCGTCGCGCTGAGTAGATGCGATTAGCGTATTTCGCGGTTACGTGTGTCTGTATGTGTATGTGTATGTTCATACTGCTCGCGCGTAGTGTTATAGGTTTACGTGTATGGAAACGGATGTACACAATATATATGTATGCATATGAATTGGCGTGAAAAAGTCCTCGTCAAAATGCTCATGAAAAAAACAAAGAGGTGGAAAGTGTAAGTGTGCCCCGTAGACAATTTGGTATAAATATATTATGCATTACTTCGTATACACACTCATTGGAATGAGTATTCATGATAGTTGGTATACAAACACGCTCGTGTGCATTCGGGAGCACACACATACACACGCATGTTCATATACAGCACACATGCGTGCATTTAAATACGCACACAGTTATGGGCGCGCACGTGTATGTGCGTTCGTGAGATATGTGGAAAGAGCCAGAGGGAGGGAGAGAGACCGGCTGCTCTCGGTGGAGCGACTCGTATCCATGGCAACCCATCCCTTCTGTCGATTCTCCCTCTCTCTTTCTCCCTCTCTCCCTCTCTCTCTCGTTCCCTATGTTCCCGTCTCTGTTCCTCTCGTTTACTCGACCACCAGCCATGCGCGTTCTCTTTGATAATCTTTCTTCTTCTCTCTCCCACTTCCTTCGCTTCTCTCTCCCTCTCTCTCGCTCTCTTTCTCGCTTGCTTTTTGTGCTCGACGTCATGCCCTGCGTATTACCTTTATTTCTTTCCCGCCCTTCGTCCATGCCAGCTCTACAATTTTCTCTCTTTTTCTACTTATTATGTCTTTTTTCCGTTCCTGTTTCACTGCGCGCCCGAGTCTTTTGAGAAAATACTATGAGGATTTTTACACTTAGAATTTTGAGTGTTTATCGCACTTTATTTGCTTTTACTTTTTTACAATGCTGTAACGCTTTTTATCGCAGTAAATCATTTAACGATTTAATTTTTCATTTACCTACATTTACTCAAATTGAAACATAGAAATTACTTGCGTATGAGGATTCGTTGTACAATTTTTCAATATGAATTTAATAAAATTGTTATAGATATTATTTTTTGTTTCAATATCGTTATAATACTTGTATTAGATTTTATGAATATTTTGGTTTGGTAAGAATGAAATGTAAAAAGCAGAATAGTATTTTTTTTAATTTTGAATAATTAAAAAGGATTTTCTCTAAAAGTGGTTCACTCTTTATTAAATTTTCAAAATATTCTTTAAAATATTAAAAGGATAGTGTGCCATTCTAACTACAACAAATTATATTAAATTTATATTTTAAAAAATTGGATTAAAATGATTTAGATCAGATATAAATTTTCAGTTTTATGAATGACCTCTTTTATTTCTTTTTCGTATAGGTAATATGCCAATATTTAGTATGAATTTTTAGTTGGATAATAAACTTTAGAAGTCATATCCATATTATAAAGACCTTAAAAAATATAATTATTTTTTCTAAAAAAGATTTTATATCATAATTTCATTTAAAATTCTTTTTACGATTTTAAATTACAGTAACTTGGTGATATGATTAAGTTTATGCAATTTATATGTAGAACTTTTTCAATTAAATCGTTTTACGAAAAATTAAATAACGTCAGTCACAGAAGTTTATTGGATTTTTAAAGCAGGTCATTCTTATAAATAAAAGAGATCGTTTTATACGTAAATAAAACTATTAAAACTATTGTATATAATTCAAATGCGACGAAAAATGTTATATTTTACAGTTAATATTATAAAAATCTTTATACATTTTTAAATTAGTATTGCTTGTAACATTTTTATCTTTTCAACATTCTACAATCTAAAATTTTTAGGATATTTCGGAATTCATGGTATCTAGCACAATTTCGTCATAAATGTTTTTTGTTCAAAAACGAACTAAAATTCTCGAAAATTCTATTCATTAAAATAGCAAGCAAAAAAAAAACAAATTAGTCGAGGGACATCGTCTCCTATTTCACCGTCTTAGAGCCGGGCAATAAGCCTTAGAGAGGGATATAGATTTTTCACACACAAAGGAGAGAGATGGTGGAAGGGAAATAACCGGAGCAAGAGGAGGGGGCGTGGGCGGATGTGCGCTCACACGGCTCACCTTAGCAGCGTGGCGAGCAGCCTTTGAACAGACGGTGTCGCGTTATTTATTCAGTATATTTTCGCCGGGTCTGAGGGTTTTCTTTTTCGGCTTTTCGAATTCTGACTCCCGCTCGTTAGCATTAACATAATTACCTTGTCGAAGGGAATGGCTTCTTATTGAGAAGATTCTGCCGAACCGGTGTTGCCATGCGAATGCGCATATATACGACGTACGATCCACTTTTGTTGTATAAATGATTATTGTGCGATGTAGTTGGAAAATGAACCTTTTTACAGTGCGAAATAATATATTTTATCAATTCGGAATTTATTATTCTGGGAAGTGGAGTCTTATTATTTACAACTAAGATGCGATTAGGTTGTTATTGTATCAAGTTGTTCAAAAATTTACGCGTACTTTGTGAGGTAGTAATTAAATTGTTTCGAAAAGAAATACTGCGACAACTGTTATTATTATAATTATTGTAAAACTCAATAACACTTTAATAAAAGCACACAAAACGTTGAAATCTCATTATTTCTGATTTACTTAGCCGAGCTAAACTTCATACTACTTCTAGGAACTTTAATTAAAACGGTCTAGTTTGCAGACGAATCGTTTTAAGTATACATGTACCCATGGCTATTTCTTATTATAATCTTTGTTAATTTAGATTCAAGCTTTATCATTAGTCAATTTTATAATTGAATTATTTCGGAGGATTTTCATTATATTAAAACTCGACAACTTATTCAAATTTTAATCAGCATTGTACAATGACGGCCGCAAATAATTTATTTCGTAATTTAGTTATTGCAAAACTTTTCTTTCTTTTTTTATTGTACGAAATATATTATTCATAATAAATACATAAAAATAAATAACGCATTAGTATTTTAAATAAACATTACTTCCAAATACTAATAAATGTCGAATATAATAGAATCCATAATAAACTCTAATAAGACTTTCCTTTCTTTTCCATTAATACTCCTTGTAGAAGAAGCTCTTAAAACATTCAAACTTCAGAGCAGCCATTCCCTCAACGCGAAATGTCTTCGAACTCGCCTTATCCACTCTGCAAATTACGGCGCCCACCTACACGAGTAGGTATGTGCGCTCTCTGTCTCTCTCGCGCGCGCCTGAACGTAATCAAAACAAAAGGCGTCGTGCGCTATCAAAGCGCGGACGCGCGCTACACACACACACAGCCACACACACCCTCTCGAAGGAACTCCGTCAAGTTGCAGGACGCTATACGGAAGGGCTCGAATTTCCCTTATACGCGTTCTCTCTCTCTCCGCCCTCCGCCTTGACACATAATCCACGTTAATTGGTATTCCAAGGATGCTTTGTAGTGCGCGCACCTTTCCTACATATATATATGTATAATATATACGTACGAAGTTCGAGCTTCACTCGCTCTGTCTCTGTTTTTCTCGTTATTCCTTTGCTAGTCGCCCCCTCGGTTTTCTGCCCCCTGCGCCTCAGCTTGCATAAAATGCTCGTTTTCGTGGGTGTGTACAAGCGCGGGAGGGAAAAGCTCGTATAGTGGAGGGCACGCGCTCGCGGCTAAGCCGATTTTTCCTTTTTTTTTTTTTTAGTTTGGAAAGTCTCTCGAGTTTGAAACTTACTCTGGCATATCTTGCAGGGATTTCGTTTTTTTCTATATGGCTATATATTTGGAGCTTATGCTCATTTTTTATTATAAAAAATATTGTATTTGTTCTGTTTCATTTTTATAATACAATTCGTATAAATAGTTTCTCTATTAGCTCTGTTTCTTTTTAATACAATAATTAAATTTTATCAAATACCTAGTTATAGAAATAATTTTCAGAGATATTTTATTTTCCATATTTTAATTATTTTCAAAAAATTTCTTCTGTAAATTTATTGTACTTTATCTTGTTATTTGAATTCACGTACAAAAGTATATATTTTGCATAAAATTTTACATGAAATCAATTTACCTTACATGTGATGAAAAGTTTTGTATTTTCAACTAAAACGTAAAAATAACAATATATATTTTCTAAGTAATATATAAACATTTTTTCTCCTATGTAATATTGCGGAAAATCTTCATAAAAGGCGCAAAATTATTTCAAAAGCGACAAATAAAATAGCATTTCAACAACACAACCGGAAACTTTAATTATGTTACAAATTACAGTAGCACGCGAGCACAAAACCCTTGCGCAAACGCAAACAGTGCACGACCGAAGCGCATTTTTTCCGATTTATTCAGCGCCACCACACCCAAGACAAATTTCACCTCTGCAGTATACGTCTTTGTGAGCTATTTCAGTTAAAGTACAGGGGAAGTAATCAGAGATTTTGCGAAAATAATGTATGTATATTATGTACGTTTGAGCGCCCTCGTGTAACTCGCCGAGGCGAGGGCAAAGAGGCGGCGAGCAGAAGAGCGAGGGAGGAAGAGAAATGCTTCATTAATTCACGTAGATTCAATTAAACTCACGCCGCTTGTTCTATATTTACGTGGCTTTGCATTGTAAATATGTAGTCTAGTATTACACCTCCGCGTCTCTTCCTCTCCCGCCTTTCTTTCCTCATGCCCCCCCCCCCCCTTCTCCCACCATTAGGTCGACTGTGAGAATCCATCCGTGTATACCAATCTGCTGGAATATCGATGAATTCACGGCTAGACTTTTTAAGAGGCCGCACGATCGAGTTCCTCTCTCTCTTTTTCGTTCCCTCCCTTCAAATTTCTTCGCGTTTTTCTCAGAGAAATCGGACGTTCTGGCTTAGCGGCGATTGTCGGGCACTAATTGCTCGTTAAAATAAAGTTTAATAAAGTGTAAGTGGTTGGGGATCGTTTGAAGGGTTTCGTTTTCTATAATTATTTTTAAATACGGCACGATGGATAAATGCATTCAGCGACTTTTTAAACTTTAATTCCAAGAGTTAGATAAGATTTTACGTAAATTGAGCCGTTACGTTTCAAAGGCTCCTTTGAATTGTAATTATTTCAAGAGTACTTTTTCATAATTAATTAGAAGGGAAAAGATGGATATTTTTGAGTGTACTAAATTAAGTTTTATTCTGTTAAATAAAAAATAAAGTTTATACAGAAAAGTAGTTTTTTTATTTAAAAACAGTTATTATTTCAAATAAACGCACAAAAAATGTTTACAGCTTGTAAATTCGGCATGGTGTGGTTTGTGCACATAAGAATTATGCACATATTTATTGTGCACACTTTAGCATTGGTGTATATCTATATCTATGTGTATACTCCAATGCTAAAGTGTGCACAATAAATATGTGCATAATTCTTATGTGCACAAACCACACCATGCCGTAAATTCGAAAAAAAAAGAATATTTTATTTTTAATGCTACGGCCGTATTCTCCATTTCAATCCCAATGGCAAAAAGAACCGCCGTATACTGCATTTTGCATGAATGAATACTGGAAATTTTCATTCTATATCATGTGAATTACTGGAAATCCTGCGAATATTTCAGATTGTTGAAGCTTTTCATACAAATAGGTTCATTCTTGTTGAACTTTGTGCAAAAGTTTATTGAAAGTAAACTTTCAATACCTCGTGTAAAGGTTTTTCAATAAAAAATTTATTATACCAGCAAAATCCAAACTCGCTGCCCGCGTACTATTTTGTTTTTTAGGTTATGAATATATAATTTTTTATTATGATTTTATTTTAATTGGTTTAAATGGTAGGATAATCAGATCATTTTTTAAAGCATGACAAAATTAATCTCTTTATTTTAATTATTTAGTTTTAAATAGTTAAGAATAAAAATTCAATTCCAAAAAATTCAAATGTAGCGGAAGTAGCGAATTTTCGCGCTTATTCCTTATAGACCAATCAAAATCTCTTGTTTCAAGTGCTTCACAACATCCGGCCATCGTTTTTGTAAGAGAGGATTTCCGAAATTTATTATTGTTTTATTAGCATAACAAAAGTTATTTCTAACATCTAATTTTATCATCTTTTTTCATTCTTTTGTCATACCCTTTGCATTAAACCTCATAATACGCAATCTAGTTTACGCAATCCGTGAATAACATAACCACGTCTACGAAATAATTCAATCGAATTTTAATAGAATTATTAATTAATAAACGATCGAAGCTGCTTTGGGAAATATAATTATCATCTCACGAAAAAGTTACAAGCACCATTAATTATACGCGCCTCTGAAGTTCGCCCATCAGTAAAAGCAGGAGTGTGCGAAATTTAATGATTTTCCAGATAAATTAATTGCAAAAATTTTACTGCGATGAAAAGAAACGGCGAAAAGTCGATTTTCCTCGTGAGAACAAAACGCCCAGACGTTCGATGAATTATTGAAAGAAGTTGAAGAAAGATTTATCAGCATGATATTGCAGCTTAATTACGACATCATTTTTATTGTAAACATAAATTTATATAGCTATTCGCATTAACGGGCACTATTAAGTAATTTAATGCATTATAATTAAATTATTTTATAATTGACTCACTAATATTTGTAAGAAATGTAAAAAACGTTACATTATTTTTTGTAAATAATTTTTCTACTTTTTAAATTTCGGCGCGGGCTTTCGTTGAAAAAATTTATCAAAGCAAAATATAAAAGTATTTGCCGACGATGCGATCAATATATAAAGCCAGCTTTTCCCGATAGTTGTTACATGAAAAATCTGTATTTTATACTGCGTTGTCTGGTAAAGCTGTTTGAAAATAAATACTGCCTCAAAAGCTTTTTTCAGTATTTTATAACCTTAAATAACGCAAGTGCATTATAATTATAAAATCATTAATGCATTTTCATACGAAATAATAAACACGATGTATATGTCGCTCTTAACATAACAAACACTTCTTTGCGTACAAACGTAATTTTAATTTATTATAATGTTAATTAACAATTCATCGAGCGTAACAAAAATATTTTTTATATTTTTGTTATTATTTTCCACTAGACGTCTTTCCTTTCTTATCTATAACATGTAAGTATACTCAAGATATTCAACTTAAAATTCTTTAATAATACACACTACATAAGTGTCCTTAAAATCTTATTCGTTAATTTCTTCGACCCCAAAATACTCGCGGCCGTGCACTCCTGCTGATTCATCAATTTATCTCGCGTCCCGCGTGTGTATATGGCGCAGTATAACACCGCAGTCGCACTCGGTAAACTCGCCCGCGCGAATTCTGCGAACGTCAACCCCCGCACCTTCGCGTCCTCGGATAATTACGATAGAATTACCGGACATACGAGGTAGTGTGTCCGTGCCGATGCGTCAGTCGCTGCGGACGCGACGAGCATCGTGGCGGACATCTTTTGAGAGGAGCGCCACGCGCGAAAACCCTCCTGCTCGATGAATATAATCGTTCGTAATTGCGATTGTCGTGGAGCAAGGAACATGCGGTTTCCAGTGATTTGTTTTTTTAATGTTTTAGTTTTAAAATAAAGTATTTATTATGATTATCTTTTCAAATTAAATTTTAGATCATATATTATATAGAAAAATCTCTTTTATAAAATGTAACGGGTATATTGTTAATAATAATATTAATAATTTTAATTAAATATAATTCTATATTTTATAAAGCAGAATGAAACAGTGACTTCTGGCGATATTAACATTTTTTTAATATACCGCGGGATTACAGTTTCATATTTTTGTTATTTCAATATTTGAATTTCAACGTTATCACGCAATGGACCATAAATCAATTTCCGGAATATAAATTATGGCATGAATAACAACAACATTTTACGATATAATAATTTAGTAATTAATTCATGAATGTTACCGTATCGAAAATAAACGTTGTTATAAATGCAGGGTGTATGTTATTAAAATCATACAATGAATATTGGCATGAAATTATATTACTTTATTTGGTAGTAACAAATAATACCTATATTAAATGTGAAAATTAATTACTGCAACGCAAAAACTATCGAAAAGTTCACTCTCCACTTCCATAAATCGAATGAAACAATGCATTTTCAATTTTGTAATTCTTAGATTCGATACACTCGCACCTTATTCAATGATTACATTGAAAGTTCCTAAATGCACAGGCGCGTTTCAATTACGTCTTAACGGCGACGCGCCTCGAATAATTAAAACTTCATTGTGCAAAGGCCAATTTAGAAGTATCTAGAAAGAATCGAGGTGACGCTCCCGTCATTTCAGAGCCACGGCGAATGACAATTCCCTGCGTATATTGCGCTCGTTGCGCGTTCACTTTTACGCCGATTGTATATACTTGCCGTGTGTGCAAAACGTGAAGTTTCCCTGAACAAAAAAAGTTAGGAATTCAAGCGGACGCGCGTAACCTCGTTTGCCGACCGCTTGCTTTTGTCACTCTGGAAGATGCAACTTATGTATATTAACAATGAGTTCGCTATGAATGTTATAATTTTAACGTACAGATTTATTTTAGTATAAGGATGTTTTACAGTTTATTATATGACAATTATTATTCGGATATCGCATTTTGTTTTCATAGTAGCTGCTTCGTTACGAACGTAGATTCGGATGGGCGCAATAAATCGTCCAACGTTCGTTTATTCGCACAATACAGCCCGTTGACACAATAAAGCATCGAGCCAATAAAAACCTCATCGGGTCGCTTATCTCCAAAAGTTACACGCGCGTATATATCTAGTATATACCGGCACCCATGAAAGAAAACTGCCTCTCTCTTCTTTCGCTGCGCGCGCAATTCGGGCTCGAAAAGTTACGACCACGGGCAACAACAATATTGCAGAAAAGGCTGACCTCAACTCTATAACGCCTCCCTTTTTGTTGCTTTTTCGCGCCCGCGCGAGCCATTGAAGGAAAACACACGCACAGTTCCTATCCGCCGACTTCATTAATTATTCATGATTATTCGCATCGCGTGTATTGTTCGTGGTGTAAGTATGACGTTATAAAGTGATCTCGTGTAGAGGCTCGGTGTGTGCGCGCGATACGTGCATCGAAGCAGCGAGATGAATAATTATAACTGATTAATGGATTTGTCCGTATTTATTTTTAATTTTCGCAACTTTTAAATGTATTCTGCGTTTTAATATTATCGCCATTCGAGTTGTCGTTTGATATTATGTTTCTTTTGTATTCCATTTTCATATGCTTTGTTTATTATATTAGTTTTGTTGTATGAATTAAAAAATTATTTTTTCTAAGAGCATGAAATTCATGATGGATTTTTATGTTGTGAAAATTATCACAAATTGTGAAAAAGGCAAAAGATTGATTATAATCATGATTATTCGTCATCGTATACGTTATCTGAAATTTTTATTTACGCATTTGGAGAATACAAAATCAATTCAGTTAAAAGAGGCGTAGCTGGCAAACCAGTTTCAAATAATTAACACTCACAGAAGGCTTCGACAAGTTCATCGGAAAAATAATAAGAAATTCATCAGGAGTTAATAAAACAAGGGAATATAACTCGGGCTTTGCTTTTATAAATTCATAATCTTTGTTCTGTGCAGAAGGAGCTATTATATAGATAAGAGTAGATGTTAAATATTATAATAATATATACATCATAAGTTACTTTTAGAAAATTCATTTATGATATTTAAAGCAAAGATGCTCTGTATGAATTTATAAGAATGTTAACGCAACAATGTAAGATTATTTTATTGATTTATTTCAGCGCGTACAAGTGACATACGTTTTCGAAATTCATTTGAATTTCAAATTTAATTTTTTTTTTCTAATAGGATTTCACTAAATCTTTAGCAAAGAACAATGATTACAACTTGTAGAAAAAAATCTAACTAAATGTAAATGTCCTCCCAAAATTTGTAATGCAATATAATTTGAAACCATCATAAAAATCACAAAACATATAAAAATATATACATATAAAAATGTAACCTTTCAAAACCTCTAATAAATATATCAAATTCTCTTAACTTTAATAAAAAGAAAAGTGTCAAATATAAACTGCCATACGCTTTAATGTCGCAGCAACACGTACATTTACCCTAAACAAACAGTGAAAGGATATACAGAGGAAAGAGAGAAACGAGACGAAGGAGCGAACCGTCCATTTCATGCCGAGCGCTCCTGCGATTTACAATTTACAAATTGCCCACGGCGAGTGAGCGCTCTCTCGCGCCCCCGTCGTCCGCTCTGTCTTCTCGGGCGAAACGCGCAACTCTTCCTTTCCACCCGCGCGCGATTTCTCTGATATAGCCGGTAATTTTACGTGTACACGTGCGCGAGGTTAAAACGTAAACGCGAAAAGGAGGATTTACGCACTAAAAAAAAAATTTACTAAAATTAAACAAACTTTGTTTGGTTCTAGTAAATAATTTACTTCCAGTGTACTTAGAGAATATTTACTTGAATCTAAATACTGTTTTGTACTGGAATCAAATAAATAAATGTTTAACTAAAGTTAATATTTCTTAGAAATTAACTAATAAAAATAGTATTTTAAATAAATTTTAACCTAAATTAAATATACATTTGTTAAAAACAAAAATGTATTTACTAAAATACAACAAAATATTTACTATGGAAAACAAATTAATGAAAATCTTTAATTATATTACAAAAAATATTTATTAAGTTTTAGAAAACATTTATTATATTCAAATAAAGCCAACTTTGGTTCAAGATTACGTAGTTTACAATTTAAAAAATATTTACTTAAAAAAAGAGACACATTTACTATTGAAAAATAATTTGGGGAAATTCTTTTTTTTATTCTAATCAATATTTACTTAATTACACAAAATTGTAGTTACATTTAAGAAAAGCTGGCCTTGTTGTAAAAATATCTTATTTTGTAACAAAAAAATATTTACTAGAAAATAGACGAATGTTTACTACAGAAAACGAATTCATGAAAATCATGGAATATGTTTTAGTAAATGTTTACTTGCATTTATAAAACATTTATTACGTTCAAACAATAGAACTTTTATTGCGTCAAACAAAATAAATTATTTCCTTGTGTCAAAGTTTGCTTTCCTTAATTTAAATAAATATTTGCTTAATCGAAACAAATATTTCTTTAAATGTATAAACATTTTCTTTAAAAAAAAAATTATTTGTTTGAAAGTATGGAATATTTACTCCTATGAAGTAAATATTTCTTTATATAAATGGATTATTTAATTGTACTGAAGGTTGCCCCTATACCATTGAATTAAATAAATGTTTGTTTAAATCGATTAAGTTAATCAACTATGATTATGATAGTTGGTGATATTAAACACTTATTTAACTCAATTAAATATTTTTTTGACATCAATCATTATTTTTTTGATTCAAATAAATATTTACTTGAAAGTAATAAAATTTATTAAGTGAAGTAAAAACTTAAAGAAATATTTGCTTGATTTAATAATTATGTTTTACTTACCTGAATGTGAGAATTGAAGAAGACTATTTTAACGATTTTTTTTACAACAATTTTTACACTTTACATATTATATTCGCAAGATAATACATTATTATTAATTGTACACTATTTTTATCGCAGAAAAAAAATGTTTTATCGCAGAAAAAATTTTTCGATGTGATGGGGATTCGAACCCGGGTCGCTTGGGTACTACGCAGACACCCTATCGCTCGCTTGTTAGATCATGAGATTTTTTTCCTTTATGACGTGTATCTCCAATTATTCAATTATCCAACTTTAATTCACAATATTACTATTTATGTTTTTATATTTACTTTTATTGATCAATTTATAATTATGTGTTATATAAATAATATAATATATATAAGAATAAATGTCAAGAAATTAAATAAATTAAAAATGTCGTGTCGGTAAGACAGGTATCGCGTCAGTATTTCATATCCTTGTTATTGTGTAGTAGTAAGTAAATATTTATTTATGTCAATATATGTTATTATATTTCATAAAAAAAAATTTAATTAGATTTATTAAATGTTTTTCACATAAACATGCTTGTTAGATTTAAATAAATATTTATTTAAAAGTTTTTTCTAATGTCAAAGCATCAAAAGTATTCATTTCTTTAATTAAAATAACGTTTATTTCATTTTAATTTATATTTATTAAAATAATTATAATTTCATATTTAATGAAGAATTCTTATGCTATAAATATTTATTTATTCGAGTCAAAATATTATTTATTTATTAATAAAATTAAGTTTTAGTAAACCATTTACTTAAATTGTATACTATTTTGAATAATTATTAAAATCAATAAAATGATCTGCTAAATTATATTTTTTTATACATAAAATAATATATTTTATTTATCGGAATACCAAATTAACCCAAAACCAACAGCAAAATTGAATAAGTGTCAAAATTCAAACCCCAAAGGGTAGAAAATAATCATAAACGATCTCGTATTGTAGTCTTTATGACGCTACGTACGGTAATCACGGGGACTAAGGCGCGCGCTCGTCCATGAAGTCCTTTTTGACTATGGGACGGCCCGGGTTCTATTCCGGTATACTGAAGTTTTTTTTTTAAGCTTATCTATTTTGCACTATTATTACACGAGAATAATGGGTAACAATAATAAAATATTTTAATTAAAAAAATTATTAAACAATTTTTTGTGATTTAAAAACATAATGTATCTTTGATCCGAATAATAATTTAGTAACTCAAAGTAAACTAATTTTTCGAATCCAGTATTTTGGTAGATAAACATTTAATTAAATTAGTTACTACTACCAAATACATATTTTGTGGGTCTAAAAAAATAGTTTGTATACTCAATTTTCTTCCTTATTCAGAATAAATATATATTTATTAGTTTGATTACGTTGTGATTTAAAAACATATTTATGTGTACTAAATAGTAATTTAGTTACTTTAAATAAACTAATTGTTCAAATTTATTAATTTCGTGGTGAAACATGTAATGAAATTATTTACTATTATCAAATAGATATTTTTTAGGGTTAAAAAAATATTTCGTATATACAATTTTCTAATTATTTAAAGCAATTATATATTTATTAGCATGTGAGTATTGTGATTTAAAAACATTTGTGTGTACTAAATAGTAATTTAGTTACATTAAATAAACTAATTGTTCAAATCTACTAATTTCGTTGTGAGACATTGAATTAATTTAGTTACTTAGATCAAATACATATTTTGTGGGACTAAAAAAGCATTTTGTGGCCTCAATCTTCTTATTTATTTAAATCAAATGATTTTGGTAAAAATTTGAAACTATATTCCAATAAATGTGATTTTTTAATTTTACAAAATGATTTATTTAAAACAACCAAATAATTTTTGTTTATTCTATTTGAGGAAATCTTAACTTTGATTAAGAAAATATTTACTTAGAAAATAATGGATATTAATGGATCTTTTTAAAAACCAAAGTACTTAAGTCAAGCAAATATTTAATTGGAACTATGCAACATTGATTAAAGAACAACAAATGATTTGTTTATATTTGGTAATTTGGAACATATTTTTTAAATACTTATTTCAAGTAAAGGTTTTGTAAATTTAAAATCCTTAAATTTAGATTTAAAGAAATGATTTACTAAAAGTTTGAAATTGCATTCTAACAAATATGGATTTCGTATCTTAATAAGGGATTTATTTGAATTGAGTAAGTAATATTGCATTTAAGTAAAACTTTACTTGAATTCCAGACAAGAGAATGAATTATGAAGATCAAAGAAATATTTACTTAAATGAATTTCATGTTGCTTAATATAAACAAATATTTGCTAACGTTAAGTAAACTAATTTTAAGTAAATATATTTACTTGGTTTTAGCAAAATTTTTTTTCATAGCGGGTTAATGAGCTGGCCTCGTTGTAAGTATACGTGTATTGCAACTGTGTCATATGAGATAATACTGGTCGTTTGTATATTTACACTGTAAGAAAAAAAATTTTTGTTTTGCTATTCTTTGATTATTAAATTTCTGTTAAAATTTCATCATCTTACGTGCCACCTGTCTGCAATCGTCGTAACCTTATAATATTACGTTATACCAAAATTGTATAAGAAAGAAAAAGAAAGCATGTCACTGCTTAATTATTTCCTCGCGTATTATAGTATACTTCTTCAGTGATACCAGTGGCTTTTGCCATTTCGCCTTTTTCCGATCATTAGCGTAACCGCGCGCTTGTTAAAAGAAATTACTTTTGCACAATTATATGGTACACGTATACTTCCTTAATGTATTCGAACAAGTTTCTCGGATTATGAGGATTATGCATTTTCAAATAGAAAACCGGTCGCGGGAGAATTGCGTGCGGGCAAAATAACAGAGATAGCGGCCAAACAGAGAGAGGGAGAGAGAGAGAGACAGACAGTGAGAAAAAAGAAGCGATGCTATATATACGTGCGGCGTGTCTAGTGAAATATCGCGCGCTTTTTACTCGTCTTACACGCAGCAGAAAAATATATATTCTCGTGTGCGAGGCAAAGCAGCGATGAAAGGTTTGATGTCGTTCCTCTCTTAGAATTCTATTTTTAGTATTTGTTCATTTTTCTAACCAAATGTTTTGATTAGAAGTATTTTTGAACAGCTCTGTTCATAAAAATATTTTGAAAAATACTTTTTTATAAACTCGTTAATGAGAAATGTAATTAATTAATAAATATATATAATTCATAAATTTAATATATTTATATTGTGTATGGTTTCAAGTATATTTCAAAATAATTAATAATGCAAAAATAGGTAATATTATTCGGTCATACAGTGTATTAATAATTTGTATACTCATAATGAGCGCATGCATATAAATTACGAATAAAGCCTTTATTAATGAATATTATACACCCGATCAATATGCCCCTGATAAAATTACATTATTATTATAGAACTGAAACATAATAATAATTTTAAAATTAAATATTATTTACGATTGTATAATTATTTTACGTTAATATATTGATCCAAAATATTGTGTAATTTTAATAATCCTCTGACCCAAATGGTTTTTCCTGCGTTTAATAAAAAGTATACGTTTTTTCGAGTTCTAACGTTAAATAAAATATCAACTCGAGTCGTACATAAGAAATCACTGAATTATTCATAACTTGTGAAAAACATTTGATCGATTGATTATCGTCCGTCTCATCCTCTTCATGCAAAATGAAGTCATTAAACGGCAACGATTACCATTAACGAGCGAGAACCGATCGAGGAACAATTAATTCGGCGAAATGCAAAAAAGAAGCTTGCACGTATACGCATCACGCACATACAGAAGCTCGCCATTCGCACGCACAGACTTATATTCGCTTCATTCATTACGACAACAGTATATAGTGATTCCTGCATGCGTCGTCCCGATGGGGCTCATTTTGCTTTCGAATCTCGTCTCTCTCTCTCACTCTTTGCCGATGCTTTTTTGCGCTTAACGAGGTATGCGAACGCGTGCATATATATACATATAGTCTTTCTCCGTCTCTCTCGATTTTATGTATAGCTGCGTGCGCAACCGCAAGACCGTATACGTGGCGTATACATGCACATACGTGCACAAATATATATATATATACACGCACACGAACGCGAGAATCGTCCTTCGCCGGCTGCAACAACGAAGGCGGCGGAGACGACGACGACGACGGCAAAAATGTTGTCCCTGGCAAGGTCCGCCGGGGGAATCGCGCGTCGGGACAAATATTCCTCGAGTCGAGAATCCCGATTGGAGTTTCGCAATAATGCACTGAGAAGGAGAGGAAGAAGGAAGAAGGGAGAGAAATGGAAAGAGTAAAAAATTGCAAGCCCGACAATTGTATTGAAATACTTTGTTTTGTTGAAAAAACAACTTTCGGGGAAAAATGAAATTTTCATAATATTGTGCTTTTTTATTATATGGAAATATTTATTTAAAATTTTATGGAACAGTGAGAGTCTTATTTAAGATATTATTCTAATATAAAGGATTACATTTATTACAAAATCAGTATCGATATTCTAGAAAATAATCTATTTGTTATCTTACACATATTTGACACTTATATAAAGATATTGTGCAATATAAAGAGCCAACGTAGTACTTTATATTCTAGTACACTTTTATAGTTACGAACGCCATATTTTTCCCTCACTGCTGCGCTCGAGCGCCGAGAGAAAATAGTCCACTAAAACGTTGTAAACGAGCGACGTTAAATCGAGGTATTTATTTTTCCGTTTACTTTTAATTGTTTTCATTAGCTTGCATTTCATTCTATCTAAATAGTCAAGTTAATTTGTATTCTAGTTTGAATTAATAGCCGTCAGTTTATAATTTATTGATGGAATTTTACTGCGTGTCAGGAATATAAATGAGGTATAAATTGAATACATTAACAAATTTTATTTTTTTTATACGTTATTCGTTTTATTTCTTTTAAAATGTCAAGTATTTTTTTATAATATATTGGGAATATAAAATAAAGGCGCCATTGTACGCTATTGATGAATTTTATATTAGAATTCTATAAAACTTTTCGCAGAACTAATTGAATTGCCAGTCGCATAGCAATATAAAGTCACATTTCCCATGATATACTGCAGTTGACACAAATGCACGCGCGTGCAACCATATTATTTATACATTTATATCGATCTTGGTTTCGTACTTCTCGTATAAGTACTGACCTTTCTGCGGGATGTCATTTTGGGAAATTGAGTTCAAACCTTTACCTCTTTGCAAATGTAAATCCATTTGATAAATATATTTTTATTGCATAAAATTGAATTATTATTTTTCATTTTTAATTATAACAATAAGTCAATGGTATAATTAACATTTGTTCGAAGTATGTTTGAAATTAACTGCAATGCCATTAAAACTGAAATTAAATCTTGATAATACCATAAAATCTTATAACAACAATATAGAATCATAAACACCATTTGAAATGCAGAAACAAAACAATTGGAACAAATGTATATAATATGCTGATATTATGGGTCTGAAGTTTGCAACGTTGGAGTGCAACGAAATAAAAAAATAATTTATTTTACTTTACGTTTGTACTAAATAATATTAATTTTGCGTGTAGATTATGTTTTATAATATAAAATAACTTTTAACAAAGGTTTAGATAAAATTTCTATTGTTAAATAACTTTAATCAATCGTAAAAAATTATTTCGTTGCATTCCAACGATGTAAACTTCAGACCCATCTGATATTTGTAAACTTTTTATCTATGATGTTTTACAAATCGATGAACAAAATATCTTACATACGTCATACCAATAATACGAACTGCTATTTATATTTTAAAAACAAAATAAATCAAAGGTATAGGTTGCGAGGTTGCTTTCCAACTGGATACGTTTATCATTTAATCAAACCCAATTAATATCAAAATATATAACTCCATGTCTAATAGTAACACTTCGTTCACGGCTGCATAAATATTCTAATTCAATCAGCCTCCCTGTAACGTCAAAATTACTCAATATAAAAACGAACACTCCAGCGTGCAGTTTTCATTAACCTCATAAATGTTGAAAAAATATGTATATGTATGCGAGAGCATCGGCCTGGCTCTCAAAAAATTGGCGAGCCGCGCATTCGACCGCGGCAGCTGAGCAAAATCAAAATGATAGAAAAGCGAGCGATGTAACTCGAATTGGACGTCCCGCGCGCGTACAGCCGTCTATCGATCGCGTCGGCGGTGTGATTAAACTGCCGGGGGTGCATGCACTCTCTCTCTCTCTTCTGCCCTGCCCCGTATATACATACACACACACATATACACTTGCGTATATAACAGAAAGGCCAAAACATCGCGATCGATAAGTTTATTTTCGATTCTTCGAGCGTATAAGTACGCGGGAATATCAACGAATTACAGCAGTTTGTGTGATCCGCGCGTATTAAGGTTTACGTAACAGCGGTTGCGTAATTTTCATTGTCTTGGAGAAACTCTCCCTCCCTGCCGGCCTACCTCTTAATTGCCGTCGTTTTGACTGGCATCCTCGCGATATAATCGGCGTGAACGTCGTCCGCGCGCGAGTATACATGGAAAACCGTTATGTCCGCGCGCGGCCCCGTTATTCGCCGATCGTGTTTTGCGTCGATTTGTTTTGATAATGGAAGGGAGGCCGCGCGGTCGCCGTTGACTGACTTCGGCGACAGATGTTACGAGTGCAGCGCGGGTAACAACTCGTCAGTAGAAGTTTCTTCTTTCCTTGCGTAACGACGTTTAGCCCGATCGTGCGAAATATTTTTTTTTGTAAAATATTGATTTATTTGTATAATATGTATGATGAGTATGAGTAACTGTATAATGTTTCCGAGTATTTTGTGTATTATTTTAAATAATATTTTATTTACTATATTCTTGCTTTAATATTTCATTTAACAATATGTTACAGTCCGTAACGGTAGAATACAAACCCATTTCATAAATAATCTCTTTATAATATATTGATTAAAATTTTTCAATCTTCCTAACAATGAGTGTCCCTATTGTTAAAAATAAGTGGTTCTTTTTAAATAGGTAATTTGAACCCTAAAATCGTAAATACGCACATTTTATACATAAAACGCGGGATAGCCGCACGCTGACTCGGTCAATAATTAAAGGGTCCTCGCTTTGAACCTTCTTAATATTTCAAAGCTCGCGCACCAACGAATATTCTACTCCAAAACCCTGAACGCTTATACACGTGTGTAGGTGTTGCTCTACGTGACTTCCCGAATAAGAGAGGGAGAGAGAGAGAAAGAGAAAGGAGACTCGGTCTACAGCGACATAAAATGGTTTTTCTCATTTTCTCAGTTTCTGACTCTCCCGGCTCCGTTATACTTATTTTATTTAACGTTTTATTCGTATTTCATATAACTTTTTTACTGTACGGCTACGGAGTAAATTTAATTAACAGATGAATTTTCTTTTGTTGTTATTAGAATATATATTGTATTACTGTGCTTGTACAAAATTTAATTTTAACGCATATAACATTTGCTGGAAATATTGTTAAATATTTTCCACCATTCAATTATTTTAACCCTTAGCGGCCACACCTCAGCCAGGCCACATAGCGGCCACACGCTGAAAAACCTAGTTGTACAAGACATATGGGTGTTTTATAACACTTGTAACCGATTGTTTTATGTTTGTTGAAATGTTCTTCAATATTTCTAATGATTTTTATCGGTCAATTTATAGATGGCGTTCTAAAAACTGGTCATATATGTAAAAAAACAGAAAAATGGTCTTTTTTTTCAGAAAAAAATTCATTACTCCGCCATTTTTCAATATTAAGGCTAAAATTGTAGGATTGTACGCACAACATATACCACTATCATAAAAAAATAACAGTATCTGCCGATCATTCAAAAAGTATATTTATTTTGCAAATATACTGGAAGGAAAAATTAAAAAAATGAAAAATCATAAAATTTGCTTTTTTTGTGTTTTATTAGCTTCTAAATACATATTTACGTACAGAAAAGTGAAAAAATATTATTTTTATGATATTTAAACAAAAAAAAAATTTATTACCGGCAGATGTCATTACTTGTATCAATTTCAAATGTTTTAGACCTCCAATTTCACTTTTTCTGAGCCTGGGGTAACTAGTTACCCCGTGTGGCCGCTAAGGGTTAAAGCATATAATCCTTTACTTAATAACGATAATTTGAATGCAATAGAAAAAGATTAGATAAAAAATTCTTGTTATTCGTCGATCGTTTTTTTCCGCGTATTTCTAAAAAAATTTTTTTCAATTTCAGCAACTCTGTATCGGCTATCGATTGAAATGGAAATAAAAGTACGAAAATAAATTACTCCAAATCTATACTGTTCAAACATTCAATAAATTGGTATGAAACTAGAACCTAAACTGCGCTATGAAAATGTTGCATCAATAACTCTTGACGATATATATAATTTACTTGGTAATTCTGTAAATGTTGGTATCCGATGTTGTAAATTCTCTGTACGTATTAGTTGTATATCTCCATTGAAATGAATGTAATTGAAATGCATAGGAAGTTTTAATTTATACAATTCTATTTGTGATATTATTAATTTTTGAGTAAATAGTATCGATTAATAAATGTTTGTAATATAAAAAAAAATAATAGAAATGTGCTGATATCATTATGAAAAAAGCCTCAAATTACTATTTAAAAACTCCAGTAAATATTTACCACAAATATTGGTAAAATTCCAAAATATAACTTCTAATTCTTAATCGGCAAAATACTACTCTAGCGAGTTCCTTAATTATTTTAAAACGTGGACTAATCCAGCGGTCCCTTGCATTCCGCGAGCGCTCTCTCTCTCTTCCCTCTTCCCTGCGCGCGCGGGTATACAACTCCATTCCATCCGCTCCTTTTGTGCCCCTTCCTTTCGCCCTCTCCTCCTCCTCCTCCTTTGCTCCTATGAGTCACTCGCGCTCTCCCTCTTCCAGCGTGCACTTCCTCGGGAGGTTGAGCCGCCCCCTCCTCCTTCTTCTTCTTCTTCCTTCGGCCGGTTTTTTCTGGGCTTCGAAACTCGTAAAACGGCTCGGCTCGGATCGCTCTCGGTTTCATCTTCTCTCCGCCTGTCCGGCCTTTTTTTCACGCTCCGTGAAGCGAAGCTTATCGTCGGAAGACATCGGCAAGTATATGCGCGAATGTGTGTGTGCATGAGTTTTTGGGAACAGTCGTTCCTTGCCGTGTTTATGATTTGGATAATTAAATTTGTATGGAAGGCAGGGATGCGTTTGACGTTTAGGGATAAATTTAGGTAGTAAATTGTGGTTCTTTTTTTTCCACGATTGATTGGATTTTGAAATGGATTATGAATAATAAAATAAGACGAAAGTTGATTTTGAACGTTATTGTAATAATCCAAATTATTATTAATTTTGAAAGACATCTTTTTTAATTTTTAAAGGAAATATTTAAAGCCTGTAATTACCACACAAACGTGTGGTGAAACATAGTCGACCCTGGGCTACATTTTCATGTAAACAACATTTAAATTTGTCCATCATAAAATATAATGGTTTTACTTAAAGAAATTGAATTACGTGGAATTAATCATATTATTAATCGATTATTTCTGTTACTCATCATAATTTAATAAAGAATTTAGTTTTCATTTTTTTCTCATGTTTAAAATATGCGAACTCTGAAAGAGTTAGTTTTAATCGGCTATGTGACGTCAATCCTGTAACACTTTTAACATTATGACGTCATAACTGTACTTTACGACTTTCGAACTACTGTATCTTTTCGCCTTTTAGGATAATAAAAAAAGAAAAATTTATGATTACAGCGTTCCGAGTGTTTACGAAATGCGAAACCAATTTTATGTAGGATCCTTGCACTAAATAATTTATGCTGTGTCTTTATATATGTAAAATATTTTCGTTTATTCATCCGGCTATGCAGAAAAAAAAGAATAGAGATTTCATATTTAAAAATTTGTAATCCATTTTGTGCATTCTTCTATTTTAAATTATGATTAAATACTTTTTAAAAGTTTTAAGAGACGAATAATTCTACATTTACGAAATCTTTTACAGTATACATTTTAGTTAAAAATAATGAAGAAATATTTTACTTTCTCAAAAAGAAAACTTTTGAAAACATTATGGTAATTATAATATTTTCTCGAATGATTCTTTTTTATTTTATTATTTTATTATTGTTATTAATTTTATTATACGGCCTCTCGTTAAAAACTAACTAAAACTCCATATTCCAATGCTCAAATATTTAACCATTTGATATGAAATAAACCTGATCAAACCATTTTAATACATAAATACATAAAAACACTACGTCTGTTTAAAACGAATTCCCGTACTTAGTTTAGCCACACGGTTTGATAAATCTTTCTTCTCTACACTCGTAAGAGCCAACAGTGGAAAAAAAAAACTTTTGCAAAAAAAGCAAAAAGCCGAGAAAACAAAAAGCATCGCTTCAGCGGCAGCGCCGCGATCACTTTCGATCGACAACCCGGAAATGAACAAAGGCAGGCGGAAGCGTATGCTCGCGCAGGCGCGTCTCATTTGCCTCGCTCCCTCTTCCCCCCTCCCCTTTCCCGCAGGTGTTGTATATAGTGCTGTAACTCGCTCTCGCTCTCTCTCTCGCACACAAATCAAGTTGCGTTGACTCGAGTGCGCTTGTGTATTTGTGTATGTATGTACATGAGGTCGCGGTGGATTATAAAGTGTACATGGAAGAGGATAAGAAAGAGAGAGGTGGGAAGGGGAAGGGGGAGGGGGAGAAGTCGAGGCGAAATTGAGAGGGAATTGAATTGAATTGAATTGGTAATGCGATTATGACTGTTATTAGCGAGTATTATGGAATAGCTTGGAAAAGCGCGTGCGTGAAGGTTTGCTATAGAGTAATTTTTTTCCAGTGTAATTCAATAGCTTTATTTATTTTGAAAAAGTTTAATAATTGGTTGTCGTTTGATGTCACAATTAACATACTTTTCCACCCATAATATTTAGTACAAACGATAACTATATTTCAATATTTAAATAACAGTATACTCATTGAGAAAACACAATCACAATTCAGCATAAATTGTAAAATTGATTAAACTTTGTAAATACACGGGGATTATTGAAAGAGTCTATAAAGCAGCATTAAATAAACAAACGCTCCGTCATAAGTCAGCGCAGTGTGTGTACGCGTCGTAATCGCAATAAAATCCAATACAATGGGCACACTTATAGATTAACAAAACGTGCAACTAATGGCCGGCGCTTCATAATTCACGATTTTAAATTCAGCCACAAGTTTGGAAGGCGACAGATAGGTGGAGAAGCTAAAGTTACGGTTGCATCAACAAATCGTGTGCTCGTGTAGCCAGAGTTGGGGGGATTCGCTCCGCTCGTAGTCATGGGCCGCGCGCGCACGCGCGCATAAACGCACACAAAGGCAAATAATGAAATGTGTCATGAACACGCAGTTATGTGATTTGTCCGAGGCTTACACTACTCATACAGCAGTCTCTCTCTCTCTCTCTACTTTCCGGGCCTCGTTTTGAGTCCCACATGCGAATTTATCATTCGAAAGAGTTGTTCGTAATTTGAACGGGATATTTTGTCGATGACTTTAAGTGGTTAGCGTGTAATAATTTTAAATATTTAGTGCTGCACTGCATGCACTCGAGTTTTCTGTGGTTTATTCGTTGGGTATATCTCTCGTGTAACCTGCAAAACACAAAGTGTTCGTGTTTTTCATTTATTTTTATGTAAAATGTGTATTTCCCTTATTTTTTGTTAAATATTAATTTATTATATCTGTATTATTATTAACGAAATATTGATGGTTCAAAAACGTAAAATAGAATTAACATATATGTTACATTTGTATTTTCGCGTTCAAAATTAAATGATAACGTTACTATTGAAATTTAATATTTATATTGCTGTATTACAATTTTTTATTGCGAATGCAACATGTTTACTTTATTTAATTACTTATTCGTTAAATTATTTATACATAAATAAAGCCTTCACAATTATTATTAAATAATTCCAATAAACCTGTAAATTTTTGTACAAAAATTACAGCGCATCGAATAAATTTCCAACCAAAAACTTTCCCATTTATCACGCTAAAATTCCGAGAGCCACGTACATTGCTCTGCAAAAAAGAGTCTCGCGCTGTATACAAAAAAATCCGTGGGAGTGCGTAGTTGCGGGAATTTTTTCGAGCTTTTCCACAGGAGAAAATGCGAAAAGCGCTTGAGGTTTTCATAGCATGCTGACGCGTACGCGACGTAATTATGAGCGCGTGAAACTCGGTAATACGATAGAACGCTGAAAAATGTCTCTCGCTGCGGTTCAATAACGTAAATATTTCTTTTCCAACTTTTTTTCTCATTTTTTCCTAGACTTGCGAATATTATAATTTCAGTTTATACTTTTTGTGAATCATTGAGTACAGCAACTGATAAAATTGTGCAAATTAATTAGCATGTATATATTTACGTTACACTGTTTTAGTATTTCTTTAAAAAGTTGCCAATTTATCTTTTCGTATAAATAAACTAATGGACGTAAAATTTTTAGTATCTTGTACTCTCACGATGTGCAGAAGCCTTACTTAATTTTTTGGCTATCCTTTTACTGCGAATACGATCCTGTAATATCATGTTTCCCCAGTTTTAGTTCTAGTAATTTTCTCGACTAGCTTTTAAACTGAAATATAGCTTTTTTTAAAGGAGATTTCTAATGAAAATAAGCTTATGCAGTTCTTCAAAGGTATACTTTATGCTTTGCTTTTTAAAGCACGAGCAAAATATAAAATGGGCGAAATTTCACAGTAATCATGCAGCTATGCATGTATTTACGTCACTCATTCGATAGGTAATTTATTTCTATATCAGTTATCAATGGGAATACTTAAAAACCTACTTAAAATTTAGAATTACTATTTGTAAAATATATCAGATACGGATTCGTTTACCCCACCCTTCTAAAAAATTAATAGTCGCCTATTTAACATCGCATAAAGACATCGCTGCTATAAAAGTCTACCAGCACACGCCTGCGCTATACAAGACATAAAATGCCCTTTTTTCTCTTCATCGCGGTCTCTCTCTCTCTCTCTCTCTCTCTCTCTCTCTCTCTCTCTCTCTCTCGCTATTAAAAGGGTTAGTTTTGGGGAGAGTCACCTGGTGGACGCGATATCGGACCGTTAAATTTCATTGCGGCCCGAAGCGCAAGCATGAGAGTCATTAAGAGGACCAACTCGAAGAGAGAGAGAGAGAGAGAGAGAGAGAGAGAGAGAGAGAGAGAGAGAGAGAGAGAGAGAGAGAGAGAAAAGCGGGGGCTAATCACGTGGCTCGATCGTGGTTGCGACAGCGGGTGCATTTTTTGAATTCTGCCTGCGCGAAGGAGAACTTCAAGGGGTCCATTTTTGAGAACGGAGTCGAGGACGCTGTATAAGCTTTATAATTGGGGGGCAGTATTTATGCCGCTCTTCAGAATCGAGTGTGCGTGAGTGTGTTAGCTTATTATGCGTAATTGGCTTCTTTTATTGTATGTACATTTTATTGTCATATTAATGTAACGAATTTGACTCTTGTGTATATTAGTCTGGGTTTGCTTCCTCATAGAGGAAGCTTTGTAACGGAGAAACAAATTTTCGAAACAAAAAATGTTCAAAAAGATGTTTTAAGGCGATATATGTATATATTTGTCGAATCTGAGAAATTTTTTTCGGATTTTTGTCGGAAAAGGCTTACTCTCTTAGTTTCCAGGAAAACAATCGCTATCCTGACTAATTTAAGTTTTTATACATTTTATTTTTTTTATAACAAAAAAAAGATTCTAAATTTTTATTTTTTTTTATTTGTTTATATCTTACAGCTATTATTACTTAATATATACTTTTCTTAAAAGATATTTAAATTACCTACATTTTCTTTTTTAATTTTTAAATATTATTATTACTCTGTCATTTGTTATTAAAGAAAATGTGATCAAGATTATTGAATTAATTTCTCAAAAAATATTTGATTTATCGACTTAAAATTTTAACCACTTATCACACTCATTCAAGAAAATCATGTGTTCGAATATCAAACACACACAAAAATTACTATTTGCAAGCTTATATATAGTTGAACAACTCTTGGTAGAAAATTCACTATATTTTATGTATAATGTGTTTTTTTATTAAATGGAAACATTTTTAGCAAAAATCGTAATGGAAAACTAACTAATATAATTCATCTAAAAGTTCTACTATTACTTGAGTAAATATTTTATGAAGTTTAAATACCATAATTTATTTCAGATTGGTATACATAATTATGAAATACAAACAATGTTCGTTTTTAGCCATAAAGTTAACTGAAAAACAGCTAACTTCTGGTTAACATTTCTACCAGGGTTATTCTTAAGAAAAAATAAAATTAATCTAAATATAAAATTAGTATAAATAAGTTATAGACACTTACATCAGTATTTTGAAACTGTTTTGTTTGATATAGGACGCTACTTAAGTGAATGCTACATCCACTTTGCGTCTCTCGCTCGGTAGTTCGCTAGAACGTGTAATGCTCAAATTCATACCAAATTAATAAATGTGACTTTCCTAAGCAAATAATATTATTGATAATTTTGTAATAAACAATTGAGCATTATAATGTTACTACCAATAAGGTAATAACGGAATTTTTCTCATCCCCCAGAGAATTCTGTCTATATTGAATTTCTTTTACCGAAGCATTAAAAATGGTGAATATGCTTAATGAGTTTAGTAGATATTTAATTTATTATATTATATAAAATTTATTTGATGTAATACTGTAGAAAATACTAAGGAGAGCTCTCTAGCCGTTTAAACGTTCGCGTCTACCGCTCGTAACCGCTAGGCGGCGTAAACAATCCCGCACGTGAAAAAACGTTTTCTAGGGCATATAAGAGCCTGCAACCGTTGCAGCAGCAGCACTTTTCGACCTTTTGGCTAAGATCAAAGTGTATGAAAAGCGCTATTGGAACACCTGGATGCAGGGAATCCGTCGGCCCTCATACTATCACAAATCATTAAAAAAAAGTTTTAAATTATTACTAACCGAAAAAATTTAAGGAACCTAAGTGCCAATATATTGGTAGCGTTTTTTTTTTTGTTTCAAGTAGACATCCTGGTCGTTTGACCGTTGATTTTAATATTTGGGTATGTAATTCAAGTTACATTAGTTTTTATTATTTTTTAAATTATGTAATAAAAAGGATTAAAATTTTTCTAATAATTTTTCAACTTAAATTGAAGACAAATATTTCAACTCCTACGAAAAGTACTTCCTTGTGTAAAGAAGAATGTAATTATTCTCAAAGATATTGCCTAATTTTTTTTAGAATTCTGATTGAAGAGATACTTTGTAAATCTATGAATCTCTTTATAATGTAAATTTGACAGGAAAATAATGAATGAAAAATAATTTATTCAATACCAGACATAAAAACGTTTCTCTTTAAAATCTATAGTAATACAATATTATCTTCAAAATCAAACTAGGAATCTCATACACAAAAGCGAACGCAAAACGATAAAGTATTATCTCGGCTGGTCGTTATATTTGTTCAGGCTCACGACCGTGAAAAAAGAAACACTAAGAAAAAATTGTCGCAGTCTTTATTATCCGGGAGATAATATCCAGGGCGGCTAATTTCGAGCGGGTCGATTAAAATCTACGTGCGCACACAAGCCATCTATACCATCACCACCACTAGCGCCGCCGTCGCTATCCCCTTCAAACTCCTGAGAGAGAGGGAGAGAGAGAGAGCGCGCGCGAATGATGAGTTCTGGCGATAAATCGAAACGCGTTATATAGAGCGTATACACATGCACACTGCACACACGTGCGCGTATAAGCAGCTCCGCGTGCGTGTATGTGTGTGTTCCCTCGTCTGATGCGTGCACGGCGATCTTGGCGTTATTCCACCAAATTGACGGAATCTCATTGTTCCGGGTTCCCGCGCGTGCATGTATACACATTACATACGCATACGTATATAATACATACGCGTGTGTGTGTGCACACAACGAGATGTATAAATCACGAAATTCGCGATAGGTGACGTTAATGGCGGATGGAATTTAAGGCCAGCAGAGTGCGTTTGTGTATATATACGGTGTGTCGCGCTCGAGAGCCGCGTCTATATAATAGGACGCGATTCTCTCTCTCTCTCTTTCTCTCTCTCTCTCTCTCTCTCTCTCTCTCTCTCTCTCTCTCTCTCTCTGTCTCTCTCTCTCCCCTCTCTGTCACTCTTTCTCCCCTTTGACAATCACTTTTTTCGCGGCGCGAGGAATCGATGTCGATGAGAGAGAGAGAGAAAGAGAGTGAGTAGGAGAGACGGAGAGCCGGCGAAATGGAACCTTCACTTTGTTTCCCGAAGGTCTTTACAGGCGGATAATAAATTTTCTCCTTGCTATCGAGTTATGGCGCGGCGGGCTTTTCTTTCTTTTTCTTCTCTTAGTAGAGCGGAATACGTGTAGCACATTTTGTTTGTTTTATTTAGTAGATTAATATTGTTAATGGAATAAAATTACTTCTAACTTATTGTTTTAACAATTTATTTTAATTAATACGTTGTGCTCTTTGCAAAATAGTCGATTACCTTCAATATTCTATGCTGTATTTATCGTGTCTAAAAATAACGAAAAGCATTTACAATGTGCTTTGTTGAGAATTTCCGCTTTAGATAATTTAAGTAGTAACTACGTGATCGCGCTTTATTTAAATATATTATATGCTTCTTTTTATGTATAGAGCATTTCAGTCTTTTTCACATTATTGACTATCAAAACGATTTGAATTGAAAGGGTTTGATTTAAAAGCGGTATGAATCATAATATAAAATTTCATTTACGATATCGTATGCTACATTGGAATACGATATAAAGTTTTCTTTTAATGAAACTCCACTTGAATTCTTTTATACACATCAATGTATATAGTCGTTTGCGATAAAAAAACCTTTTTTTATTGAATAAAAGTCATTTGAAATTATGTATCGCATTGAACCGTTCGTTTGCAAATAGGAGAAAGCAGAATACAAAAATTCTTATTTTTTACTACTTTTAGAAACAATTTAATTTATACGAAAGAAAAATTTAATTCGTATTTAAATGGCAAGTCTTTTTATGTAAACTATCTTTACAATTAACATTTTCTAACTAACACTACTGAAGTGACTTAAAATTTCTTGTTATTGTAATTCTATTCAATTAAAATTATATTCAGAAATAAAGAGAATAAAAATTAATTACACGTAATTAATATGTTGAAAAAGGTAATACCGACACTGGCTAATTTGTCAATGATTAGACCTTCAACTGTGTAAGGCCTATATATAAGCCGCAACGCCAATCTGTGGGATTTTTCACAGCGCACTGTTAAACAATTATCATTTCCAGATTGGGTCCGAACACTCTTCATGTTCGCTCTAACATGAATACATAATTTCCTCGCGCGCATGCAAAGTTGTTTGCATATAAAGCGCACTTGCAAGTATGTGCGTATAACGTATATGTGAGTGAGTGCATGTGAATTTCAAGCTCGAGTATTTACTTACTCGCGTACACGTATACAAACTGGATTCCATGTCAAAATAGTTTAATCGATAAACCAAAATTCTTGGAAGTGCGCCATACCCATAATATTCTAATGTAAAAATGATTAATTCGCCATAAATTAAATAGAATAATAATTATATACTTGCAAATTATTAATCTTAGTCTTTTCTTTATTCTTATACAAAATATAATGATAATCATAATAAATGTGACGTAAAAATGACATTGCAAAAGAAAAGACAATTACGGAGCACACCAAGGATTTTTCAAATATATCCTAACGTATGGTGCGAACTCGGCGTAATAAGAGAAAAGGTTTGCTCGCTCCGCTTTTTCCTTTTCGTTTTTCCGCTCCTCTGCTTTATTTGTATTCCGCGTTGGTCTGAATACACGCTTGCGCGCTCGTACGTGTGTGGGTGCTTGCACTCCCCTCCCTCTCTCTCTCTCCCCTCCTCGCTCTCTTTCGTTTTGCTCGCATTGTTTTATCGTACTTCACGCTCGTTCCCATGGTAATTGCGGTTTTTGCTTTAATTTATCATACTTTGCGTCATTATCATATTTTACGATAAAGTTACGATGCGTAAACGCGGCGGCGGCGGCAGTGGATACGCATAAACTGGCGCTCACCTCATTTCGATTTAATTCGCGCGACTTTTTCGGACAACTCTGCCGATTTTCGATTATTTATTAATAATGGATATTTATGCGGATTTTTCTGCGCTGCTGCAATTTTGCTGAATTTACACGCGGCATTTTAAGTCGTAAAGATGGGTATCATAAAAGAATTTACGGTAAGGATAAAGCGTGCCGTTGCTATACTCTTTCATTCACTTTTTCGCAATTTATTTTATTTACTAATTCGTTTGCAGCTCTTAAAAGCTTTTAAATTCAAAATTCAGACGTTCTCTTCGTTTTTCATTATCATCATTTAATGAATACACGAGTTTTTATTAGAGTGAAATAATAATAAAGTTTGAAATTTCATGACATTAGGATAACGTTTTATTTAAGTAGCTTTGTAACAAGACCTTCAGATTGATGATGATGAGTCACCGACGGTAAGAGAAATACTTCTGTCCGCTTGCGATAGAATAATTTACTAGAATAATCTGTACCTAATTCTGTCATTACGATTATATAAGTATAAAAATTATTATACTGTCATTGTAAATATTTATTTCTACACACTTAACAATTGAAAAATAAAAAGATTCTTTTTACTTGTACACTCGCATAATTCAGAATTTTAATTCACAAATTTAATCTATACATTAAATAAATCAAATTTCTTTTAATGTAAAAACACAAAAATATAATTTATAGGGAATACTTTGTATCAATAGATAGAAGTGTCAAAGTTGCTCGTAATTGAACGAAATCCGCGAAAAGCCCCGTTAATTTGGCGATTCCACGAAAACAGCCAAGGCAAAGGTGGTAGGAAAAATCCGCCGGGCAAAAATAAATTACTGGACGCGGACGGGCGAGTGCATATAGAAAAAACGCGGGACGGAAAACAGATCGTAAGAAAAAGCCCTAGCACGAGCGCGCGTGAGCCAGAAAAAGAAGCGGACTGAGGTCGAGCGAGCCTCTCGCTAAATTACGGAGGACAACGTAAACCAGTCGCCGAGCTGCTTTAAACGCTTTTCTCCATTTCAATGACCATCTGCCGGTCTCTCTCCTTCTCTCTCTCAATGGCGCGCAGTCGTTCTTTTTTACGGCTTGTCGTTTTTGCGCGCCCAAGCGCGTAGTATAACGTTTCCGTGGCATTGCTCACACACACACACACACACACACACACACACACACACACACACACACACACACACACACACACACACACACACACACACACACACACACACACACACACACACACACACACACACACACACACACACACACACACACACACACACACACACACACACACACACACACACACACACACACACACACACACCACACACACACACACACACACACCACACACACACGTACAGGCACGATAATATGCTCGAGAATTTTTAAGGAGCCGTTGATGTATTGTGATTGGAAGGAGAAGCCGCGATTGTTTTGTATTGTTGTTTAATTCATAATTTATTTATTGAAAACTTTGAGGTTCGTTGTTTCCTTATTGAAACATGATTGTTAAAGTCTATGAATAATATGATATCGAATGTTCTTTGAACACATGCCTTTTTCCCCTCTTTGAAAATATCGAGTTTTTGCCTCACGAGGAATTTTAATTGACGTCGTAATTCAAGTTTTTATAAAAGACTTTCTAAGGACTTTAAGTAAATCATGCGCGTATATCTTAGAGAATCTACAGAACTTGAAGTTTTTATTTCGCAATAAAGATTGTGACATTGCAAATAAAGTCCTGTATTAATACCTTTAACATCTGTATTAAGAAGTTGTAGCTGAATATAAGCTTTACGATATAAACATTTATTTTAAAATGAAGTATTTATCATTATATAATCTTGCATGTATATAGTTAACAGCAGTTATATTTTTCGATTTTATTGAACGTACATTTTATCGATTCTAAGGTGACCTGTTTTCTTTTGAAACTGTTTCAAAATGAAAATGTTTTATTCTGCTTCTACAAAATAGGTTGTATTAAATTCAAGCAATGCATATATGAGCTTCTACTAGTATCATTAACTTGATTCGAGAAAACAAAACTATAATCAGTGATTATCTACTTGCATCTCTTACCTGTGTATAAATCCTCGTTTACTCTCTCATTAAGTCCTATCTCATTTCCTTTGCTCTTTCACTCGATCGCCCTAGCATATACTGTAGAAAAAAAATTACGTGTTCAGAATCGTAAAAGAGTGTACAATGTTACTTCGCTTTACCTCATTTCTGTGTAATAATGTAGTAGCAGAAATACCTAGACGCTTAGTGAGAAAAATTCTACAAAAATATAACGGTTTAGTTCACAAAGTATTAATTCTTTTACTGACTATTTAAATACTAGAAACAAATAAATTAATCATCTATAGAACAGATTCGTTCTTTTTAATCTAATTCAATAGTATACATACAAATTAATCAAGCAAAATTATGTATGTGTATACTGCATGGAGAAAAATAGTATAGGAAAAATTACCATGTCTGGTTATAAATGTGGGACAGACTCGAATCATCCTAAAAAATTGCCATAATTTATGGTAAGAATTGCGATTAATTTATGGCAATTTTCCCTATAAAAAATTACTATAAATTTATGTCAATGTTTGCCATAAATTATGGCAATTTTGTTGATGATTTGAGTCTGTCTCACTTTGACAATCAGTCGTGGCAATTTTAACTACAACATTTTTCTCCGTGTGACCTAGCTCCAACGCACTCGTTCCACTATAAGTACGTAACGAATTTTTCACCTTTCTTTTACAAACAGCCGTTTCGTTTCATTTTTTTTTCTTCTAAACTGTAGACGCCGCGCGCAAGGTCTTCAACTCCAGCGTGTTGTTGCAACATTGTATTCGTATTCCCATCAAAGCGTATTTATCGCGCGCTCGTTCGGTCGTGTTTGCGTCAACTTGCGAAAAAAGGCGTCTCTCGTTCGCTCCGCTTGGCTCTCTTCGCTAATACTTTTTTTTTTTTCGTCGCGATTGCGTCCGATTGGATCCCTAGTTTCGGTATCTCACTCTGCAGCTGGCTTTTGATAATTCAGAGGGACGAGAGACAGAGAGAGAAAGAACAGAGTCTCTCGTCCTCTTGTCCCTTTTTTTCTTTCCCTCTCCGTCCCTTGATTTATGCGGGCGAAGGATAACTGAGCCGTTTGTTGAAGGATTATAATACAGGCTTCGCACTGGATTATTAAGATGAATAGATTCTTCTTCATTCTTTTGGGATTTTGCGTTATAATTTTCACTCGAGTATAGTTGAAATTATACAACTGAAGATTTACGCGATGTAGCTCGTTCCGCAATGTTGAATTAAGGCTTTTAATTAAACCCACTCTCAATAATTAATTATTGCAATCAAAGCGAATGAAGAGGCATAAAATGTTTTTTTTTTATTACCTTTTTTCAGATCTCTAAGTAGAAATAAATAATTAAAAGCTATTAATTAAATGCAAAATTAATATGTCAATGTTTTGATTACAAACTCTTGAACGATGAAATTTATCGATACAGATATGCAGTTAGTTAAAGAAATTATGTAAATTACAAAATGTTAATTCAGAATTAAAAATCTATTTTACATCGAATACCATTAAAATATGTCCGTCTGAAGAAAGTGATATGCGCTTCTTGCGAAATGTTTTTAAACCCTATTAGTGCTCTTCTAACGTGAGGAAATTTAGAAAGTCGAACGAAAGTGAATATCCCAACTTATCTCCATTTTACGGGAAAAGAAATACATAAGTGCACTTCCTACATGCCAGACGTTTTTATTCCTAAAAACTACCGTAAACATAATTAAAATTTAAATGTAAAGTGAGCAAGAAGCGTATATATTACTTTCGCAAGCAACAAAAGAGTACATTTTAAAATGCACTGTGGGAAAACTGGCTTTTAAAATGCTAATTAAAAATTGTGCAATAGTTTCTTATATTTGTTAGACAACAATATCCCACCAATACACCTATAAAGATTTATTTTAACTTGTTAACGTGAAAATAATCCCTAATATTCATAATTCCGCAATAATGCTTCCTTCTTTTCCTCGAGCACAAACACGCGGGCCAGCAAGCGCAGTGTACAACCATGCCAAAAATAACCGGCCACACTCACAATGACGTCAGCAGGCGCGACTCAAAACCCCGGCTGATTTTGGCCGACGAGAAGAGGCGCATCCATATCGAGATGAAACGGCGGCGATTTATCGAAGAGACAAGAACAAGTGGAGCTTACCCGCGGCGCGGATTCCACGCTCGCACCGAGATATATACAGCCAAACGCAATAAAAGTCAATTGCATCTCTTTATTTTGAGTCCGATGCGATGGGTCAATGTGACCCAAGCTCGAGTGGAAGCGAATAAGCGCAACCCCCCGCGCATACTTAATATCAATGAACGCATTACTGTGCGCCTGGGTGTCCGCGGACACACACACACACACACACACACGTATGTGTACGTTATATATATGTATATGTAGGGGTACGGGTATTAGATGTATGGGAGGCAGCTGTAACGGCTCGAGTATACGTTCGAGATAAAGATTTTTATGCTCCTCGCGTGAATCTTATTTCGCCGAAGGATAAAACTGTTTTAAAGTCGTATCTATACGGGAATTTCCGATAAATATATTCAAATGCTAAACTATAAAAGAACTTTATTGAACCGATTAAATTATTTTATACACTTTTTGTATTTGAAGTAAAGCAAAAAATCTGCAAACAAATACAAAAAAAATAACCAAATCAATATGAGAAAAAGTTGTTTACAAGCTTAAAAGCGAACATTTTAAATAACAACTCATGCTAATTACAATCACGTTTGTTATTGACAAACACATTGAATCCGGAATGTAATTCAAAACTAGTTTAACAAGTCAGAGATCAACTTGAACTTGCAACTTAATTCCGCGCTCTATATAGTGTATATCGATCCGTCTGGTTGGCAGCCGCACGAACAACAACAGACCGCCGCCGTTCAAAGCGAAGTGAAAATCAGCTTGCGGTGCAGATTTACAGCGCGTGCACGCACACGTACATGTATATATCCGCGAATGCGCGAAAAAACGAGGCACGTGGGTCGTCGCGTGACGTCGCGCAGTTTTGCCTCGCGTCGGCGATTTGCCTACCGATGGTAAAACGCCGCCGCGGCGAAATAGCGCGCGCGTCTCGCGAGTCTCCCGCGCGCGCACGTGTATGTATGTACATTAAAACTGATTGAAATACTTGGTACTTTTTTTTTTAATTAACGTCAACGGCTTAAATGTGCAGGTGCACTCGTGTATTATTTAAAGTTGGCTGAGAGTTTTTGCTTTTGGGGTGTTCGAAGGACGTGTTTTTGTGTACGCTGATTGATGCGGATTTTTGTTTTACGGTTGCACGATGTTCGTTTGGGAATGTTAATTATGCAAATACTATGGATCGTTCGTGTTTCATTCAAGTAGAACGCGCTAAAACTAAGGATGTAAAAAGAATGGATTTGTGTGCTATAAAAAGTGTGTCCGAGATAATTTTCGTAAATGCAGTTCAATTTAATTTTCACTAATGAGTACAAATCACATCGACGGGACAACCATTGCCAAAGAACCTTGTGGATTTAATTAAAAGAGAACTCAATGAATACTATATTTACAGAATATATATTTAGCATACAACTCAATTAAAACAAACTGCCAAATAAATCTGAAAAGAACCACACGCGGTCGATCAATCATCGTGCAACCCTTTGCACCCCCATTGCAAGCATCACAAATTTTACCGACCATCAAACAAGCCACTAACCAAGCATCGTCGATCCGCGCGCGGCGACGAAATCACGCCCGATTAGGAATTTCGCGCCTGCCACGCGCATATACATATATACATATATGTATATACAGGTAGGTAAGCCAGGCGCGGCTGGGAGCAATCTCACGGGCGTATTAATCAGCGGGCATTAACTTAATTAAGCGCGTGCCCGCTCGGTTACGGCACCTTAGCCGCCGCCGCCACCGCTGTATTTTCTCATATATATATATACATGGCCGCTGCTGCCAGACACGCACCGGCCGCCCGCGAGATCGATATAGCGCCTCGAGTGCGTGCGCGAAATGGTCGGGAACGGTGCGCTGTGTGGGCTTCGTTTTCGGCGGTGGGAGTTGTTGCTTTTTTGTTGGATTGGGAGAGGCTTGTGAATAGGTCGATGCTGATTTCAATGTCAAACGTGGCGTGCGCTGGCTACCTGCCGAAGTATAAGTGGCTATAGTGAGATGTAAAATATGGTGTGACGATCGGAATTTCAACATTTGGCGGAGAGAGTTTTGTTCTTTCGGTTTGGATCGTCGGATAGTGAAAGGAAATTTATGTGGGTGAGAATTGATTTCGGGTGGTTTCGGTATATAATTAGGGAATTAAATTTTTAATATTAAATTTATACATTAATATACTTTTAACAAGCAATTAAAATATAGTATAATTATAGTAATTTATGAAATTTATATGTATTTTTTAAAAAAGTGAATAATACAGAAAAATAAAAAGCATATCCCCATTTTAACCATGCAAAAACCTTGCGTTTATTTGAACTTCAGGTATTGATTATCAATAATAATAAAAAAACACAGAACCCACATCGAACTTTTAATTTTAAACCCTCGTGACTGAAAATAGAAACATTATCACTTTTGCCACGACCTTGCAATTATCTGTCGCAATAAAAATAGAGCCCGCGCACCGGAACTACCGAGAATAGCCTCACACATACCTTTCACCTCTCTTTCTATCATAAATCCATCACGCGGGTGTCTGTCTATTACACGTTCAAATTTATCGACCGATCGGCGCGCAAAAAGCGGCGCGGGATAATTAATACTTCTGTCATTAGCGAAGGTGCGAATGACAATGGGAAAACGAGCTGTTCGCTGATGCGTTTCGTAACGCGAAGCGACAAGCGAAAGAGATGAGACGACGACGTAGACGTAGAGATAATGCGGAAAGTATGTGAGACGCCCACGCGGCTAGACGAGCCCGAAGTGCGCGAAATTAAACGGGCGTGAAGTCATTTCGGTAGAATAATATTGGCCTTTTCGGCGATCTTTGGCACAGGTTTAATTAAATCTTAATGAAGCGATCTAGCGTTTATAATATAGTTTATTTTATTATTTACTGTAATTTGCTTTAGTGTTATGATATTTTGTAAGATTACAGTTCATTAATTATTTGAAGAAACGAGGTTAATTATGATACGTGAAAAATTGGCATTTTCGAAAGAACTTTCGGTTATTTATAAAACATTATTTATTACTGTTAATAAATAACGTGATTACAAAACATTTCACGATCTACGAAATCTTTTAAAACCTCGAAAGAAGTAATATATTAAACGCAAAAAAAAGAAAAGGATAATTTCGTATTCTGATAATAAATATTATTCTTCTTCCACGTCAATTCATTAATATTCAACATTCCAATTCGTAAATATGGATCAAAACAAAGTTATAATAACAAAAAAAAGACGTTAAAAGTGCAAGGTATAAAACCAGCCAATACAAACTTCATTCGAGAGGACGGGATCAGAAAAAAGTCAAGAGTTAATTTATATATATTTCGCGTGTATCTCTTTCCTCTGCCAGAAGACCTTAGAGCGAAATCATTTCTATGATTTAAATATGACATTGCTCGCTTCAGGTGATTGCGTCACAATTTCAAACTGTTCGTCATCGTTTCGCCGACTTGCATTTTCATGTTCCCCTTTCCATTTAAAGCCTCCGCTATACCTCTTCATAATATATAACTAATAATTTTAAATGTAAAATGGTAAATATTTGTTAAAGTATGTATGGAGTTATGTATTACATCGTGCAATTTATTATAATGAATATATAAACACAGCAAATTGCAGGATGATAAATTCATCGATTTTACGAAAACAGAAAAAAATATATATAAACATAATATTCCCATGTTAATATAAAATGCATATACGTTCCATTACAATTTATGAAAATATCCCAAATGATTTGCCTTCAGTCAACATTTATTCCCGGAATCAAATAAGCTTGCATGATAAATTTTCGCGCAAAAGCGTAATCCTGTAATATTGGAAATTCAGTATAATAAACAAGAAGATTAATTAACAAAAAAATGATGCGGTTTTTGGTCGATCCCGAGAGTGGCGCACATACGCTGCTGCTGCTGCTGCTGCCTCGCTTTATTACTCGCGTGCTTGCGTTACAAAACGAAACAATGGGAGGGAAAAAATATCCGAGGCAAGTTCTGTCTCTGTCTAGCCCCGCGTATCCGCGCGCCTGTATTTCGCTGAGCAAAAAGAGAGCCTTACATACCGAACGTCCTGGATAGAGACGGTAAATTACGACAGAATTGGATTTCAAAGGAATCATTCTCTGTGTATTGTCGTATTGATAAAAATTTAATCTCTGCTGCTTTTAATATATTTTATTAATTGTTTGTATCTTTGATATCTCAAAATATATAGTTGAATTCCAAGTTATATCTTTTTATTAAATTTTTAGTTGAAATTTCATATTTCATTTATTTCATTTTAGCAGACACGGTCCATCCTTTTTAATCAAATATAAATAACCTTTAAAAAAATATATTTTACTGAAAATAAATAAATGATTTCACTGTAACATTGCATCAACAAATTCCTACAATATCAACAAGGCAGCAATTTCAAAATACATTTCAATTCAAAAGCCCACAATGTCATTTAATATCTCTTTTGCGCAAAAAAAAAGCGACAAACAGAAACAGACACCAGCACACCACCACATCGTAAACGATCGTTGCGGCGTCTGTAAGTGCGGCTTTGTTTCCTCCGCCCGGCAATAGTGACAATAAAAATCGGTTACGTCAGATAAAGTGCAGTTCATTGGCGCGTTGCGCACAATGGCGCGCTATATATTACCGCTGCACTTGTCTCTTTCACCGATTCTTGACACACACGCGCGCATACGCATCTCGACTTTCCGACCCTCTCGCCACGTTGAGATTCTTTTTGCGCGCACGCGCGCGCGCGAAAGGCATTAGACGATAAAGGCGAGATGGAGCCGCGCGATGGCTGGCTTTTATATAGACACATATGCGTACGCGCTCGCGCGTGGGTCTATGCTATTTGCGTGCGGCCGAGTGAAAGTTAGATGTCGTGAAGTTTGACTTTTTTCCCCGAGGGTCTGCTGCTTTTACGGCTTATTTGTGATATTGAGTTTTTTAAATTCATTATTATATGGTTTATACGCTTTAATTAATTTTTAATTGTCATTAAAATAAAAGAGGTGCTTGAAATTTCGAACGTTCATAGTGAACGAAAGATTTTTGCCATGTTCAGATTTAGCCGAATTTGGCTACTTAATATATTTAAAAAATGATAATAACTGTATCTCTTCACTTCTCACTCTTGCAGACACGACTAAAACCACTACGACGAATTCTAACGAAAATTAGAAACTTTAAGCTAATATTTCGTTCATTATGAACGTTCGAAATTTCAAATACCTAATAAAAGGATTATATTGAATTATATAACAATTCATAACGGTTTCCCTTGAGCGAATAAATGATTTTACAATCAAATAAAGGTTGTTTTTATGGAAAAAAACGAAATAACATTATTCGATCAATAAATCAAATTACGGGTTTTAAATAAATAATTATTTAAATAACTGCGTTAAATCAAATGTCTTTTATATATTATGTGTTTATAAAATTTTAAATATTCAGTATAAAAGTATAACTTTAACTTTTCACACTAAAAATGCTGAATTCTTGTTTTGCCAAGTTTATCGCGCCAATGGTTCCCAGCAAAATTTCAATCTCGATTTCAATTACAATCCCGCCACAAAAGATTTAAACCCGCGCAAACCTAAAAGCGACAAAAAAGGAGCTAATGAGAGCTGTCAGTAGGCATTTGTCGAAGGGGTCGCGCGGCTCCCAATAATTTCCCGTATAAAATCGCCGCGTACAACCCCTACCCTCTCGCGCCAATATTTACGCGGTCAAAGTCCATTCCGCGATTTCAACGGCGACGGCCCTCGCCCTTCCTCTCACCCTCCCTTACACATACACACACACATATACGCGGACGACCTCGTAATTTCGGCGAGGCTATCGATAATTATTATCGACTGGCGCACTCGCTCTCAGCGGTCGCGAGTTATCGTGCACACCAAGCGCGAGAGCTTAATATATATACGCAAGCGCGCGCATGTGGGTGTGCGCGGTCGCGATCCGTCTATTTTCCTCTCTTCCGTGTTTGTGTTCGCTCTTTCTCTTTCGCGCGGGAGGGAGGGAGAGAGAGAGAGAGCTCATTCTGTTATCCTGCTCGGTTAATTTCTGCTGTCGTCGGATTAGCTGTGTTTTCGGTTCTTTTTGCGAATATTGGGAGATTTTTCATTTTAAAAAATGTGATTCGCTTCGTATAGGATGAAAATTAATTAAAAAGATTCTCTTTTTTAAACTATTGAGCGAAAGTAAATTTTATCAGAATTTTTAATTAAATTTTACGTAGAGCGCCGAACTAAAATATCGTTTATTTTTAAAGTTTATTTGAAAGATAAATTTTAAAAAAGAACAACACTTTTAACTTATGTTATTATATAGAAAATACGTATTCTTAAGGGGGTACTACAGTTAAAAAATTTTTTTTTTAGATTCACCTAAAAAATATAAATTTTGATCAGTAATAATTTTTGTTATATATATTATACTAATATAGTTTATTTTTAATGAAATAGGCCCTGCCAGAGGTCTGTAAACACCCATTTGATCCAAAGATATTGGGATTTTGAAATTTGTATCCTGCGTAACCTACAGGCTCAACAATTTGATATTTTTTAATGGGATACGGGCCAAAATCTTTTATTTTTATATCTCCTTTGACTCAAGCTATTCGCATCCCTTAATTTTTTCAATTAACATTTTTGACTTTAAAAAAGGCACTAAATCTAAAAATAGTTTTAAGAGACTTTTTTACCTTATTTGCCCTATATTATTTACTTAACGTTAAGTAAACCATAAGGATACCATACCATACCCACAAATTTATTCATTATACTAACTCAATAAACTCAAAAAGAGAACCCAAACAAACACTTTTCTCCAAACCCCTCCAGCGCCATCATCCAATAGCGCGTCAGTCCCGACTACTTCCGAAAACTAGGTCATCCAACCTACTTCCTAATCGACCCTCCTCGGCGTCTTCCTTGCCCCGGAAAAAAAATCGTCGCCGTCATTCAAGCCTAATTAAATCGCCCCAATCAATTACCATCGAGACGTTTATTACTTGCAAAAATATCACATCGCCGGAGATACTCCTCCGCGATCTCTTTACGACCGCGCATTCACGCGTGTACGAACATCTGTCGCGCGCGTTTACTTATATGCGGGGGATGAGCGGCCGCGGAGTTTACGACAAGCACGCACCTGCGCGACCTATCCCTGTCGTATCTAACTGTGCGTAGATCGGGCGTGGAATTTCGTTCGAGTGAAGTTTTGGTTGTCATAAGCGGCCGTGATGTTTTCATCCTTTGCGTTAAACTAATTTTGATGCTTGTATGCGAGGACGCCAATATCGTGAACGATTGAAATCTTATATGTCGCTGAGAATAATTTCGTGCTTAAAATGAACTTTCACTTTAAAAAAATCCCGAAAACAATGCTCAATTTACTGCGTTACAAACATGACTTTTTCATCATCCCGGCGAGCAATAATTTTTTTTTTTAAAACGCAATAACGGCAAGAGCCCACAGTTTATACCTGCTGACGAAACGACACCGCGATGCCATCATTACCGATGACAATCAATCAGCGCCTGCGTATACCTATATGCGACTGCAGGAGTATTATAGTGTGCATGCGTGTAACGCAATCGTCCGTAGTCGGCGTGACCGCCGCGCCGAATGTTGCCGGTGACGTACACGTGAACTGTTATTCTGGATTACCGGTTCTCCCATTGGGGGATTAGTTGAACGACGTCTTCCCTTCGCTGGCCGAATTCCGCTCCACTCTCTGCTGCTTAATTCCCAAAGTTGTGTAAATTCGGTTTTTATTACTGTGCAATAGTGTACATTGTTTGAATTTGAACAACAAGAATTTCATAAATGCAGAGTTTAATGAACGTGAATTGGATAATAAAAGCTCACAAATTAAGGTTACTGCTGGATATTATTATATGCCGTCAGTGTAAAACATCCTTTTACGTTTATTACATTCCATTTCGTTCACTGGTTCACATTATAAAGTACTTTAATTTTTCATTTATTTTTGCCACGATTTTATACTAAAACCTTTTACATGTCCATCAATCATTTATATTTTTATCTTGCTTTTGTAATTCGTATTTATCTCAGAATGTGAGTTTAAATTATTTAAAATAAAAAAGCTATTATGAGTTTTAAAAATAACGCGAAGACTGTTATTTTTTTAGAAAAATAACTAAAAAAAAATCATGAATGATTTCGCTGTTTTCTGAAGAGAGTGACGAACTTCAAGTTTACTGCTTTGAAAAACACATTCATACGACTCATTTCTATATTGAAGCATTCATATTTTTAAAAGTTAATATATAAAAATATATAACGGGATCAATTTTTCTTAATTTATCCTCATTGTTATTGACCAAGTTAATTCAAAATATATCTTATATTTTCTGATATTATATTAAAAACAATTAGTTTTCAATAAAAGTAAAAAAGTATAAGCGATAAAATGATATTATGATTAGAGTTAAATACGATAGAGCTCTAAGAAATGCTTTCTTCGATAATTGAAAAATTTATGCTGTTATTAAATTTTATCAATTTTGTTTTGAAGTATATATAAAAATAACATTGACGAATCAAACAATAATAAAGTCTATTATATAACGAAGCCTATTGGGAAAGTAAAACTCATTGATTGAACTTGCAAAAGTGTAACGTCAGCAAGCACAAAATCATTATATTAAGTGTCAAAAAAGCCCCAAACTTCTACGTCCGAAAATAAACCGAAGCCGCGGGGGAGGAAAAAAAGTTTACGCGCACTCTTCCCCTTTCGTTTTTTGTCACTTTATTTACGCAACGACAAGCCCCACGCGTACACTCCATCGCCGAGAATAAATTTGTGATCATATATATATGAATGCACCTACTTTCGATTACACAGCAGCTTTAATTCCATTCCGGTGCGACAATAATATATTTGGTCTTCTTCTCTTTGACCCCGTTTCGGCGTATTTTATTCAAACTTGGGGTCAAAGAAGGAAATTAATACGTTTCGCCTTGGAGTCGAGATATGAAGTTAATTCCATTCGCTTCAGCGATGGAGGAAAAGTCAAAACGATGGAGCGAAGAGGGGGAGAGGGAAAGAGGGAGAAGTAGCGAAGCTTTTTCGTGCCCCCCGTATTGATTTTCCGAGCGCTCTCGTCCCCCGATGTCAGTAATACAAACTCCATTATTCTTCATGCTTATGGCGTAATAAAATAATTTATTGACTTTCCGAGCCCCCGGGTAATATCTAAAATTAAGGTCAATAAAAATTGAAAAATTACGATAATAACGATGTTCGAGCGAAATGCGATGTCGGGAATGGTAATTAACTCGAACTATTAAATGACTTATATTCTGGTGACATTAGATGAGATTGGTTTTAACTTTTCAATTAAATTCCTGTAAAAGCGTGAAATGAAATGTCAACAAAATAAATTATTTTAAGTATTATATTTTCGTATTAACAATTTCAAATATATTCAAAACTTTAATTAAATGTTTTATTAAAACACGAAAAGAAGATAAAGACAGGTCAAGGCTAAAATCTTTATGATTTAGTAGAATTTTATGTCCCAATTTTATATAGAACGTTAAATTCAACCCATATAACATACTCAATTTCTTTTTGTATTTTATTACTTTCTAGCAGAACTCGCGAGCATTTAATCTATTTCAAATCAAAATTTAAACTTACTTTATATATTTACCCTCACTGCATATGTATATAATGCACATTCATTTATAATATGAAAAATTCATAACAGTTTCATATTCGACGGAATTTTACAAAATTCAAACTCAATATGACGAAATTTCCCTCAGAGATTGCAAATCAAAGTTATTTCGAGAAAGTCGGTGCAGTGGACGTTATTAAAATGCAAGTTGGCACGGAGAGAGAGAAAGAGAGCGGGACGGAGGGAGGCGAAAAGGGGGCCGTGCGCGCGAAAGGCGACGTGGAAGTGGAAAAGAAGGATGCGAAATAGCGAGGTTTATCGGGTTTTCCTCTCACTCCCTCTCCTTTGTCCTCTCTGCATAGTCGATCGAGCTCGCGCGTTATAAGCCTCTCCACTCGACGTTTTCCACGGTTTTGCATGCGATTTGCGTGTTGTTTTTTATCGAATTTGTCTCTCTTTCTCTGGTATAGATTGTTTCTCTCCGCGAAGATTTGTCTATTCCGTGAAACTGTCTTGTGTAGTAAACCGGATTTGTCCGAATGATTGTATAAAAGTATTTTCCCGATTACTTATATAAGTAATTGAATTATTTTATTAGAACGAATGGGTTTTGGTTAACATCATTTTCTCTTCTTTTTAATAATACATTGAGTTTTTAAAGTATGAACTGCGGATTTAAAAGTCGTTGACCTCGTGCATAAAATTTTAAAACTCGATCCTCCGACGTGAAACTGAACAAATTTTTCATTCGAAATTTATTAAAATGGAAATATTTTTCTTAGTGACTAATTCTCGTATTAAATTTCACAAATTTTGAAAATACGAATAATTTTATCATCACATGATTGTTATTTTAATGAATGTCTTACATTTCTCAATCGCTATTAGTATATTACTACACATCATTATAAAAACGATAATTTAATCACAAAAATTTAAAACATAAATCAGTCAGCTAAGGCGAATGAACTCCTCGTCATTCTCTCCAGTTTCAACGACCCGCAGCCAGAATTCACAATCATTATTCAAAAATAAAATATAACTTTAGTCACCAAAAAGTCCAGTTCCAGGGAATTAGACGGCCAATCGAGTATTTATGAGCGATCAAGCGAGCGCGAACAATGCTGCCCGCCCTTATCACGTCGCACCTCACGGGGGTTACATATAACACGACGCGCTATACGCGGTCCTTATCGGCCCTATATATATGTATATATACGCACTCGCTCTCTCGCGCCTGCGCGTTTGTAATCCCGGGTCGTTATCTCACGAGTCGGCTTGTATTTACACGACGAGCGCATCCGTCGAAAGCGTATGCGCGAACTTTCACCGTTTCTATGCGCAGGCAAGCAAGCAGAATCAGATCGCTGGCGGCGGTTTAATGCAAACGTTGCGACCACAGTGGAAGCTGTGTACAGCCGTGCGCTCTTTGTATTTATGCGTTCAATTAAGGTCTTCATAGGATCGTCTGAGCTGGCAGTTATTATTTTTTTTTTTCTTTTTTTGTGTATAGTTCGGAATTTCGAGGGAAGTTCGAGGGAATAAGAACGTCGTCTTACGCGATCGTTATACTTTCGGAATAGAGTTTCGTGTACATGTTTTGCATTCTTCTTAATTCCTTTACAATTGGTAAGTTGGAAAAGATGCTTACGGACTGCTATTGTAATGCTAATGACCATTTTATTTGTACATTTTGTATTATATATAACAATGCAGAAATTCGATTTAAGTCCAGAGGATATTAAAGTTTTCAGGACTTATTGTTAGGGATGAAATTAAATTGTACACACGGAGAGAAATTCCCTAGTTAAAATTACTAGAGTCTATTGTAATCTTGTCACAGACTGCCCAAAGTGGACTTTTTACGAGATTTTTAACAAATTTTACCATGTAAAATTGTAATTTTTATGATTCACATACGAAAATTTGATAGATTTTTATAAAAAATTACAATCCTTGTAAAAAGTCCACTTTGGGCAGTCTGTGAGAAGATTACAATAGACTCTAGTAATTTTAACTAGGGATTTTCTCTCCGTGCACGTTTCGTATAAAATTTGTATAGAACTTGTATGGCTATAATAATAATATAGATTTCCGCTGATAAAAATTCAATTTCAGAACTACAATCGATGAGTTTATTGTTATTTTGCCAGTATCCGGATAATGAAAACGCTTTAAAAGCCGATAGTTAAATTGAAAGCTTCTTCATTGGTTTCTGGATAGTGAAACGTCCTAGATTTGAAGCTAGGTTATACAGGCCAATAACTGAATGGTCAATAGCAAAACCACATTGAATTTTTATCGTTTCGCAGATGACTAGGAAGTTTAAGTAAAATATTATTTATGTAAGTGAAATCTTGTTCTATAACACACAAAAATAATTTAAATTTAAGAATATGCCAGTAACAAGTAAAACGTTCTTCTGCGGTTAGTAAATATCTATTTCACAGCAACTTTTATTGAAGCAACTTGCGCGTGCAGTTTTAAAAACACTTGATTGATACTTCAAGTTTTATGGACGTTATTGTTATCCCAAAGCCTATTTTAAATACTTCTTCTATTCATCAACATTATGTTACTAAATAAAATATACGAATACTTGAGAAGGCATAAGTTCCTCCTTAAACGCACACAACCAAAAGAAAAAAAGTCCACTTTCAATTGACTAAATCCCTCGTCCGCATCCCTCTCGAAATTTTCATCGATAACCAATCAGCGCCGCGCCAACTGCTGGCCCGCGCTCATACACATACATATACATACACGGATAAGCCGCGCTGCTCCAACACCGAGGGCACATAAGCCTCTCTCCTCATCGCCCCCTTCCCCGCCACATAACATCGCACAATGGGGCTGCGGGAGTTAAAAGCTGCCCCGTCCGGGGGGTGGCAGCCTGTCGTCTCTCTCTCTCTCTCTCTCCTTCGCTGCGTAACGGCTTTTCCAAAGTAAACGCGCTATAAATAAGTCAGAGCCGAGCGCGGCTCGTGTAAAATGATGAGGTCGAGTATGTGTGAACGGCTTTCCCTGATACGCGCGTGTGGGAAATGCGCGCGAGTGGAGGTAATTCATGCGGGCGTCTGATGAGGTGGTGAGAGAGGTGTATCGGGAAAAGAGGCTCGTACTCGATGAGAGGTAACGGATTAATTGGAGGAAAAGACGGTGCGTTTCGATAGGGTTTATTTGTGGCGCTGATATATGGCTGTCTGACTTTTAATAAATTTATCTTATACTTATTTTAGTAGTAGAGATTGGATGTTTATTACGCGTGGTAGTTATTCTATATGGATAAAAAAGTGGACAATATGTTTACATAAATGATGAATGAGTATTTTAAATTTATACATTTGTAATAAAATGGATTTTTATAAAAGAATAATAAAAACGCAATTCGTCAAACAATAATTAGTTTACTTTATTTTTCATAAAATCAGCATTTATGGCCCACAAAATAAATTACTTTTATGTCTAGCAATAAATCATTAATTTCAACAAAAATACGACATAAATTCCAAAAGTATATATATGCACCACCTTTTTAATGATCAGAAATAACATCTGTTCAGTGTGCAAACAGAGAGTGAAAACAAACGAATCGTTTCGAAAAACTTCGCCTCTGTCGATTTCCCAGCGCTGCATTTCAGCCTCGCGTGATTAATGGCGATAGTTTGACCAACGCGATAGCATTCGTCTTTCGCGCGTAGCATTTTATCGAAATCCCCTATGTGCCAAATAAGAATGGATCGCGATTTTCCCCCCGCGCCGGACTCTGTTTAAACGGCCGCTCCCGATCACGAGCTATTAATAATTCCGGGCACGGTAGGTGCGCGCGCACACCCACAATTTGAGGATGTCAAAAAAGTAGCTTTTTTGCCCGTGGAATTATTCATGATTGGACGGTATTTTAATCTTGCGGCCGATAAGTAATAATAAATAAAGAGGCAGTGCGTATTAAACGAGATGAAATGGCCAATAGAATATAAAATGTGGTGTTTCCACCTGTACAAAACATGTGAAATTTTGTCTCTTGACGGTTTTAAAAATAAATACTATAACTTTTTTTAGATACTCTTAAATTTAACTCTAAAGTTATATTTTAATAATAAACTGCAGATTACTTGCTTAATATTTTATGTTCAGTTAAAGTACTAAAAAGTAATTTTATCTTTTTTAAATATTCCTATGTAATTTCAAAGTATTTTGAAGCTTAAAATATTTACTGCCGCTGCGGGGAAAAATGGGAATTTCAAAGTGCGATGTTATTTTATCGACGTTGCGAATCGTGCATACAGAGTGCGCGTAATAAGAGACCCTGAAAATCAAGTTCGAAAAGTTATTATATGTAATACATGCCGTAAGATAGGTATATTGCAGATGTGCGTACGTGACGATTTTACCTTCGCTATATTTTCCTCGTTCTTCTTATTTGCTCTCTGATGATACGTTGCGACAGACGTTTATTGTATTTTCTTCTCAACAGACTTTTTTTAGTGTTTAATTCAGTTTTAAATATTTGAGATGCACAAAATAACACGAAAAAATTGAGTAATTTTAAACTTGAAAATTATTCACAATATATTCTGAAATAAACTGTAAAGCATAAAAAGACGCTATTACTGCGTTTTCAATATTTCAAAATAATCGTAGTTTTTGCGTCACAAAAATAACTTGAATAATACCTCCTTTTGTAACGCTGAAACACTTTTTACAATCAAAATTATACCTCGCGTTGCATAAATCCAATACGGCGCGAGATTTCGTCACGAAAAAATTACACCTCTCTTTTCAAACGCCAAATTAAGCACATCTCTCTTACACGCAAATCACTTCGACAAACGGAAGCATCGGCGCTCTATCGCTTTTTACGATTATCGCATTTCCCCGACTGACTACGTGACTAGAAAACGCTCTCTCGTACCGAGTCTGGATGGAAAAAGGATCCGCAAGACGAAAATAGGCGAAATGACGGGGGAACGGTAATGGGAAGAAAGGGGGAAAAGGTAGAAAAAAACCTGCGCAAAGTAACAAACAATCGCAGTAGCAACGAACGATCCCACTACCGACATGTCTAGAATTTCAATTCGTCAGCGCTTCGTGCGTGCGTGTATACACGTATACGCGTCTGGTCTGTGTGTGTTGTGCGTGAGTATAGGTACAGCATTGAAATTCGAAGTACGTCGCGACTTATCAATTAGAGAACGTCGCACAGGATTCTCCGCGTTTTCCAACTCATGTATAGATATATACATACTTACACCGAAAGCTTTGTCCCTCTTCCTCTTTCTCCGTTGTTCCATCTCTTTCTCGCTCGTCTTAGGTAATTAACGCTCTTACGAGCGTAAATACGCTGGGCGGCGGAGGTGGAGAGAGAGAGAGAAGGAACCCGCGGAGAGTTTATACTTTTGACTCGATTTGCACGAACTTGTAATACTTGAACGCGTTTCAACTTTACTGGCATTTAAGAAGGTATTCTTTCTTATTTGTGTTTGTTGGAAATTTACTCTTTTGGAAAAGAAGAATGAATGAAAAAAACTGTTTAATATTTCAAATGTATATTATTTCGTTGGCTATAGTCGATATTAATACTAGGATCGATTGCAAATTGAACGTGCTCGAAACGCATAGAATGCATTGATAAGACCATTATAGTATTGGATTGCACTATAGAGATTTAGAAAATTATTATATAGTTATATGTATATCTACGAATATTAGTTAATGTATATATGAATAACTGCAAAATTTAAGTCCTTTGCAGATTTTGTAAGAGACCTTCTGATGGACATTTAATTAACTTTTGCAATAATTAAATGCATGCGTTTCAATATGAACCTTAATTGCTAGCTTAATTATAATTACAAAATTAGATTGAAATAGTTTCATGTAAATATTTGCTATTAATTCCAAAATGTTCACTAATTACGCTGATTGAAGTTGACGTATTACAGTTTTAAAAATTTTAATTTCTCCGCAGAGTTTACATTTGGCAATGACTAAACTTTACAACAATTTTCATGTGTTTTTCAACAAATTTCCCTCGTCCAATACAAAATTGATCAGTTAAAGTTATCGAAAAATTCAAATGACAAAATATAACTTAACACCTATTCTCTAAAACGTACGTCTCCAACCTCAAATCTCGGATATCCGAATCCTTTAATCATCGTAAATTTTTGAAACACGAACGCGCGTGCGCGTATATCCTCCACCCCCATGCGCGAGTTCGAGGTCAGGTTAGAGCGAGCCAGCGGCGAATTCCTCGCCTCTCCTTCTCTCTTCCTTCCCCGCGCTTTCCATCTTTGGTCCGAGATAGAGAGAGGGAGAGAGAAAGAGGGCGAGCCCGACTGTACTCCCCTCCTGTGCACACGATGTACATTGTGCGCGCTATCTGTCCGTTCTGTCTGGATATCTGTCTATATCCATCCGCGCGCCAATCTCGCGTTGGACGGTCTCTCTCTCTTTCTCCCGGGCTGCCGCCGCTTTGGAAAATGAAAAGCGTTTTCATACGGGGAACTACTGCTCGCTCGCTCGGCCGGAACTTCTTTATGATGATGGCGTTTTTTTTCTGCGTTGCGTTTCTGTCTGGCCGATGTGGAAGTTGATCGGACTTTTCGACGCTGATTGGATCGTTGCTATGTTATCCTTTCATTTTAAATAACTATGGCATTTATACTGAAATTTCGTTATAAATTGTTGAAGTTTTGTAATTCTATCAAAGAATACTGTGATGAAGATTATAATGTGCTCGAGTGGATCTTGTATACATATATAATAAATTTATTGCGGTTATATACACTGAGAGAAATGTTTAGGAAAATTTACTATAAATGTAAGAAAAATTACTATGTTCGATAGGAACTTTGGGACAGACTCGAATTATCATAAAATTTACTACAATTTATAGTAAAAATTGCTATGTACATAGTAAAAATTACTCAAAACATAGGAATTTTTATTATAAATTGTAGTAAATTTTATGATAATTTAAGTCTGTCCCACGGTTACTATAAATATAGTAATTTTTCCTACACCATTTTTCTCCGTGTAATTAATTATTAATATCGACTTTTTTTTATTTTTCAGGTAAGTCGTGCAGAGTTTGAATAGAATTACGTAACGGAAATATAATACGATGTATCGGTGAGTGACAAGTCCTTTATATCTGTTTAACGTTTCAATATCATTGCCCTTTGTTTTGTGACATATCAATAGCCAATTTATATAATTAAATCAAATTTAATCAATCACATCATTTACAAATTTAGAATAGTATAACGATAAAATATAGAATATTAGAATATATTTAAACAAATGGCTTTTGATACTTGCGTACATTAATAATACTTTGGCAAAACTGCAGCTAAAGATTGATTTCATGCTCACATAACAATATCCCACAACTATAACTTTGATACAATCCACGCGGATCCACCATTACATATATCTCATGACGTTAATTACGATTTTGGGTTGAGATAAAGCAACAGCGTCCGCGAATCATTTTAATGCATATATTCACTCATATATATTCTACACCGAGAGCGAGAAAGAGACAGTGAGAGAGGGACATCCACATACACTGTGGCCGCGTCACCGCACATTTACATTTCTGCGCACGCGCGGCAACTAACGACAACTAATTAGTTCGATCTAAAATTCATTATTTCCGCATTACAACTACGCCTGTGCGCGCGGTCGTTTAGCGAGCGTGATACCGACTAAATTAGCGCGTCCATCGCGATCGATAATCGGCTCGCCATTATAGAGAGAGGCGGAGAATCGGACAAAGAGGCCCGAAGAACAATGCGGCGAAAATTAGTTAATAACTCGATAATCGTGCATATGTGTGGCTCTCTCTCTCGCTCTGTGTATGGGAAAGAGCGTATTTCGTTCTCGGAGAAGTTCGAGAGGCGAATTGGCGAAGCCTCATGCGGAGTAATTGGAAGAGCGAGAGCTCGGGAGAGGGTCTCCCTCCTCCCTCCCCAAGGATAATAGAGAGGAGCAGCAGCGTCGGTGTAGTATACGTAACTGCTCTTCTTGGTATTTGGAATACAAGGCAAAGGCAAAGTGTATACTGAGTGGGAGGGGAGCGAATTCGAATCTTTGCTCTCGTGGTTTAGAGTTTGATCTGTGTGTATTATTCGTTAGTTTATGGAGCTGTTTCTTGTTGACTTTTTGTATATAGGGAACGGACAGAATAATCCAAGTATAGAGTATATTAAACAAATAGTTTAAAATATTTTATTTCAATTATAGCAGTAGATAGCGACAGATGTTTTACTTGAATTTTAAACAATTCGATGGAATAGATACAGTATTGATTTTACACGTGCATTCTATATTTGGTTCAGTATAAAACAAAAGTATTCTGTATATATGGGAGATAGTAAATAATTTTTTCGATGACGCATTTTTAAAATTTTCATTTCCAAAACCATTAAAAATTCGAATATTCCTTCTTCATACTGTATGAATCATCCGACTAGCAATTATATAAGAGTTAAAAAAACAGCCGAAAATCCAACGCTTGCACGCAGATGCATAAAATGGAAAAACCCATCTATCAAAGAGCTGTAAAAAAAGACGAGAGATGCGGGGGGGAAACGAGACAAGGGAAAACCGTACATAGAGTATAGCGATCGATTTTTCTCATTACAACAATGCCCGGGACCGAATCCAGCGTGAAATCAAAGTAATCACTCTTATATCTCTCAATAATACTCAACCGGGCGATTAATATTCGCACGCCCGCATAAATCGATCTTCTCCGCGTGTGCCCCTTGCGGAGAGAGAAAAAAGAATTGCGATCGCGCGGGGAGGCAAAATCCGCGCGAGCACGCAGAAACTCTGGGAAAACTGCGATGGAAAAAATATTTGACACGCCCGTGACAAATTGATCCTCATCTACATTGCGGTTCCTACGTGCATGTGTGTGTGAGCACATCGAAGGTCGGGCAGATTTGCTGTGGCGCCCACCTGCGCGAAATGTGTAATCAACCGTGGCGCCGGTATACTTTCGCGAGTGTTTCGTACACGCGTATATGTATACATGTGTGCGTGTGCGGTGTACGTGTATGGGTTATTCCGTGTCGAGTGCGCTACTGTTACTGGAATCCTGCAATTTCGCGGCGAATAAGGAGGTTGAAGTAATCGCGTGGTGTAACGCAATAACAAAACAATGCCATAAATCGCGATGCAATATGCGGACGGAAGAATGCCGGATTAATTAATTTTCAGTCCACTCGCCGTATTATTAATTTTGAAATATACTATATTTTTACATTATTTGTAAGTGCTTTTTGAATTGGGTACATTAATAAGTTTTAATATAATATATACTTTTGTGGTGTTCAGAAATTTGAATAAATAGAAGTTTTCGGGAATAATAATATGAGTCTGAAGTTTGCATCGTTGGAATGCAACAAAATAATTTTTTACGTTTGATTAAAGTTGTTGAACCATAGAAATTTTATTTAAAACTTTGTTATAAAGTTATTTTATAATATATACGAAAAATTAATATTAATTAGTATAAACTTGAAATAAAATGAACTTTTTTTTATTTCGTTGCACTCAAACGTTGCAAACTTGAGACCCATATAATAATGTGATAATATACACTATTTTTTACATTATACTCTTCGCGAAATGCTGCGTATATATATTTTGTAGAGAGACACTGAACTCTTGATTTAGCCGGGGCCTCGACCTTCCTACGCGCGTAACCGCAAAAACAAACGAATTATATCGAGGGAGCCAGGGAGCATTTACCTTGATCGAGTGAGCTAATTTTTTTGCTCCCGGCCGCTGGGAAAGGGTAAGAGATGTTATTTCAGAGACAAATCTTTTTATCTAGTTACATTATAATAATGTAGAATAGTCGATTATTTTGTGAAACGATATTAAATTATTTAAACTAAATCATTCTGAAAAACGTTTTCTGTTTTGCATACAATTGCTCGTTGAAATTCTTGATTGCTATTTAAAAGTGCTAAGAACACGAAACATCTGCGCAGCGCTGATCTAGATCTACAAGCACGCGAGCGTTTAAAATAAAATTCATTCGTATATCTGAAAAATTGCAAAAACTTACCATTGAAATTGTTACATTTCACTTGAATTCATCGATTAATTCAATTCAATCTGAATACTTGAAAAAGATTTGTAAAATAAGCAAAGTAAATATCAAATATTTGCTTAATCATGTTAGACAGAAAAAAGTTTTATCGCAAAAAGATTTGTTAAACGCATAAACTTCCTCGTTTTGTAATATACTTTTTAACGTACATACAAGCGCCAATTTTATTCTCTTTATAATTTTATCCATTACAGCGCCTATTGTGTTGTTAGGGCGATAAATTAAGTGAGATATTCTGATATATACTGTCCTACATTTACCAAATGGCATCCTCAGAGCTTGTTCCAACTTTAATTGTCAATTAAGATAATTGATTAAATGTATAAAACTTTTAGATGAGGATTGTTACAATAGTTAATGTCTTTATGTTTTACAACAGCAAATATTTACGAAGAATATATAGCTAATTTGATTTATAATTAAATCATAATCTTTTAACTGAACTGTTCAAATGAAATAATTCAAGTAATGAATAATTTTACATTTATAAATCAATGATTTATAAAACACAGTAAATGCGAAAAATGATATTGCTAATAAATAAAAATTATATAAATTACCAACTAATAACCATAAACAAGAGCTTTTAAAATATTATTCTAATAAGACCTTTTTACCGTGAAAATCACAAATCACTCGCTCCAAAAATCACACAACAGACTCACCGCGACTACCCTCAAAGAGCTTTATGCGACGCACGATGACGAAAATTGATTTTCCCCCGTGAAAACCGCTGATACTCGCGGTCGAGTGTCCCGCTCGTGGTAGCACGAAGGCGCGCGTCGAAGGAATTCGCCTCTCGCATCCGAAGAAAGGATTTCCCAGGAAGCTCGGGGTCAAAAGACCTCTTCCCCCCCTATACTCCCCTCGCCGCATGCGAGTGTTATATACGAATATACGCTGCAGGCGTGTATGTGTGTGTCCGTACATAGATTAAGATATTATCGTTCGCCGGGGCCATTACAATGCCAGACAACTGGGACACTTTAACAAAGGCTCGCTCGCTCGCGCAGCGTCACCTCTCGCGCATAAGCGCGCGGATAATCAACTCTCTCTGAGTGTAAGAAGAAGCGGAGGGGGGGAGAGAAGGAGCGCGTACGCGGCTACCGGATAATTTATTTTAGTTGATAATGCAATTTTACAATCGCCTATAGCGCCGAGATAATGGCCGCGCGCGTGCCTTCGTGTTTATTCTTCGCTTCTTTTAATTCTATCGCGCGCTTTGCAAGCTGGCATGAAAGACCATAGACCGGAGTGTTGTCGTTGCGAAATGCGCTCTTTAATGTCGATCGTTCGGCGCGCGCTTAATTGTTTTGTATGGCAAATAAGTATAACGTCGAGGTTCGCTTATTTGCTTTGATAACGGGTTTCGATACAGTGTATGGCTCTCTTTGATTAATACAAAACGTTTCTCTGCATAGCGTTGTTTAGCTGTTGGTTAACTTTATCGCAAAACACATTTGTAATATTTATGATAGATAATATAATAATCGTGTATACATATATATTTCGAGATAAGGGGAGCTTAGAGATAAAGTAAAATGATTGCTGTATTTTGTAGATAACGTAGATTGCAATATAAACTAGTAATTTTTTTATAATAAAATACTGAAGTAGCGGTCACGTAACATTATTTAAAACAAATGTTTCCTGTTCGCGAACTGTAATGGTTCGTTGAATGAAAAAGTATCTCCGTAACAGTCTTGTACACGAAATAGTCTCAATCTCTTACCGTTTATCGCGACATATGTACGTCACTAATAAAACGAAAAGTAGACGATACTTTCCACCGGAAAGAGCATCAGCATAGCAAGGAAGAAAATCTCGTGATACGCGGGAGGTCACGTGCATTTATTTTTTTATCCGCTGCCTGCGGGCTTATCTTTGTCGCGCGCTTGTCAATATTTCCGGGGTTCCTTCCTCTCTTCTCCACCCCTTTTTTTCTCTCTTTCTCTCCATCCTTGCGCACGCCGGGGATTCGCTCGTTAATTCCCAATTTCCTTCCCCCCTCTTCTCGCGCTCGCGTCGTCGAAGAGCAATTTCTCTTCTCTTTCTCTCGGCTCGTTTTTGTTCGCCTCAGCGGGAGCAGCAGCAGCAAGCCACGAGTGATTCGCATCGCTGCGCGCACGCGCGAATCTTGAGGATCGCCGAGCTGGCGGATTGGTTTTAATTTGTGCGCAATGATTAGGTTGCGAAAGAGCGCGGAAAAGTGAGTGACTATACGGTTTCCTTGATTATTCGGCCGAATATCGGGCATTTAGCAGGCCAGTGATGTACGGATTATTGTGGAAAAATAAAGAGCGAGCAATTAATTACCGAAATGTATTTCGACTGAAATTGCGAAAGATAATTGAAATCGTTGAAAGCTTTGTTTAATTAAGTATTATTATTATTTAAATAAACGGCTCGCTCGATTATAATTATTCGTTGATTAACTCGTCGAATTTCCTGGAAAGGGTTTCTTTTGTATACAGCGAGAAAGTAAATTAGTTTCAATCGAAAATAGTCGAATAAAAATAATTTATCTAATTGGTTGAGTAATTTCATTACTTGAAAGTTAAGTTTAATTGTAAATAAATGTAGGAAACGTTTTATCTGGTCATATGCAGACTTATATTACGAGATTTGATTGTATTTAATAAGACAAGATAATCGTTGTCGATAAGAGCTAGTGACCAGGCTATAAAAGATCTTGAATTTTTTATAGAAAATATTGATCGCCATTGAAAAGATAATTATTTTAACGTATTGTATAGTGTTGGTGCATATCAGCAAACCAAATGCTTACCTACAGCCTTTTTCATTACGTAAATCTTTTCTCTTTTTACTATTGTATATTATTGAATAACTTTCAAAATTAATTTTAACATATTAACACAGGTCTCACTATTTTTTAAGTTTCTACGTTTAGCAATACGATAGCGAACTGTGTGCGCATGATAATGAAGTGTACTCTAAATTTACATAATGCTAATAAATTAACCAAAACAAACATCGCAATAACGTTGAACTTGGATCGGCGCGAAAGACATTAGTACGAATCAACAGATTATGCTGCTACATAAAAAAATGTTTGATTTATGTTATACTACGTTGTCGAAGGTCTTATGGAATCATTTTGATTGAGTATTAACCTTTTGGGTTAACTCGAGCACAAAATCATTAATCTGGAACCAAAATCGCACAACATTAATATTAATTTTTTAAAAATAATTCTCATACTGATTTCCCATTCGACACCAGCAGGCTTTTCAACTCTACTCGCAAATCGCTGAAAAATAAACACACGTAATAATAACGCACTATTCATTGCATAGCAGGCTCATAAATCGCTCCTCTCCGCGGCACGGAGGCTCGCTCTCGAAATTCCGTTTTTGACGAGTGGAGTGCGACGAGACTGCGCAATCTGCCAATCGCATCTCGCGCATAGGTATATACAGATCTCGTCACGCGTGTATAATAGAGCCGCGAGCCTCTCTCTCTCTCTCTCTCTCTCTCTCTCTCTCTCTCGCTCTCTCTCTCGCTCTCTCTCTCGCTCTCTCTCTCGCTCTCTCTCTCGCTCTCTCTCTCGCTCTCTCTCTCGCTCTCTCTCTCGCTCTCTCTCTCGCTCTCTCTCTCGCTCTCTCTCTCGCTCTCTCTCTCGCTCTCTCTCTCGCTCCCGACGGTAATCGATATTAATACGTCATCTCTCTTTCGCACGCGAGGCTGTAAAATCAGCGCCGCGCTGATAGGAATGCAATTTCCCCTCCCTCTTGTGTGCGCTTTCGCGCATATATCCCTTGCATTTATCTGGAATTTCACGTCGACTTCCGCTGCGTGTGTCGGTGCGCATATATACGTGTATGCGGGCTCATGTTTGTGAGCGAGCACGCGGTCGATAATTGCCGGGGGAATGGCTGCATTATCGGCGGATGGATAGCTTTGGCCCTCGAGGCGTGGAAGGTGGTTGACACCTGTTGTAGATGCTTTTACATATATCTATCGCGTTCGATTTTATATAGTAATGATTATACGAAATATAAAGTAGTCTAACATATATAAAACAATTTTTTATCTTTTCTTATAATATTATTTTGATAATATTCTTTTAATAATGTTTTCAATTACCTGGTAAAAAATTAACCATATTTTATAGCTAATGTGTTAATTAAATTGAAGAGCATTTTTAGCAAAAATCATAATGCAAAAATAATATAATTCATCTAAAAGTTCTACTATTACTTAAAATTATGAAGTGTGAATACCATAATTTATTTAGGATTGGTACATAATTATAAAATCTAAGCAATGTTCGTTTTTAACCATAAAGTTAACTGAAAAATAGCTAGCTTCTGGTTAACATTTCTACCAAGGTTGTTGTTATTTTTATTCAGTAAACATTTACATGATGATACGAAATAAAAACTTTCATAGAAATCATATAATAATATTAAAAAATTCTTTAAGATTACGCATCTAGAATTTTACTAAAGTCTTTTGTTTTAATCATGCAGCTTAGCAAAAAGAAGCTAACTAGTCATTTCGAAAATTCAATTTCGCCCTTATGTATCATCACGTGTAGATAAATTTTCACCGGAGCAAATTCATAATAACGATCGAGCGCGCGCGCAAGAGAGAGAGAGAGAGAGATCTCGTCGACTCGCAGGCGTTGATCTATCGATCGACCGCTGCACAGCCTCCCTCTCTCTCTTTCTCTCTCCCTCTCTTTGCGTAGATACGATGCTTCACGCTCGACAAGCTATCTCATCATCATTTCGCGGAGGTAAAAGTGAAATTGCACGTCGCGGCCAGTAATCACCCGCCGCGAGTTTTTCCGCCTTCGCTTTGATCTATTTGTTCGAGGGTATGAGTGTAACCGCGAATTTTTTTAGCTTTCGAGAGAGTTTTAATTTTTCGCTGGATGTTTCACTACGTGAGAATTAAATTTATGGGATTTTCAATTGAAAAGTTTTCTGAGACGATTGAATTATTATGTAAACACTTTTAAAGGAGTTTAAGCAACGATCGATCGAAGCGGATATTCACTGATTTATTGTGAGGAATCTGTTCAACGTGAAAGCTAGATCATGCCAATGAATCTGGTATAACGAAATAATTAACGCATCTTATCATATTAATTTTAATACCTAATTGAAAATGGTTAGTTGGATTATTTACGTATTTATATACTAATCGTTTATTTGGAAAAACGTTCGTCAATCCTCCCTTTATATAAAAACTACACAGAGAACATTTTTTTGGGCGTTTCTATTAGTATTTTTCATAATATGTATGCGTTGAAAAAATATGTTGATGATATCCTACACTGAGAAAAAAATTTAGTAAAAAATTATTAATAATTTTGTAAAAATTACTATACTTTCTGGTAAAGCCACCACAGACTGTAAAACTCTATAAGATTACTATACTTTATGAGAAATTTTTCCAGAAATATAGGAAAATTTACTATTTTAAGTATTGTAAATTTACTGGAAAGTGTGGTAATCTTTTGGGGGTTTACAGTCTGTGGTAGCTTTATCAAACAGTATAGTAATTTTTCGAAAACTTTTTTTCTCAACGTATCCATCTTCTTAATGTGTGTATTTAGTGTATGTGTGTAAAGTTACTTTTTAGCCCGGCACAAAATTAAAACTATATGAGAAATATACCGCACTTTTTACACTCAAGATATTTAATTATTTCGCTCTCCTTCCCACATCCGAAATCCAATTTCGCCAACAGTTTACGAACCGCACGCGTGACGTTTGTCGCCCGATGAAAAAAATCGCGAAAATTTCGCCGCCCGTCGTTTATAAGAAAGTCAAGTTTGTTCGACGTCGACGTCGTTGTCGTCGCGTCATTTATTTCGTGGCTCGAATCTCCCGCAAAAATCCCGGCTCTTCGCATACCACGGGGAAAAAATGAAGGAACGTACACCTTGAACGGGCTTTGAATCGCAAATGCGTGGCGAGAGAGGAAGGGAGAGAGAGACAGAGAGTAGTTGAGTTGCAGAGAATTTTCGTCGTTCTATATCTCTCTTTACCGTGCGCGGGAGTGAAGAGGCGCGTATAAATTCCACCGAATATTTTTGCAAGTGAGAGAGAGGAAAATGGGACTCTATACGCACGCAGTGAAAGACGAAAAATGGCGCGCCGAACGCGTGCGCCCAAGTACGGGGGAAAAACTAGGGGTTGTTAAATGCGTGCTTGGAATTGGAACGGATATTGGCTGTAGTTATAGAGGAGTATAAATCCTGATTTTTCGGAAAAGTATTTCAATTTATTTCCTAACGCTGGTAATTTCAGTTATTAGGTCCATAAAATTTTATAAAAATTGAGTTTGCTTTAAAAATGAGAGTCAGTAAATTCTATGTCTACCTATAGTAAATGAGATTTCAAGTCAAAAAATTTTTACGTATCGCGAAAGATTGTGAGTAGCTTAAAAATGTATTTATAATTATATATTATAAAAATAAATTTTAATCAACCTTAACGTTATATTCTATGGTTAGTTTCCTAACAAGATAAATGGTCCTAATCTAGAACAGACTTTTTAATATTGAATTGAAATAGAGAAAAACGCAAGAGATTGCGTCGCTAAAATTTAATAATTCCACGACTAGAAGGCGAAAGAGGGAAATTAAAAGGCAGACGTGGTAAAAAAAGTACTGAGTTATTTTTTATTTTCATCCAGGTGGCGGTAGAAAAGCTCCGAGCAAATTTTTCGTAGACGAGAAATTTTAAGAACGCAAGCGCAAGTCCGCGCCAGGTTGGGTAAATAAATAAGTGCGAGAGAGCAGAGGCGAAATGTGTGTATAACGAGATTTGCGGTTGTTTGATAAACAGATTTATAAACTCGACTGTTTAATATTCTCTCTCTTTGTGAAAATAAACATTATTTACTTAAATAAAGCACTTCATGATTCTGTATCAATTATACTTCTGTGTATCATAATGTATCTTTCAGAAAGTGCTGTTTATAAATGTTGTGCATTTACGCATGCGCATTTTTTTATCGAGGTATTAGTAACTTTTTATGTTCAAGTCATAATTGTAAATTGATAAAAACTATTGATAAGAAGCAAAAAGAAATTTGAAAATCAAATTTTAAATAGTAAGAAACTACAAAATTGAACGACGCTTTCACCTCAAAAGTCCCCATACATGGAATGCACAATCGCAGAATCTCGCCAACTTCTCCTCTCCGAAGCGATAAAAAATACAAAATGCGACTTCAGACTTGTTTAAGACAAGTCCTCGGAAAAAGAAAGCTCATGAAAGGGCAAAAAGAACTAAAGAAGAGAAGAGAGAAGCACTCGGTTTCATTTGAAATATCGCAGCGCTTGCGCAAAACTCGGAAAGTCACGCTCGTCAATTTACACAAACAACGAGTCCTCTCCGCTCGTTTGCTCTATCTTGAGCGTGGAGGAGTAAATGCATGAATTCGCGAGTCCGCGCGTCGACGTTAATTATTCAACTTCGACAGTGGCAACTTTCCAGCCGTGCGAAAGTGTGTGTGCACGAGCACGCAATTTTTTACGGATATGACGAGTTTTATGTGAATGATGAACTCCGGCTTTTATGCTTAATATTGAAGAGTTACTCAAGCAGTTACTTTCTTGATTATTGTAAGTATGTTGTTTAATGTAATGCAATACAAATAGCATTTTGACATAAATGATATTGTCGATGCTTGACATGTCTTCTAATTAAAAACTGGCTTAAAACTAATTTGGTGATTAGAAAAAATCGAATTAAAATTCAATTTTAATTCATTTTGTTTGTCAAATTCATTTAAAATTTATAAATACATTTTCAACTAGTATTAATACGTAATTTAGTAGAACAAGATTTTATTTTCTACCGTCCAAAATGACCTTTATTTAAATCGCCCTAGATATATAGCTTTGCAAAGTACGTTAAATCTGGCTTAATTCAAGTACTCTAACTCTGGTAAAACTTACTTTGCAGCTGATTTTGCGTAACTACGTTTTCCATGAATAATATTAGCATTAATGTTTAAATGTCTGATTTAGTCAATAATTGATTTTGGTTAAAAAAACTTTGTTACCAAAGATTTTGCAGAAGTTTAATCATTAAATTATACTATTGAAGAATAGATATGAGTATAAGTAATCTAGTACATACTATACAAGAATAATTGCAAGTGTACTGTTATTCTATTCTAACATGATAATTTTATAAATAGATAAATAACAAAATATAAAAAAAATCTTTGAAAGAAGGTTCGTTGGAACGATTTATTGACGGCTGTCATATGACAAACTAAGATATAAATTATAATTATACTTTACACCAACGTCATTTCTTAAACGATCTTTTTAAATTCTTTTGCTCATTTTTCGTGTTAAAAATTCTAATTAAAACTTCTTTAAATGTAATATTCGTAAAGTTATTTTAAATTTGATTTAAATTAAAATACTGAACATGATTTTCTCTGAAAATGTTATACAGATTAGAACCATTACTTTTAAAATAGAAAACAATTACAAATGTATGTATAAAACTTTCTTATGAGACTTACTTTTTATTTTTTAGATAAGCATGCATTTGTGGATCATTAATTTTCAATTAATTTTGTAAAGGGCGGTTAGTTTTTAAATTTAACTAGAATTAAAAGTTTTATACTCATTTGCCGAAAGTTATTATTTATAAATAATAACAAGTTTAAGTTGACAACATATATATTTAATATTTGATAAGAATTCTAAATTTTGTAACATTATGTTTAGTGTGATGTAATGAGATTTTTAATATTTTATCTTTTCCCCAGTGTCAAGTACAATTCTCAATAAAACAAATATTCCTATATAATTTCACTAAAAGTTCATTGTTATCTATATTATTAGATTATGTACTTGTTTGATAAGAAGCAGCTCTATAGAGCAATTCCTATCTTGCCTGGATTGCAAAAATTTGCGCGAACGAACTAGAGAACATAAAATGAACTGAAAATATCTACAAACTTTTTCTCTTGTTAAAAAATCTCAATCAATTTTTAGTTTTATCTCGGCTCTTAAGTTAAAAATAATGAACAACAGTAAGAAAGTATTTTTATTTTGCTAAAATATCTTTAATTAGATAATGATGAAAAAATAATTTTGCATAGTTACCCTGCTAGAAAATTAACCATTTTTGTTGCTTAACGTGTTAATCAAATGGAAGCATTTTCGACCAAAATCAATATTTAAACCTTATTAAAGTATCGAAAATTATAATCGCATGTTCAAATATTGACAATAGAATATGTTCTTCAACGAAAATTAAATATTTATTTTTAACAACGAAATAATGTTAGTGTGACGTTTTTAACTCCAAAATTAACCAACAATTAGCCAGCATGTCGTTAACGTTTCTACCAGGGCTCTTTTGTAATTAGAAAATATTTGAGAATTCGCAAATTCCACTTTAATTTATCACAAAGCATACATTCATACTTCAAAGCAGTTAATCGCTAAAAATGTGTACTTTAATCATTAGAGTTATCACGAGGTCATGCAAAATTTTTATAATAAATAAATCATTTACGCTTTTGAAGACGTTTTTACAATGTTTCTCTGATAACGTTATTAAAATAATCTTTTTATACATAATTTAATTTTTCAATTTATATTCTCATTTTTTAAATTTCAAAACAAAAATAAATCTTTTCATTTTGAAAAGTTTCTAATGTATATAAATAATAATTAAGTTAATACTTTTAAATTGTTTTAAAAATAGTTTATTAATTAGTTAGTATACATTTCAGTTGCGTGTTATCGTAGGTTATATAAATATAAAAAGATTACTAAATCAACATAATTTTCATTTCAACTCCGTTTGTATTTGTAAAGTTTCTAATACCTATACTAAAGTACTGTATTTGCAACACACGAGGAACACTTTATTAGATACTTTCTTTTGTGTTACATTCGTTTTATTTAATGAATTTTTGAAACTTTTCATTAAGAAAAATTGAAGTAAACAAGTCTTAAAATGACATTTTAGCTGGTCAAAGTATATGTAAAAATGTTTTTGATCTGATTAACATTGATATATATACTTTATTTTTGTAATTTAAGCTAACTTTATCTTCTCACTTTTCGTTTGACTACACTTTCGTTTTCGTCGTCCCAACGGAGATTTCATCGTGCTCGACACTCACGCACTCACACACGTGAGAACCCAACCAACAGAGTAAGAGATGATACCTAAGATATCCGTCACACGACGTGAACGACGCCGACGAAAGTGAGAAACCGAGTGACAATCACGGAGTGTGTAAAATAGACATAAAGCATACGCGTATACGAGCGCAAGAGAGAAGTATAGTGTTAAAATAAAGGTGCATGCGAAAAAAGGTGTGGAAAAGAGATAAAAGGAGGAGCGAAAATTAGAAGGAGAACGCGAGCGAGCATAACAAGATGAAAAGAGAGGGAAAAGAGAAAGAGATAGAGGAGTGAGGGAGAAGGAACCAGGAGAAAAAATGAAGAGGAGGAAGAAAGGGAGAGAGAGGGAGGAAGAAAAAAAGGAAAGATAGGACGAATACTTGAGCGAGTATATCCGGTCGTTGGCACGTTCAGAGCTCGTTCACTTGTTTCGTCCTCCCTCTATACCCCTCGCTCACTCTCTCTCTCTTCTCCTCCTCTCTTTCTCCATCTCTTCGCTCGTATACAGCGCACGCGTCCTTTTCTCTTTCGTGGTTTTAGGGTGCATTCATATTCCCCAGTCGATCCTCTGATTTCGCTTTGATGCGACGAGCGGGCTCGCTCATTTAATATTTTACGATGGCCGGAATCCGCTTCAAGTTTGCAAGCGTGTTATTTTAATTTGTTTAATGAATTAATTGTTGCTTTTCCCCGTGTAAGCAAGGTGTATTTAATTACGAAGCTGTTGCTTACGCCGAGCATTACAACTTTATTTTCATTAAAGCGCAAGAATAGCTTTGTAATTAAAAATTTTATGTTTTTGTAACTTTAGCATGTATCCCTGAAATATTAGAATTTTAAAATGAGCTTACTCGTGTACTCTTGTTTAATACTAAACAGTTTTATAATTAATCTACGTTTATGCATAATTTTATGAAAATATTGTTGATGTATCGAATGATGACTTTTTATATTTGTATTTATTTTTAAAAATATTCCTTTCAATAAATTGCTTGTGTAAATCACGATAAAGATTCGTACTTCAAAGATTTGCAAACTTCGAAACTTTTCGATATTGATCTCTACTATTTATAGCTTTATGTTTTATTTCTCCACTTCAAACATTCATCACGCTCTACGTTCAGATAAATAAACTGCTGTTAGTGAATGAAATATACATTCATTTCAAATATGAATTTCACTTCGCAAATTGTTTGAATAAAAAGAAGAATTTATTATTGAGCAGCATTAAAAGGTTACATAATGTTATCTTTTTCAATATTTAACTCTGTAATATTAGTTACTTCAATGAAATAAACCATCGGATAAACACTCATTTGAAAATTCTAATCCAAGTCGAGGCAAAAATCACCACAACACATATCTTAATTCACCGCCGTAAATTCAATTTAATTATTCCGCATGAATTACCATAATACATTACGGAAATCCGTTCCGCGCCACCCCCGCGCCGTCGTCGCGACGATGCATATATACACACACACACACACATACACAGACACACATATACACACACACACACACACACACACAAACACACACACACACACACACACAGACACACACACACACACACACACACACACACACACACACACACACACACACACACACACACACACGCACACATACACATCTATATATATATACACACACAAACAACGCAACGGCGGGCATAGCTCGCGCGAAGAAAATCCCTTGAAAAACGGCCGACTAAAGAGGCACGTGGTATACATGCCCAACTGGCAATAACAATTCGAAACTTTAGAAAATTACTTAACAGTCGAGATAGGGGGCGAGTTAAAAAGATTAATCAACGTCCTCGTTTTCCTTTCCACCCTCGCAAACACACGTACACACATAGCCACCGCGGGGGGAATATAACCGTTCGATCAATATGGAGCGCCGCCCGGTATAACGTTTGCGAAGTTTTGCCATCGTCCCGCGCACGCGCCCGGTCGATAACATTTTTCAGAGCGCGCGAAAATCCGCCCCCCACTCTCTCGCCCAAAGTCCTTCACCGCTATGCGCTGGCATGAAAATTCAATTTCCATCGGGGAATCTTTGTGTTTTCAGTATAAGGCACAATTCCGGGATAGAGGGAGAGAGTGGCCCAATTACCAGCCCTCGTCAGAATGTAGTTAGGGCTTTTATTAAATTCTTTTCAAGATTAAAATGATGGATTTAGTTTTTTTATTTTTAATTGGAAAAACTTGCTTTGAGATAAAGAATTTACATAATTTTTGGTAACTGGAGTTTTGGGTAGCTTTTCTTTTTCGGCTTTATTAAATTATTCTTGGGAATAATTTTCAAATGTATTCGATAGTTGGAAATCCGTGAAATTTGAATTTTAACAAGCATTTTCGTATAATTTTTTAATAAAAATTTATATTTAATTATGAAGTATATATTTACACCTAATTACATGGAGCTCGTTATGTGTAAAACGAGCTACGCGAAATAAACTCGTATAATATAATATATAAAAGCAAAATATCAATTAATTATATTATAATAAATTATATTATTGTAAATAAAATTTAAATATTTTTAGGTAATTTTGCGATTTTTATGTAATTTTATATTTATAAATTAATACGTTATATTACATATTTAGTTGATAAAACATAAATTAAAATAATTTATAACTTTATGTTTGCTTTTCGTTTTTTATTTTATTTGCTTCTACATAATTAAATAAAATTAATTAAACCTGTTTTTAATTACAAAGTGAACTCCAACAAAATTTTCTTTAGTTTTACTAGCTTCCTATTAGCAAACACGTAAAAAAATACTGATATAGACACGTTTCTTTCTAAAACTAGACACAGTGTATAACTTGTAACAATCTGTCTTTTCGTCGAATGTAGCAAATAATAAAAGTCGCCATCGAAGAACCTTGCCCGTTTATCTCTCTTTCTCTCTGTATTTTTTTTAATTAAATCAAAAGCGAGAGAGCAAGTTAACCATCAGCGCGAGTGGCGAGTGAAGTACGCGAAACTTTATTCCTGCTGTTAACGAGGAATGAAAATACACGAGCGGTAACGGAGAGGTCAAAGCTCGAGAGAATGTATAATTGTAATACTCTTGTAATTTGACTATATTAATAATAAATCACCCTTTATAATAATTCCTTTTTACATTTATTATAAAATATTGCTTATTTGTTTAGTAAATATATATATTTGTAATAATTCTACCTTTGCTAAGGCTTTATAATTTAACAAATAATGTTAGGTTCAAGATATAACCATTTGATTTCTTCCTTTGCTTGCAATGAAATATTTTCCCATTATCGATTACTAGTTCCCTTTTTTTTCCACCGTCGAGTGTTCTCGTATTTCAATGCATCGACTTTTCCAATATACTTACATCGATCCCTCGGTCACTGGAAAACTATTGAGGTTTAAGACTCATAAGACATTTCGCGTTATAGGTCACTCACTTCTTTCGCTGCGCGCGTATTCTCCACTCTTTCTCAATTCCCTCCACATATTTCAACAGTATCACACGAACATTCTTCGCCTTTATTCAGGTTCTCTCTCCTATATACACACACACACAACCGCACATTATATCGAGAAAATTACGGAAGCCTATCTCTCACCCCCTTACAAAAGTCCTCAAAATTATTAATAACGCAATTACGGAATAACTCCGCGCGGGGCGCACGCATCAAAGGCGATCGCATTACCGCGCGCGCACCAGGTCGAGCGCTTGTTTATTCAATTTAGACGCGGCGCGATACACCCCGTGGCCGGGTGCGCGATTCAAAAGCAGCGTTATCACCACAGCAGCTTCAATCAAATTTCGGGAATCAATGAAGAATGTACCCACACCGGAATCCGCGCGGGCATAATGAACCATTAGGGCCCCGCCGGTAATCGGTTCTCTTTAACTTCGCCCTGGCGCTGGAAGTACCAATTACCTACGCCTCCCGAGGCTGAAGTGCCGCGTCGCCGCGGGTCGCTGCTTCGATTTTGGTTTTTACGCTAATCGAACATGATCTTTTACATTTTTCGCCCTGAGCTCGGTGGATTCTTTTTTTATACGGTTGAGGGTTCATTCGAACGGATTGATTCGAGTATGGTTGCTGCTCTCATTAAAAGTTCGCCAACTTCGACTTCAGTGCAAACTTCAGTGCTGCTCTACAGAATCGCTTTAACGGAAATCGATATTATATTGGTTGGATATTCGACATTGATAAGGATGTATATAATATTTTCAATAGAATCCAGTATTTTTGTTACAATTTTGTGGTTTATATATCTTGATTAATTATAACTTAATCGGAACAGAATAGCAAGAAAGTAGGGCATTGTCTAATTAATGCATACAACGTTTGACAATGATGGATACCATTATCATTATAACGGTAATATGCATTGAGAGCATGATTTACATCCATAGGAAATTCATCAAATTCCTAATGAACTACTTTCATTCAAGAAAAACAAATTTTGCTTAACGTATAACGCTCTTTATCCTCTTTACCGTGGTAACAAAAGACAAGGAATTAAACTAGAATTTACGTAACTTTGCGTAATTCACCAAATTATTTGTCAGTAAGGCTTCAACCGGATAACCAATTTCGCCATGGTTTACTGAATTTCGGCCCCGTAAAGGCAATGAGAAGTGGTGTACGACGGCGCGCTTCCTTGCGGTTTCCATAAATACTTCGTATTATATACATGAATTTCGCGTCTCGCTCTTTTATTCCTCCCTTACTATACCCCCCGTTCAATTTCCTTTATCTCTATTGCCACGTCTCGTTTTATGAAAATAAAGTAAGGTTTAACTATATGATCCTGAAATCGTAAGTTTTACATAATTTAATCAAGTCGTAGCTTCCACTTTATGCAAAAATGTAGAAAAAACTTTTATTTTTACCTTTTTTCCAAGATATAGTATAAACTTGTCGATAATAATAATTACAGAATGGCGAATTGCTCGTAATGAATTTCCATCGTTCACCCAACCTTTCATGTTTCTTCCCCTACCCCCCGGGAAAAATACCAACCCAAGTTCCTGTTCCTCTCGCCTAATTTTCCCGCTTCTCTATATCGCCTAACAGCCCTAGCGGATATCCCCGGCAGCGAACTTTTTTGCCCTTTCGGGCGCACCCTCCTATCCTAGCCCCGCCGCCGCTCGGACGATATTTTACCGGTTTTCAGAGGGTCGCCATGGCAACCCAAACGCCGCTAGACAGAGACGAAACGAGAGAGCAAAGTCGTCTCCCAAGTCGGACTCTGTTGTCCCACGCGTGTGTGTGCGCGATTCCTCGTCCTTTTTTCAATTTAAACGCGCACACAGCTCGCTTTTCCTTTCATCCATTACGCGACGATTTGCCTCTGCGCCGAGCTTTCCAAGCCTCGAAATTCCATTTATGAGCACAGGGAGTGGGAGAAGTGGGGGAGGCTTTATCGAGGCACGCGCACTCGCGCGAAGCTTCGCGCGCTTTTTCATTCTCTCCGCTGTGCGGCTCTTTTCTCCCCCTCACTCTCTCTCTCTCTCTCTCTCTTGCTCTCTCTTTTTGGAGCATTCGCTTTTTCTCCTTCGGTTCATTTTTAACAAGGTCGATTCGCTCTACTCTTGGCCTGAATCGTGAATGCGTAAATATATCGTGATGTGTTAGTTTGCGCGGGAATGATAATTTTATTATATTCCATTCAATTACAAGTGAAGAATGAACCTTTTTCAAGTGTCATATAATTTGCTATATTAAGTATGTTGTTTTATTTTGTTACATAAGAATATTTTAAGTACAATTAAATTTACTTAATTTTAGTTTAACGAAGGACTATAATGTAGTAACTTTCATTGCAACAAGTTTTAAATGCATACTAAAGTGCACAATAAAATAGCTTTATTTAGAAAATAGATTAATAAAGTTCGTGGAATAACACGATACTTTATTAAGAAACTTTAATGCAAAATAAGATAAATTTAGAGATGAATACAATGCTCGCATGTTGTTCAGTAGTAAAAGCGGGGTATAGTAAGGTCAAAAAAAGAAATTTTCTGTTATTGAAAGGGAGGATGAATTATTTATAACAATATCGTTTACGGATAGGATCAACATTAAGAGCAAAAACTGCGATAGTATCAGGAGAGATTTTATTTGCGATAATAAAACTTTTTTAGTTTGATGGCCGAAAGTTTTCGTAGCTCGGCAGAACTTTTTAGCTTCCAGCAACTAAAGAGCTAGTCGTGCACATGCATACAATGTAACTGGCGAGTCTTTTGTTACTGAAACTAAAAAAGTTTGTCTCGCCCAATGAAAATAAAAAAAGCACGTTTTCTTAAAATAATTATAAAAAACTGTGCTGCTATTTTTCATATTGTTCTACATCAATTACTTTTATATTTTTCTTTCTCCCTCGGGAAAACAAATTTATGATAATATTTATACTTCTTTTTGAGAGTTGGCGCCTTTTGTTAATTAACTTTGCATTTTTTAATTATTTATTAAATATATTATTATGCTTTCATGCACAATGTTTGCATCTCTGAATTATCAAAGTTCTGTCAAACAAATAAGCTCCAGTGGCTCGTATAAATACATTATGTGAAATTTGTAAACGATCAAATACCAAAACATTGATATGATATTATTAGCCAGACTACAGCAAACTAATATCGGTTTACTTCCGGGCCAGTACTCCAATAGAAACTTTAGTATATCGCAGGCGAATAAACTAGGTTAAAATTAGCAATATTGATTGCTTGGAATGAATATCGCATATAGGTATAAACATTGAACAAGATGACATTATTGTAATTTTTTGCGATGTGCCAATATGATTCATTACAAATTTATCGCACGAATTTCGTTTATCCACGTGATATTTTGAAAGTTTCACTTATTCAAGTTTAGTCTACTAAATGCGAGAATAGAAATAGAATGAAACGTTTAGTACTAAATAAACGACACTCGACAAACTCATATTGATTTTTAACTATAAAAAGTATTCTCAACGCCGCGTTTATTCTCCAATTCACAAAACTATTAATTAATTTACAGAAAATTTAGATTTAAAACTCGATCGAATCATTCCACCAATTAACTCGAGTCCTCGTCAAAGCGACAAAATCCCAGTCGTAGAGAAAACAAAAAACCTAATCGATGGATGCACACGTACGCGCGCGAGCGCATAAAAATCGTAAACCAGCCGGTTCATTAAAGGCCGCCCTGGTAGCTTTTGTTATCTTACACCTATACGCGACCCCACACATACACACTTGCACAGCGTGGCCGCCGCACGGACGGAGACAAAGCGGTCGAGGGGGAGAGAGAGAGAGAGAGAGAGAGAGAGAGAGAGAGAGAGAGAGAGAGAGAGAGAGAGAGCACACAACTTCCGCGCGGGCGCGCGAATCAAATTAAACTTCAAATGAACAAGGCCGTCTGCCCTCCTCTCACCCTCTCTGTCTGTCTCTCTCTCTCTCACTCTCCCACTCCACTTCTTTTCTCTCGCTATAGTTTCACTTCAGGGCGCGAAGTAAGCCTATGTTTATCGCGCGATTTATTTACGGGATTTGTGCTGGGTGCGGTCTCTTTTTTCATCGTACGACGGAAAAGTGTCTGTCGGTACGACGATGTACTCGTTGTTGTTAAGTTGGTAAAGTTTACGGCTGCTTGTTTTTAATTTTATGCCCGGGGGTTTGAGCTATTGCATTCATGCGCGCCCGTGCGCAGGGGAAAATAGAGAGAGAGAGGTGTGTCAAAGATTTATGACGCGACTACTTTGGACGCTTTTAGAACTACGGAGCGTCGGTGTCTAACACTCCTGAGCAACGTATTTCTTCGAGAGTAATTTTTTACATAATCTGGGGTTGTTAATCATAGGACGAATCGTTTTAACTAATAACGATCGGTTGGATGCAAATTGTTTCGGAGAGTTATTGACTTTCGGTAGAATTACGAGACCTCGTTTGTGCAAAGTTTATTATTGGTTGCAGTTCTCATATCGTGAATTTGACATTATTGTCAAGGAAATTTCGTAAAAACACTATTTTAATTTAAATGTTATCTACCCGTCTCTTTTCTTTGCAAATTTGAAAGTCTACTTGCGGGAATTTGAAAATTAAATGCGAAGCTTTTGGAAAGTTGAGTAAAACTATGTCAAGGAGAAGGAAAGTACGCAAAGTAAAAAAAGTATTTCAATATTTCAAAAAGTAGTTCTCGTCACAAAGTAGATATGCATAAAGAGTTACATGCACGCAACGGTATGCATTTTTAAAATTTCATTTCGAAAAAACGATCGTAATAATTTTTTAAAAAATTTTAATAAAAAATGTTTCTTCAAATGTATTTTTAATCAAGTAAAGTGTAATATATGATAATGTGTAGGAAAGGTGAATCAATTTTTGTTTAAATATAATAGCAATGAATAAAAATACTTATAATATAAATATTAAATCAAAGGAAGCTGAAAACGACAAAATAGCGTATAGGGACCAGTTCACTACTCGAGGAATTTGAAGTATTTTCATAGAAAAAAAAAGGTCCGCATCCCCATAAAATTCTTAATACAAACGAATTTCATAAGCAGAAAAGTAGCTCTGATAAAAGTGAAAAGTTGCCGAGGGTGCGGGCTCGTAAAGCCGGTAAGTGCGGGACCTGCCCCCTACCTCTCTCTCTCTCTCTCTCTCCTCCCGTCGGGGCTCGTATGTCGCACCAGTTATGTAGTCCGCTTTACGATCAATAAGTCACTGACACTTTGAACTCTTTCGCAAACACGCCAATAAAAGCACGAGGATGTCAACAAATCTGCGATGCAATTAATAAAACATGAAATATTATCAAAAACTTTCATAATTTGTTCATTCGTATTTTTGTAGGATAGCTTATTTTTTCCATTAGTATGTTTATTTTTAGTTTTTGCTTTTGAACGTAGATTCTAATTTAAGAACGAGTTCAAAAATATTATTTTAAATTTTTCATTTTTAATGAAAGTTTACGAAAAATTTTTTAAAAATAAAAAATAAACTGAAACGTGATGAGTTATTTTATAGTTGTTAAACTATACTGATGGTAATCCTAAAATCGTAAAAAATTTTAACTTTGTTTTTTCCAGAATTAAAGCGCTTTTAGCTGCAAAAGCCGCTGAAAATAAGGCCACTTTCAAAATACTAGCAGCGGTATAGCCTCGGATTTAAGTGAAACTTTTCCGAACATTGTTTTAGTAATTACTTCGAATCGCGTAAAAAGCTTCGACGTTTTATGGTGTTCAATTCACATTTCACGTCAGTTTGTTTAATTTGTATATCATCTTTTAAAACCTTTAGTTGAAATTGAAATTTACCTTTGATCTAAAAATGCTTTTACAGTAATGGCTTTACGAAGACTTTAACGTGATTAAAACTCTTGTATAAAGAACGCTTTGAAATTTAGAAAGTTTTATGAAAAATCAATATTTGCCGAATATTGAAATGTAAAGGAATTGTAAGGAATGCAATATATTCTCGTCTTTTAAATTATTATTTGTTCTCCGACAATTGACGTCATATTAAACCGAAATTTATTTATAATAATGATGAAATGCTGTATTAAAAATAACGAGAAATTTGAATGAAAATAAATGCGAAACAGCACCATTTACAAATAAATTCATCGACGACACAAAGTAAAATGCCAAAAAAACATCTCGTCCCCGTATAATTGATTTATAACTGGGTTAGCACAACAGCCACCGCCGACGAATTATTTTCGCGAGCTAAATACGCCGGAGGTTATTACGACGAGTGCACTATATGCAAGTGCAAAGAGTAGCCACGACGTGGACGCGTGTGTTCGGCTTCGGGAAGATCAGATGTATAAAATGGACCGTGTAAACATTGACAGAGATCGAATACTCCGTATGTGTGTACGCACGCGTGCGTGTGTGTGTAACGCCGAACTATCATCGAAAATTCGATCGATGACTCGATATAGACGACGCGGCTATCGTTTGTCTCGCGGCGATTCGACAAATAGACATTGACCGTATTACGGAATTATCGGGTTCTTTAGACACGCAACAGTTTTACATTGTCGCTGATGCGAAGTCTCGGACGTAATCCGCATTCTTGCGGTGATTAAATGAATACGTCAAAGTGATTTGCTATTTCTAATTTTATTCATTTTTTAAAAAAGCATCTATGATTCAATTAAATTTGCATTTTTAACTATACGTTCAACGCAGCAACGAGAAACATTTTTAATGATGAACAAATATTGAATAAATAAATATCACATTTGATATACTTTTTATCCGTTTTTTAGTACATCGTTAATAAATAGTACATTTCGATACGGGTGGGGAAGTCGATTATTTAGCTGGTGTGACTTTTTGCACGAGCGAAGCGAGTGCGAAAAAGTCACACCACCTAAATAATCGACTTACGCACTAGTTTCGAACGGTATTTTATACCACGAGCGCCGAAAAATCATATCAAAGTTGTGATTTTGAGGTTAGAGTGGTATAAAAGATATAAAAATATAATTTAAATCGAGAAGTGCTTGAATATTAAAATTTGGTAAACAAACTCAACAATAATGTATGTTTGCGCATGTGAAATTCAGATTAAATGCGTATTTTATTACGATGGTAAATTTTTGCTATATTCACGAGATAATGAAGTTTGCATTTAATTTATTTGTTATATCTAATTTCGTCCAGGCTGACAAACTGCCGACTTGTAATTACTGAAATGAAAGCTGCTCTAATGTTTCACAATTGAATTTACAATTCAGTTAAATAAAAAGTTAAATCAAAATTACAGTCATTCCACAAAATTAAAAATACCAAACTAATGAATTATTGCCAAAATTAATTCATTGGTAGATTAAATAGTGAATTGAAGCATTTTGAAGTGATAAAAGCCTATATAAGTAAATTTATAATCCCAGTAATATATTTCGCTTATTTTACGTTTTAAATTTTGCACAATGAAGACATTATATTTTCATAAAAGTTTTATGATTGCAATTTTGCCCTCTTTTCAGACTTTAATCATTCAAATGGTATTAATGTTAATCAATAATCTATACTTTTTAAAATCTTTTATAAATATCGTGTTTTGATGCACTAAAATAATGTTCGTATCTTTATTACTATTTAACGATTTAAAAATGTTATTTCGATATAATATATCATTTCAGAATATATTTATATAAATTGATTGGATTCTATACTACAGTTCTATACTACAGTTCAAATTGATTTGGCTACACAAACGGCAGTTTTAATTAAGTTGATTAACATTCAATCAATTTTGCCAAGATACACTTAGGTTAATGTAATGATTCTCGAAATAGAAGCTAAATTGAATCCTTCAAATTTTAAATATAACTTAACTACTAACATTATGATATTTAAGAAAATTCTTGACATCTCAAAATATTTTTCAATAACATGTAAATTAATTTACAAGAAAATTGTGAAACATGAATTTATAATACTATACCATTACGAAACAGCGTAATGATATGCTTCGTGTTTTATTACAATTTCCTGCTTTGCTTAAAGTTACAGCTATTTATAGAAATAAATTAAAAATATTAAGCTATCGTACAACGGATTACCCATCATTTCCTCCTCGAATTAATTACTTTCGAATCAGGCGCGAATATCCGATCGGTAACTTGTCAATAAATGTTCTCTGCCGCGCGCGCGTGCGAAACCCGAACCGCCTCCCTATATGCGGAAAAATGTGTATGCGCTTTATTCGAGACACGCAAAATACGTCCTCCAAGGAAATAAACACATACATAGACGCACGCGCATACACGAATTTCCGCGCCCGTTATATATTTCAGCTCTCTCGCGGTCGCGTCCGCGCCGGTCACGCGATTGAACTTGGACGTCTGAATGCCGCGCGAGGAGCTCTGGCATGAGCGGTTTATTTTTATTTATGGAATAGACGGTGGCGCGCGATTCGATTTCGGATGCGTTATTTTCACCGGTTCTTTCTTCCTCGCCCCGACGTTTTTCTTTTCCGCTCATTTTTCGCCGATGAAAATGGATTTTTACATTTGATCTGATTCCGTTTATGCGTGTCTGAGAGCGGTGCAAAATAACCGTTTGAGAAAAGCGCTCAAGTGCTTAATTTTGTATAGTGTTGGAAATGTTGAGTTTTATATTGTTATAATTTTTTCATTTTTTAAATTTAGTTTTTTTTCCAGGATTAATAATTACTTTTATCCTATTTTTTATATGTAGTAAAATATATTTAAATAAAGATTAATCAAATAATAATTAGGCACATTTTTCAATATTTGTTCTATTTTAACCAAAGTTGACTTTGACCATTTTAATTGGAAAAAAGCTTTCAAATGTCGTAATTGAATATCTTCTTATTTAAAAAAATATTTCAAAAAAGCGATGCTGTGCAGTACAAATTCTTTTTGCAAAACAAATTCAAAACTGTAAAAAACAGAATTAATCGCCATAACTATTATTCCTCTTTTGTATATTCTCCTTTCAAATTCCTACATACGATTCGCGGACGAGTCCATCGTGAGTTAATTCCGAGCTCCCAATCACCGGTTAAATAATACGACGCACTGAAGGCGCGACCGGCGAATCTCATCAAGGCATTTACTTTTCACAAAGTGACTGTCGCGATGACACGGGAGAAGAAGAGAAAGGGAAAGAGAAAGAGAAAGAGAGAGAGAGAAGCGCTAGTTGGCGAACGGTCTACGAGGGAAAACGAAGAATTGGGACATCGTTGCGGAACTACCGTGTTATGGTTTCTCTGCGGCTCTGCATACTGAATTGAATTTGTTTCTAAAAGAGTCGCGAGAATTTAGGGATATCTTTGTCGCTGATGGCGCACATTTTAAACTATATACCTTTTTAAGCGAATTTCAACGATAAGAATAAAATTGTTGTTAGCGAATTTTATTAAATTAATATAGTGTTATTAAACTTTGTTGATAAACAGCTACGATTTGATACTAATGATTTTATTTTTTTTAATTTAATGTAATTGCGGTAACACATTGAGTGCTATCGATTAGTAGCCATTAGACTGTTAGACTTGTTTATTGATTAGTGTCTAAAGGGGAATTTTGGTTCGCATCAAATAATAATTTAAAGCTTATAGCACGAATAATCAATATTTAAATAGAAACTTTAACCGATATTCTTAGGAATATATATTTAGAAAATTTGTTACTAACTTAAATTGAATAGCCTTTAAAAAACTATATTTTACTGTTACAAAACCTCCTATCTTTGTATTTAATTTTAGTTTCTCATAAACGCAAACTCTGAACTTCATGGCGCAGAGTAATTGACTTTAATACAGTATAGTACACGTAATAATAACACGTAAAGCTGTAAAGTAGCAATAAAAAGTTAATTATAATTAAATTAACTATGAAAGTAGTTTTATAGCAATAATAACATTAATAGCATTAATTTAAAATTAATAGGCATATAAATCTCTTTCATATACGTAATAATTTTTAAATTATTACTTCCATCTAACCACGGAAAATATGGAATTTTCGATAGGCTTTATACTTTTGTTCATAAAGATTTTTACGTAATTACGTGACAGACAAACAATAATAATTATTGAAATCAATACAAAATAACACATTGACAATCGATTACTGTTTACAAATGCTTCGAATGCATCTCCATAAATTTTCCATTCACCCGTAAATAAATTAGGCGCCGAGGAAAGTCATTTATAACCATGCATTATCCAACTCCCCAGCGCTTTTCATCGTCGGCAATTGCATTTTAAACTTGGCAATAATAATCTTCCAATTACCGCGTGGCGCTGGCGCTCATCAGAGCGCGAATAAAAAGCATAGGAGTCGAATGAAAAATTATAAACCAACTGTTCGCACGATGTGTAGAAAAATGACAAATGATGAGAAGGCGCATCGTTGCGAGAAATCAAAAAAGTGAGGCGGGGATGTGAGATAAGAAGGGAGACTAGCATGGCGTTTCGGAAAGAGAAGGAGAGAGAGAGAGAGAGAGGGAAAGGATAGATTCAATCTCGGAATAGACCCCTCGTGTCGTTAGCGTCGTAGCGCGACACTTTTGATCCTCTTCTCTCCCTTCTCTTCCTCTCTTGCACTCGCTCTATATCTTTCTCCTCCTCGCCCACCGTTCGTTTCTATTTCGATCTACGAACACACGCGCGGGCGCGATATTTGCACAATCTATCTTTTCGCGAATCTCCTTTGCGCGCCCGGCGAATTTGTAATATATTTTCGCTTTAGTCGCGCGGGATACCTTATATTTCCTCTCTCGCGACCCCCTTTTCGTGATATATATATATATATCTCGGTACTTTTTAATGTAAAAACTTACAATCAGGGTTGGAAACACCCCCCTTTCCCCCCTAATTGTAATTTAAACTGTTTTAAACTGTTTTATACTGTTTTATACTGTTTTATACTGTTTTAAACTGTTTTATACTGTTTTATACTGTTTTAAACTGTTTTAAACTGTTTTAAACTGTTTTAAACTGTTTTAAACTGTTTTAAACTGTTTTAAACTGTATTAAACTGTATTTCCGGTACTTCCCGGAAATATACACACACACACACACACACACACACACACACACACACACACACACACACACACACACACACACACACACACACACACACACACACACACACACACACACACACACACACACACACACACACACACACACACACACACACACACACACACACACACACACACACACACATATATATATGCACGCAGCTAAACAAAACTTTGGTGTATGTAAATCTGACCGTTTCGTTCCGTGCCGGAGGAAATACTTTTATGATATTGCAAATTCGCGAAAGCCAGAATTATTGTTTATGGGTGAAATTGAAGTAATGTTTTGCGTATATTTATGGAAAATTAACGCGCGGTGGTTCTATAAATTAATTTGTCATGCTTTTTCTGATCATTGTGTTTACATTTATGACTAATACATATGCGGTTGTAAAGTATAATACGATCTTTAAAATAACCCAGCTGAAGAGAAATGTAGTATATTTTTAACAAAATTTTCTCTATGAATATTTACATATATTGTGAATGAATAAATTCCTTTTTTAATAAAATTGATTGAATAAAGTGTTTTGTATCGTTGCGATGGAGTAAAGATATTCACTAGGGTATGTAGAGTACCATTTAAAGTAGATCATCCTTTTCTTAACTTTCTATTTAATATTGTATGTGGTTAAATAGAAAATGAACTTAGACAAATTAAAATTTTTATAAGTTAGTTATACACTAACAAAGCAACATATGCATTTACTATTTTATTTATTCGAATATTCAGATAAATGTCAGAGTTATGTACTTTTTGAGTGCACCTATCTTCTCATATTGGATTTGTGCCAGATTTGTCTGTTACAGGCATTTTTGCTAAAAATGCTTCGAAATACTTTTAAATTGCTTTTAAAATTTTGTATATATTAATCATCAAAGTTTATAACTTTAATGATATTAAAACCATACTGTTTGCAATTTATAAAATACCCTAAATTAAAATAAAATACCCTATTTTATATCTCTCTTAATTTTAAAACAATCGCTGCGGTTTACAAAACTTCTTTAGATGCAATTAAAATCCCTATCGGTTAACGGTATTCAATCGAACACAAAACGATAAGGCGAAAGCACCAAACCTTGCAAAATTTATCAAAGTAACAACAGGGCATTGCGAGCAACAAAGGGATTTCCCTACAATCGAGTGCATAAACTCGGTAGCCGTACGCTATATAAAGCCACGAAAAATGTACGCACGCCTTCGTTTACGAAGACGGCAAGAAAAAAAAATTAGCGAGTCGGAACATCAAAGTGCGAAAAAAGTCGAATTATCGCTGTGCATAGAATTCTTATGCGAGAAGAATTTTTACACTCGCGTCTTTGTCCATGTCTCGCGAAAAAGTTGGAAAAATGAGGGAGGGAAAGAAGGAGAAGCCGGTCGGGCGTTAAAAAAGTTTCGAGGGTGCACAGCTCCTACGTCTCTGTTTGTGAATTTATGTTGGTGAGAAGTAATGTATGCCTCCACTGCATATATCTCTGTTATTAATAATGTTCTGTCATTTGTAATTTCATAATGATTTTACAATCAGTGCATTTTTAATATATTTTTTTTAAATTCTTCAATTTTTAATATATTTTTGGAATTAATTTCGTAATTCCATAAAATTGGTTCTAAACTATTACAAAGTTAATTTGATTGGTTTTTAGAAATAGTCTTTCTATTCTTTAAGAGGTTTATATATGTGAATATTAAATAACAAAATTGTATTTTTCGTTTTCCAATTACGTGTAAAAGCATTATACTATGCCTGAAATAAGTTTAAAACAAGCATTGTGCTACTAATATCAAAATAACTTTTTACTTACTATTATCTGTTATGATACGTTGGTGAATAAAAATCAATACTCTTCATCCGTTTTACTGTGAGTGCTCGGGGAGTCTGGGAGATTTCATAATTTTAAAATGTATCTTAAAATTCTTTCCATATTTCAAAGCTCTTACACAGAAGAAATCCTATTAACAAATTTTTATAAAGTTATTTTTGCTACTAATTGTTTTAATCATTTTATGCTTTGTCAAAATTTATTTCTTTCATAAAGGTAGTTATTACTTTTATTTAATTCTAAAGTAAAGTGAGAATTAAGTATCATGATTTCAATACAATTATTGTTTTTAAAAAAGTCTTTATATTTCGTTCAGTATAAATGAAAATGGAAATATTTCTGTCGTCATAAACGAATATACAGGGGAAAAATTTAATTTTTTTTTCAAATAAAGTGCGTTTCGAAGAAAAATGAAACTAATAAACACAAAAGTGCCTTTCAAATGAAAAAAAAAAACGTTGGTCAGTGAAATTCGATTTACTTTGGCGCAAAAAATATCCATCAACAAAACGTATATCAAAAATCAAAATTCTATGCTGCTAGCTTTTATATAGATATTGCAATGCTTTTGTAGTCGATTATACAGGCACGAACTCCTAAAATTCGCTTTGTATGAATAAGCTAGTTGCAGCGGTATTCATCTATTTCCTGAAAGTATAAAATCCCTTTTCAGTTTTATTTTAAAATAAAATTGCACCGTTCACTGAAAAATAATAGTTTTTACTACGTGATGGAATAGAGTTTATTTTGATACCATAAACCATAACAAGTAATTCACACAATAATGTAAAAAATTGTAAAAACATTTGTACATATGCATTACCTAAAACTTACTGATTATGTAATTCTTATACGCACTTATCAGTAGTTTGAAAATATCAAAATCCGAAAGAAAAATTGTTACTCTCTACTCGTCGGTAGTTAGATCATTTGCATTCACGATTTACTACGCAGACACTTAATGCGCTTACGTACGTGCGCGCGCTGTGATGAAACAAACTTTCCTTTTGTACGTGCCATCCCGAGGAATAATAATCGCAGAGTAATTGCCCATTAACGCGCCTCGAGACTTCGACGCGGAGCTTCGTCGCGCCTTTTTTTCCTCTCTTGCAGTACTGTTTACTCGCACTACGTTTATTTCGTTAACTTTGTAATAGAAAATCCATTAGTGCAGGCATGCGCGAGAAGTTGAATTGTGGGTTTTGGTATGCCGAATAATGGAGATTTTTCTTTAATTAACGTTTAATTAAATTTTCGCGCTCGTCTGTGCTGGTAGCTCTCGTAAAGGAGATATTCGTGGCTCTAATGATTGCCGTGCGTTCTTGTTTGATTTTGAATTGAGTTTGCAAACGTTGTCTTTTTATACGACTAGCGTTTGTTTTTTTTCCACCGCGCGTTTTGCAATTTCAATTAGTTTCGAGTTTCCAAGTTAACAACTTTGTTTTTTGCTGCTTTGATTTAAATCACGTTTACTACAGTATAGTTTTTAAGTTAAATTATATTATATTCTTTGAAAATACAACATAAAAGATTCCCATTGGATATCACGAAAATTTATTTTACTTTTTAAGCAGAATAATTAATAACTTTAAAAATGTTGAAGTTTAGTATAAAACTGATGTTTGCTTAACTTTTGAAAACCAATTAACGTTACACAAACTCGGTCAGTGTTGATAACCGACGGAAAGTATCGTATAATGTTTGAAATGGGATGTCAATCTCTCTTGATAGTTGATAAATGAACGAGCCATCTGCCTTAGTTTTGACTCATCGATTCTGATATTAACTCCTGCTCGTATCCGCTCTGCTTTAGGTGCCTCGTAACTTTAATAGCTGTGATTTTTGAATTATTAATGTTACTATTATTATATATACTGTTATTATATTATTAATTCTACATTTTTTATTCGCATATAATTATTAATTTACAAGTTACTTCCTTGTAATTTATAATTTACAAAATGACCTCTTTCATGGAATACACAATAAAGGGCATGGTGTGGTTTGTGCACATAAGAATTATGCACATATTTATTGTGCACACTTTAGCATTGGAGTATACACATAGATATAGATATACACCAATGCTAAAGTGTGCACAATAAATATGTGCATAATTCTTATGTGCACAAACCACACCATGCCCAATAAAGTATTACTCTTTCGAGATTCATTAATGTTTTAATATACGTAATCCGTAATATAAAAATCAATACTTGAAATTGTAGAAGCAAATTTTATGATGATAATACTCTGTATAAAACTTTTTAGAGACCTTTTATATTTTACACGTAAAAAGTTTGCTTTAAATTTATTTTTCATGAATACTCATTTTGATCATAAAAATATGTAATATTTTTATACTAAATTCGGAAGATTTTATCTATATTATCAGATCAATTTCCATATTGCTAAAAAGAAGTAATTTCAGAATTTCTTTGACGTCTACGCGTATAGGAAGAGAAAATGAACGACAACTCGTAATTCACTTTATATTAAGAGCACTTTCAAGTGTTTTTACGCCGAAGTTAACCTAAAAAAATTCCTTTTAAATTTTTATTCACAAAAAGCATCTTGAAATATGTTCAAGAATTTATCTTTCTTTAAATTCTTTAGTACATTCACAAAAAATAGCTGAACATTTTTTTGAACTTTGAATTTTAGTACATTACAGATCTTCATATTATTTTATTAAATGATCTAATAAATATACTCCGTACTTCATGAAACTGTTAGTATAATTTATAAAGTTTATAAGTACTGGAAGTAAAATTGGTCAGTTTGAAATTTTCAAACACTGATTCGCTATAATACCGATTATCGAACGCATTAAATCTCATCTGGGAAATTATATTATCTTAAGATCAATAATTTCTTTATTGTATTAATTCCGCTGTATTTTCGAACTGCAAATTGACTTGTCCGGAATTCACAAAAAGCACCTTGAAATATGTTCAAGAATCTTTCTTTAAATTCCTTGTAATATCTGCGGAACATTCCGTAAACCTTAAATAATCTAATATTATAATCGTTACTATTATATTTAGAAAGATACAAATGATAATAGATAAGCCTTCTTTTGCTCAATAAAATGCACTTTTCTTTCTAGAGTTAACGTTTTAACAAATCCCGAAATTCATAAGAGGATCGGACATTTATGACCTAATCATAAATTGTTGGCTCGTCGAATTAGCAAGCACTCACCGTAAACCCGATTAAAGTTTCAATAAAATTTAATGGGACGAAACGTATAATGAATACGAAAATGGCACAGTATGTTGTTACGCTCGACATCTAAATTGTATTTGAAGTTAATAATTCTGCTCTTGTATAGAATGGAATTATTACCGCGAAATACTTATTAAATAATGTGTTCTCGTTATGCTATAAATTATATTCGATGCAAACTAGGTGTATCTATTCTGTAATAAAGCTAAATATTAACTGAATATTGAATATTCTGAATAGCATAGATGAATTGTAAATGGAATCAAAAAGTTGTGAGAAATAGTATTTTCATAATATAAGCAAAATTATTTTTCAGTCTCAGTATTGTACAATTAATTTTGGACTGTCGTCGTCGACAGAAACGACATTTATACTTACCTAAGTACTTTCAAGACTTATTACACATTTAAGTGTAAAATCTTTTGAAAAATCATAATACTGAATATATAAAAACATTTTATATTAAAATTAATAATGTTTTTAGCACGGAATCAAATAACAGATAAAGATGAATAAATTACTCAAATAATAAATTCAGAGTTAACGCAAAAGCAATGGGAAAAAGAAAAAGAACAAATTATGCATCAAACAAAGTGGGAGTCAGGAAAATGCCTCGAAAGAGACGCTTCAGCAAACGAGCACCAACATGTGCTCTGCAATTTCGCTCGAAAACGTCGGGGGGCGGATAGGGAGAGGAGGACGCGAGGGGAGCATCCGACGACGCGCATGCGTTCCGCCCTCCTCTTCCACTTGCTCCTCCGGCTCCCTCCTCTCTTCCCGATTCCCCTCTCCCCGTCAAAACATTTCGCTTTTGCTCGGATTTCAAATTAACTCGGATGTGGCATCCTGGAAAATACTGTCTTTTCATAAATGAAATTCGTTATTTTTGCGCGAATTAAGGTTTATTTACGTCGCGCCTGAAGGCTTGATGATTTATCACTGTATTTCGGTTTTGTAACTAGTCTGTGTGGTGTAGTGAGCAATTAAATTTATTACAAAGTTATTAGCAACAGCGTACTTTGGACGTAGCCATTTTGAATACATGAATTATGCCAAAAGGGAAATATGCAAAGTAGACAGTATGATATTGTTTATTTTTTAAAAATAAAAGTATTACCATTATTCCTATAGATTTTATAATAAAATATCATATTATAAAAGCAGTAATCCAATAACCATGGCGATGAATAAATTCAGTATTATTCTATGTCATAGCATTTCCTTTTCACGAAAATTTGTACTTTAATACTTTATTTGAGAGCTTCGAATTACGGTAATGAGAATAAAGTAATAATTTATTTTATCTAAAATTAAATTCCTTTTTCTTTTGTCGACTTAAAACCTTTTCTATCCATTACTCGACGTAACAGTTCTATTACTACTGAGTCCCTTCCGACCACTTTTATTTATTAAACAAAACAAGTAACGTGTTCTAATTATTAAAAGCCTTCGCGCGAAACGCCCTTTATCAACACCACCCTACTAATTTCTAATTTCCATCGTTCGTTTCCATCATCCGGTAATTTCCAGCCCTCTCGGCTCGTTTTTTCAACACCCAGTTTATAGCCCTCTCTCAATTCGTCCTTATCTCCCCCTCCCTCCCTCTCTCTCTCTTTTACTTTGCGCGCCATTTTCTTCCATTTTCCTCGCCCCCCGCCGCCGCACTATATCTCACTTCTGTTCGCTCGCGCGAGCACGGGGGCATGCTCGAGCAAGTCAAACACACAAGCCTATATAGCCGGCCCGGCTCTCGCTCGCTCGCTCGCCCCCGCGCGCTCTCACGCTTGTCTGTGTGCGTGTGTGTATTCGTGTATCCCCCTGCATGTATGTCTGTGTGTGTCGAATTTTCATGCTGCAAAATGGATGAGTGTTTCCCGGATAAAACGTTAAAATTTGTTTCGCTTTATCGCGAGCTTTAAAATGACGCTTGAAATATTCTAAATTTTTTCAATTATTTCCCGAGTTTGTGAAAAATTACATTTGTTCGCTGAAACGTAATTATTGGAAATAACTGGTTACTGTGATTTAATGCAATATGTGAAACTACGTATTTTGATGTTATACGTACGCAATATTGGATTAAAATTAGGCCATGAATTAAATTACTCGATATTTATATTTATATTAAATAAAGTGCTTTTACGGAAAAAAATACGATTATGGATTGTTTAAGTAGTAATGTGACAAATTAGTCAGACATTGTACAAAAAGCACATTTTCCAGTTTATTTATTTAAAAAGTTGCAATAAATAATAGCTTGCCATTTAACGTCTTTATATAAAATTAAAGAAATAAAATTACCCTTATAATTCGTTTCCTTTCATGGTACAGCGGTGGTATAGATTTTATATAGATAGAACTCTTGGAGCAAAAACCACTCATATATATCTCTAGGCAACCGCCTTTCATTTGATAAAGTATCTCTTTCTTCGAACTAACCTATTTTACAGTAAAATTCTTTCTTCTAAAACAATTATTTTAATGTACTTTTTTCTTATTTCTTCATGTTCCACGTAGATAAAAAATATCCCAAGATAAAGATTCAAAAAGAAACGAACAAAATAATCCTTACTTACGTAGTTTTCTTTGTTAGGATATAAACCTGTCAAAACTTTTACCACGCTATTCTTTTATATAATCTTGATATAAATGTTTACCCGAAAGTCCAGGGACATAGTAGTAGTGTAAATTAGAATATAATAATATGTAACACATTAATATAAAACTAAAACAATCAAAATTCTTTCGAACTTATAATATTTCTATTATCCCATATTAATAATCATTCCAGCTCGACCTTAATGCCGTAAAAAAAATCTCAACTGCAAAACCCCTCACTTATCGTGCAGTTAGCCTCCCATTTTTTTCCCTTTATCTCGCGTTCCAGCGCGCGCCGCGCCATCCCCCTTCCCCTAATCGACGTCTCTCGCCCCACCCCTATACACATCCAGCACACATACACCCTCCTCCATGCGCTTCTTCTTCTTCTTCCCCTTTCCAAGTGTATCTTGCAGCTTTTCTGCCCCTCTCTGCCTCTCGCGTACTTATACGACATATACACAAAGCAACCTCGGCCTGCAACCCTGTACATACACCGAGACACGAGACTGCCTTCTCACATTATTTATCACGGCGATTCTCAATAAACCGCGCCGGCATCAGTTTTCTTTCCTTCTTGAACAGGGTACATACACGCACGCACACTCGTTCCGTAAAGTTATCCCCTCGAAGAGACGGCAAGGACTCGTGAAGTAATAAAACGGATTTATTTCGATCTATTACGGCCAGGCTGCGCGGCGACGTTTCGAGATTTCGAATGCCGTGCGGTGCGCGGGGGCTGATGGAGTTGGAGGGGAGAAACGCAGCTTTAGTGGAATGGCCGTATAGGCAAATGAGACCGTTGGAAGTTTGAATGAATTTTTTAATAGAATTTGGATAGTGGATTTTATAAGGAATTACGTCACATTATTATATGAATGTTGGAATGATTATATATATTTTAAAATAGAGTTTCAAATGATATTTACTTATATATAATATAAAAATGGAAATGTTTCCATTTAAACGAGATCCAAAAAAGGTAACAGTGTTTACGAATGACTAGAGTAAAAATAAAATATGATTGGTTACTCCGAAGATTTACATAATTGATTAAGGAAAAAAAAAACATTCTTCAAAACTCCATACAAACTTTACAATATTCACATTTTGTATTTGTAGCGCAAAAAAAACATCGTGTATCAAAATTCAAAGTATGACTATAAAATCGAATAAATTTTTCATCCTCAGACATATTATAAAATTAAAATACATCTATAAAATATTTCGTAGTTCCGTATAATTAATGAATTTACACTGAATTCAAGTATTTAACGGAATGTATCCGTGTGAAAACGTCAATACTATTGCCTAGTGCGCAATCGTTTGAAGCGTTAGTCCAAGGCCGTTTTAAAATGTGAAGAAAATTGTTGTACTCGTAAAAAGGAAAAAATGCAAAAGTTTACGTGAAACTGTGCAAAACAAATATATTTTTATTAAAAAATATAATTGTTTGTAAATTATTATGATTTTTTATATATTTTTAATCGTTGTATACTTAATATGATATCAAAGCTTGATTTATATGCTATTAAACATATGTTCCAAAAAGAAAATGAATGATTACACTCTTCTATTTTTATACCTTTTTAATACTTCAATTTATTATTTAGTATATTATCATATTAATTACAAAGTACCTTCAAAAATGTTTTTATAAATTTAATTAAAATATCATGAAACCATTAAAACTTTATAGCTATCAGGAAATTTCGAATTTAAAAATGTTTTTATACTTCATGTAAAAAGTAATTTAAGAACCTGAAAATAGGTCACTATACATTTCAAACGTTGAAATAATATTAACTATTTAGATTACATAATTTGACTTTTCTCATAAACGCGTAAAACAATGAGCCTTGCGTAATTTCAGGAAATACAATTTTGTTCTTCATTCAGCTAGAAAAACAGTTCTACGTATTTTCGGTTATTTTATATTTAATAAAATATTATGGAGAAAAACGACTTTTTTGATTTTACCTTCTTCAATAACAAAAAATATAGTTGGATTTGAATACATTCTCTTACTACCGTACTTTATCAAATATCCTACTACTTTTAAAATTATTCTCAAAAACGATTTCAATTTTGTAAATTACTGCGACAAAGACAATAAATCGATAAATAATAGGCTAAGAGTTTGAAAGCCCGAGCCATCGGGCGCTCAATTTTTCGCCAAATCCAGCGTAATCCCAGTAAGAAAAGTCCCACCGGATTTGCTCTGCCCATCGATCTGGCGACTATTCCAATCACAACACATTCTCTCTCTCTCTCTCTCTCTCTCTCTCTCTCTCTCTCTCTCTCTCTCTCTCTCTCTCTCTCTCTCTCTCTCTCTCTCTCTCTCTCTCTCTTTTCCTGTATACAGCTGGTTCCGCGAACCGCCCCCCCCCCGTGTACAGCCACAAAATCGAAAATCAACGCTCTCTCGCGCTCGCGATACAATCGATAAAGAATTCACCTCGACAATATAGCGCGCATATAGGCGCGTGTCATCTATGGCGAGCCTCGAATTTGCGACCGGAATTGATCACGCGAGTGTATATAGAGAAAGAGAGGGAACGACCCTTCTCAATGCGCGTGAAATGTGATACTTTCTCTCACTTTCTGGCACGCGCGCATTTGCGGATCACGAGGGGAGTATATATGCCTACTGTCAAGACGATACTACATTAAAAATTAGCGAAGAAGGTGGCACAGATTAGCTTGAATAAATGATTTAATTTTGGAGAGCTATTGTAATTTGGGGAACTTCGTTGGCTTTGGACTCCGCTTTTTATTTAATTTGGGGGGATAAATGAAAATGTATGTGTAATTTTAATGGCGTATAAAAGCAATTATAAATTATTTACAAAGTATTTTATAATTTTTATAAAGAATTTTCCTTTCTGCTTAAATTATGTAACATCATGTTTTATTAATATTTTATATTTTACTCTTCGAAATTCATTATTTTCAATATATGAGAATCTTGTTGTTTAAATTTGAAAATATTTTCCAAGCACGCATTTATTTTAATAAATTTACATAAATTGTACGTGTACAGTGTTTTAGCAAATTAGACTGAATTTCATCCCATATAATATATCTGTAATGTTAAAATTAAAATAAAATAATCTTAATATTGTTTAACAAATGTATTCATACATTTTTTAATATTTTCTTCAAGTATATTCATCTTATTATTTAGTTAATAAACTTCTATGAAAGTAAGATATGGAGCTAAGAATCTTATATAAATTCTACGTATAGTTCGCTCACTAATATTCTTATTCACACGCTTATTCCAGTTAGAAAGTACAGAGGTACTTATTAATAGCGTATCGGTTTTTCACATTACATGCTCTTGTTCTGTTCTCTCTTATTAAATGTCTCTTACATCAGATTTCATCAGAAAATGTCTAGCTTATTTTCATTCGGCCAATTAAACAGTATTTTCTGAATTCTTTATTTCTTTAATTTCAGATAGATATTGATGTAGCGCGCAAAAAAAATATACTTTCTTAGCAAAGCAAAAAGTTTAAAGCAAATATTTTTTATGATTGGAAAATGCAACGTGTATTGATTTATGTAAAATTATGACGTGTAAACATGCAAAAAAGAAATATATCATTTTCACTTAATTACACCAAAAACTGAATGCCATAAAAATAACAAGTTTAAGCTAAAAAAATGTAGGCACGATTTACGGTTCAAGGTTTAATTATTACTTTTATCTATCTTTTCTTGTTGTTATTGCCAATTAACACTACGAATTATCAACCAAGCATTAAAATACAATGTTTCCTTAGAGAACGTGACTTTCATTTCTGCATACTATATTTTTTAATTTTTTTTAGCTTTGTCATGAAACATGTATTTAATCTTCATTGCTATCATCATGCATATACCACTGCTGAAATACTAAACCTATTTAATGTAAATTTTCTCAACCTCACAGGCAAACTAACGACCCTACGTTCTCACAAAACATCTCGGAATTCCGTAAACCAATTCTCTCTCTCTCTCTCTCCCTCGCGCGGCTTGATGACGCGGCATAGTTAAAATCACTTTTCGCCAGCGCACATCTCCGTTGCAGCGCACATCTGTCTCTCGCTTTTTGTCCCTCTCTCTTTTTCTCTTCTCTCTCTCGTTCCCCGCGCATTCCGGAATCATTACGCGCGCGCGGATTTCGCGACGCGCCGAGAGCGTCGGTCGCGTCATCGTCATCGATCACATATATAGAAACACGAGGCGTTGTGAAGCCAAGGCACAAGGACGACGAGGGATGGGAATTTTGTGTGTGAGTGTGCGTACGTGTATGTGTGTGAATGCGTCTGAGCGGATGGATGGATCGTCCATCTTGTTCTGAGCCCTCCTCGAATTGATTGTCATTAATTGTTTGAATTGCGGGTGTTTAGGGAATTAGGAATGGGCATGCGATAGAAAATGAATATTCGATTGTTTGTTTACTGCACTGAGAGAAGAATATGTTTATATTTAACATGGTATTTTAACTATTAACATGGCATTGTAACTATTAACATATATATTTTAATAGTTACAATGCCATGTTAAATATAACATTTTGAGAAAAAATTTCTCTCAGTATGGGTTTACTGGGAAAACAACGCAAACAATGATTTTGTCGAGTAATTTTTCATTTATTTTATTGATATAGGTATAGATTGTTCATAATTCCTTTTTTGTTAGATAAAGGACATTCATTGGACATCAAAAGGTTATTTTATAACGCAAATATTTATAAAAATAAATATAAGTTATAAAAATAAATCTACAACGAATATCACAACCTATGCAATTTTATGAGATAAATATTTATGAAATAATATTTTACATGTCAACAGATAATTTATACGCAAATAATATTACGAATATTTTGTATATATAAATTTTAAATAAACGCGCAGCTCAGTGCAATCAAAGAATTTGTTACCATTGATATTTTATGTATTTTTACATGTGAAACATTTTCCAATTTTATCGCCAGGTATATTTGAATAAAATAAAAGACTGATACTTAAAATAAATACTATAAGCGCCATAAAAAGTATTTACGATAAAAAATGTTTCTTTTGACTTCATCAAATTTAAGTAACTTAAATAATTCATCGACAGATTTTATTGCTATTTTTCCAAGAAAAGTCGTCTACAATAAAAAAAAAAAACTACAAAACCATAAAAAATCAATGCAATGGCCAAACACAAACAAAGCGAGCGCAGTAACTCTCAACCGGGCCGCCATGAAATCATCAAATTTACGATCAAACGGGCTCTCGCCCGCGGTCTACTCGACTCCTCATCTCCCGTGAGAATACTCTGACCTTCCCGCCCCGCGCCGCGCAATGTTTATGTAACGACAAACGGGCTGCATTAAAAATGCACACCGCTGGCTCTCCTCCTCCTGCTGCTCTGCCGCCGTTACCGCGACAACTGAGAACCACTGTCGCGGAGAGAGCGCGCGCAGGTTGACTGCCCCCTTCTACCACCACCACCACCGCGCCGCCACCGGCGGCGCTTCTCTCTGTCTCCGTCTACGCCCCCACCCCCGCGAATAGAGGGAAGGAGGAAGAGCGAGAGAGAGAGTCTATCTGCCACGCCAATCGATACGCGCTTAATTAATCAGGCTCTCTCTCTCTCTCTCACTTTTGCTTCACCCTGCCCCCTCCCCCTTCGAATGGTTTCCCCCTCTAAGCGCGCTATAGCGGCGACCCTGTTC